>CM072526.1:11417355-11422355 GCA_036898135.1 Oncomelania hupensis | reverse complement strand
AAGCATGCTTCTGGTAGCGTTCGACCCATGTGTATCGGGTGAAGAAGAAGAGGAGGAGGAGGAAGAAGAAGAAGAAGAAGAAGAAAAGTAGAAGAAGAAGAAGAAGAAGAAGAAGAAGAAGAAGAAGAAGAAGAAGAAGAAGAAGAAGAAGAAGAAGAAAAGTAGCACCCGATACACATCGGTTGAACGCTACCAGAAGCATGCTTTTCTAGTCGCCTCAACAGGCCGTAAAGCATGCTCTTATGCTTCGGAGCATGCTTCCTATACGCTTCAAGCGTTATAGTGACGGAAAAAGCGCAATTTCACTGTAAATATATACAGAATGTTGCTCTACAACATTCCGCTCTTTCCGTCTCAAAAACCCAATTGCCTTGTTGGATTCTTAAATTGCTTGAAACCAAGTGAGGACACTATCCGGCGTCAACAAACGGTTCAAAAACATTCTCAAACTGTTGACCTACCTAGAAACAAATACAGTTTGACCTAATTCGTTCCTTAGAGAAGGCGAAACTGACATTTTCTATTTTCATGAGTTCATTGGCCAATGCTCCTAGGGCTTGAAGCGTATAGGAAGCATGCTCCGAAGCATAAGAGCATGCTTTACGGCCTGTTGAGGCGACTAAAAAAGCATGCTTCTGGTAGCGTTCGACCCATGTGTAACGGGTGTCTTCTTCCTCCTCCTCCTCCTCTTCTTCTTCTTCTTCTTCTTCTTCTTCTTCTTCTTCTACTTTTCTTCTTCTTCTTCTTCTTCTTCTTCTTACTCCTCCTCCTCCTCTTCTTCTTCTTCTTCTTCTTCTTCTTCTTCTTACTCCTCCTCCTCCTCTTCTTCTTCCTCCTCCTCCTCCTCCTCTTCTTCCTCCTCCTCATCTTCTTCTTCTTCTTCTTCTTCTTCTTCTTCTTCTTCTTCTTCTTCTTCTTCTTCTTCTTCTTCTTCTTCTTCTTCTTCTGTGTAACCATGGTTTTTGCGCAAAGGTGCTTTGCGGGCCTGTGATGACGCAAGATGCACAGGTGTACAAGGTTAGTGTTACCAGAAGACGAAGGGCCAAACTCTGTATACCCATACTGCTGCTATGTGTGTTCACATTCCTTCTAGTCTGTTCGTCAGTCTGCTCTTTTGTCGGGATGTCTGCACAGCATCCATCCATCCATCCTCGCACGCAGCTCGGGTCGGTTGATCCTATCCTTACCGTACCTTCTCCATGAAGGGAAGGAAAGCTTTTGAATCTGTCAGTCGTTGAAACTCAGAATGGTCTGAGCAAAAGAAGGTTGGGGAGGGGTGAAGGAAGAGGGCATTACAAGGACCCACGTTGACCACGACAGATCCTTTTAACATTCACAGTGAGTGTTGCCCCACTAAAAATATATGCTTAAAGCCCACTCCCACCCTCACCCCCCCACCCCACCCCAACTCTTTTTTGTAAGTATAGTTATTTTTAAATTAATAAATTCCCTATTTTTTGTGTCTATTAATAGCAACAGCCGTTGGCTAGCCGGAAAACATTCTGGAGCTAAAAATAGCAGCTACAGAAGCCGGTAAGAGACAGAACCAGTCAAGTTCGTTGTTCAGTCACAAACAGGGTCAAAAGGCAAACGGCAAAAGGTTATTCGATGTACCGGTAAATCAAGGGAAATCACTCCCTGTCAGAACAAATATGAAAAAATTCAAACTTCGGCCGTTGGTTTGGGCAACGAAAGCCCGCTTTATCATTCAATAATGAGATAACAAAGCCAATTTTAGGGTAAACCAGTTTTCGCCAAAAGCAAACAAAACCTCACAGTTAATTGGGACCTTTTAACCAAAGTAGGATGGATGGATCCTCAATAGGAAAGAATGAGCTAATCCTCGATGGCAGAACGGCAGCAGTAGTAGAAGTTAGGGATTGGTTTTTTTTTCGTGAAGATAAATGTTGTTTACGTTGTGTGTGTGTGTGGGTGTGTGCGGGTATGTGTGTGTGTGTGTGTGGGTGTGTGCGGGTATGTGTGTGTGTGTGTGTGTGTGTGTGTGTGTGTGTGTGTGTGTGCTTGCGTGTGTGTTTTAAAACCAGATTGTTTGTGCAATTGGGTGGTCTGTGTCAATGTCTGGTGCTTTTGTTGTTTCTCTTTCACTGTGCGTCAAATTGTTTTATATTTTCGTTGCTACCTTCATTTTATCTTCTTTCCTCTCTATTTTTTCATTTTCTTTCATAGACCTACTTTCTTTCTCTTCTTCTTCTTCTTCTTCTTCTTCTTCTTCTTCTTCTTCTTCTTCTTCTTCTTCTGCTTCTTCTGTAGGCATCAAACACGATTACTGTACCTACGTTTTAAATGTTAAGGTCCAGGTCCTATTTCCACTTATATCTCTGCCATTTACTATTTTTCCCCCCATCCCTCTCCCTAACCTCTCAATCTATCTGACTGTTTTTGTTTCTGTCTGTCTCTCTCTTTCTTCTCCTTCTGCTTTGTTTTGAGTTGTGTTTCTTTCTTTCTGTATTTCATCCGTTTAATCTTTCTTTGTTCCTGTCTTTCTTTGTTATCTTTGTTATTGTTGATGTTACTTTCTTTGTTTCTTGTTCTTGTTCTTCTTGTTCTTGTTCTTCTTGTTCTTGTTCTTCTTCTTCTTGTTCTTCTTCTTCTTCTCCTTCTTCTTCTCCTTTTCTTCTTCTTCTTCTTCTTCTTGTTCTTGTTCTTCTTGTTCTTGTTCTTCTTCTTCTTGTTCTTCTTCTTCTTCTTCTTCTTCTTCTTCTTCTTCTTCTTCTTCTTCTTCTTCTTCTTCTTCTTCTTCTTCTTCTTCTTCTTCTTCTTCCTCCTCCTCCTCCTTAGCAGATCGAGTCATATTTAGAATACGGGATAGAAAACGTTCTGACTGAGGATGGTAAACAAATCTTTAAACTGATTGAAGTGGTGTGCCCACATTTATTCCCATCATCATCATCATCATCATCATCATCATCATCATCATCATCATCATCATCATCATCATCATCATCGAGGAAATACACATTGCTGCGATCGGTAGAAAGTATCGCCAAAACTCCCGCTAGCAGCAGGTGAAAGTATTCCCTCCATCCCTTCAAAGAATACTTTGGACTCGCCGCTAGCCGCGGATGCGAACCGCAGTACTGTTTAAAAGTGACGGAAAGAGCGGAATAATGCTACAAGGGTTCGGGTAAGGGTTAGTTGTAGATCTAGCCCTAGCCCTTGCCCTAACCCTTTTCTCTACAAAAATGCTCTTTTTCCGTCACAAAAACCCATTTGCCTTCTTGGATTCTTAAATTGTATGAAACCAAGTGAGGACACTACTATCCGGCGTCAATAAACGGTTCGAAAAGATTCCCTCCTCCTCCTCCTCAACCTTCTTCTTCTTTTTGGTCCTGATTTGGCTCGGAAGAGTCCGCTGGACCTAAAGCAATAACCATGTAATGTAATTTCTTCTTCATCTCCCCATCCTCATAGTCTCGCTTTCTCCTCTTCTTCCTTTCTTCTCCTCTTCCTCCTGTTCTCCTTCTTCTCGTCATTCTGCAGATGGGATTGTGCAATGCTAGGTCACTGGCAAACAAACGTTGCACGCGGCTTGCCAAGAAAAAGTCAAAATGCATTTTCAAGTTCTAGTCTCTTGGCTTTGGCACACGGTGAAAATGTCAAAACACACAAAAAAAAATGTGTATTATTCTGCCTTAGGGCCAGAACTACCCAAAAAACATGATACTAACCTGAGTAAATCCAATGGATATGAAATTTGGCTCTTTGTACCAACTCAAAAGAGCATACTACCAAACTTGTTACCCTTATATTATATAAACACTGTTTCTCTCTCTCTCTCTCTCTCTCTCTCTCTCTCTCTCTCTCTCTCTCTCTCTCTCTCTCTCTTTCTCTCTCTCTCTCTTTCTCTCTCTCTCTCTCTTGCAATTTTTGTGTGCAGATTTATCCTAGTAC
Source organism: Oncomelania hupensis (assembly GCA_036898135.1). Classification (NCBI taxonomy): domain Eukaryota; kingdom Metazoa; phylum Mollusca; class Gastropoda; order Littorinimorpha; family Pomatiopsidae; genus Oncomelania; species Oncomelania hupensis. The sequence goes on along the minus strand of CM072526.1, from coordinate 11,418,443 downwards.
GTCACGCACAAACGTACAGGTTAGACCCGGACCCTTTCTTATCAGTCATAAGCACACACGGGCGCCGCGCGCACCCACACACACGCGCACGCGAGCGAGCACAAACACACACACACATATTACCTGGATAAAAGATGTGAACGGAATAACAACTGTTGTACTAGAGACACCATCCCACCACCGCCATCACTACCACCACATTCTACTCTCTCTCTCGCGCACACACACACAAACACACACACACACGCTCTCTCTCTCTCTCTCTCTCTCTCTCTCTCTCTCTCTCTCTCTCTCTCTCTCTCTGTTTACCGTTTCCTTAGCCGTGCTTGTCAACACATGCCCACATCTCTCTCTCTCTCTGTCTCTCTCTCTGTCTCTCTCTCTGTCTCTCTCTCTGTCTCTCTCTTTCTTTCTCTCTCTCTCCCACTTCCACCCTCATCTTGTTCACAATCTTTGTCCCACCGCCGCAGAACAACTACTAGCGAAAAGTGATGATAAATTATTGTTGCTGCTGATAGTGCTACTGTTCGAGAGTGCCGCGTCGCAATACCTTATCCGTCGTGGCATAGCTCCCTCTCTCTCTCTCTCTCTCTCTCTCTCTCTCTCTCTCTCTCTCTCTCTCTCTCTTCTGTGAAATTTCATTCTCTCTCTCTCTCGCTCTCTCTTCTGTGAAATTTCATTACCTCTCTCTCTCTCTCGCTCTCTCGGCTTTTGCTTTCTCCTGCTTTCTCCTGCATTTTCTGTTTACATGTACATCGGCGTGCTCTGCAACTCTGGAACCAACCGTTGTAGTAGTAGAGTAGTATAGTATAGATTTGTGAGAAGAAGTGACAAGCAGCACTGTAGCAGTTTCTCTGTGGTGTGCGTGTCGGTTCTGGCATCGTTGAAAGTTGTGGTGGTGTGGAATATTTGTGGTGTGCGTTGGTGTGATATTTCAGGTGTGTTGCGATATGATATCATTATATTTTGTTAACAACGTTTTTTGCTTTTAATCTCGCAGTTTTCCTTCCCACCACCGAGCTTAAGATACTTCTATGTTGAAGAGTAAAGTGAAATATTTGTTGGTGTGGTTGTGATTGATGTATATA
>CM072526.1:11042355-11412355 GCA_036898135.1 Oncomelania hupensis | reverse complement strand
AACAGCAACGACATTTTCCCCATCACATATACAATAAGAAAATCATATAAAATCAACAAAATTCATTACACATCCTAAAATACATCCCCTTCCCCACACTCATTACCACTCATACACGTACGCAGTGCTCGGAGCGCGCCACTAGAGAATTGAACGACAGGGTTTGCTTACCTTACAGGCCTCGGCTCGTGACGCCCTTTACCCCCAACACCACAACACGACACAACACTGTCACAACATTGGCACAACACAATGGATTAGTCTTTTGAGAGTCTCTTTCTCTTGCTCTTGCACGTTATTTCACTGTCCAAATAACATTTATTCTGAGGATGAGGACACCTTAGCTCTGCTACAGACACTAAGTCTTGGTGGGTGTTCAATCGAGAACCACACGCACCTTAAGTATGGAACTCTACACTCACTGGCGAATGGCAGTTACCATCTTCCTTCGAATTCTACACATCCTTATCCCGACGAGGGCATAAGACCTTGGGTGGCTATAAAACAATACACACACCCTTCCAACAGTACCCTACACTACGATGACCTCTGTCACAGGGCTGCTGTCTCGTTAGAATTCCTTCCTCACGCAATAGCATCTCAAACCACTCTGCCCTTCAAAATCTGCGCCGGCCACAAGCAAAACAGTCGAGCTCTCGTCAGTATGCACGTTCTTTATTACGCGTACCCCTATTCGAAATTGGCCGACTCCCTGTCTTCTATGAATCGCACGGACTTTACGAAACTGCACTTTCATACGCAAAAGTAAATCGGTCACGCTATTCTATGTACAGCAGATATACAGAGAAGTGTAACTTCGTAAAAAGTGTATCTCTCCCTACCATCTGAAAACTCGTGTCGTCACACAACCCCCCCCCAGTTCTTAACACCTTGAAGAACCTTAACTACGACGCGAATTTCTCACTACCCCCTATGCTACCTACTGAGCGTTTCTGCTGAGGAAATCTGCTGGAACGTTGTCCTTCCCAGAAATGTGCTCCACAGACATTGAGAAAGGTTGCAGCTGAAGTGCCCATCTCATCAGTCGGCTGTTGGTGTTCTTCACTTGCTGTAGGTACTGCAGTGGCATATGGTCAGTCTGCACTACGAAAGTACGTCCGTACAGATATTGACTGAATTTCTGCACACCCCACACCAACGCTAGACACTCCCTCTCAATGGTCGAATAGTTCCTCTCGGGTTTCGACAGTTTCTTGCTTGCACACGCAATAGGCTGTAATCCCTGTCCCCTGTCCTGGCTCAAAATGGCCCCTACTCCGTCCTCCGACGCATCTGTCTGTAGCACAAACGGTAGGGTGAAGTCCGGCAGACAGCACACAGGGTCAGAGCACAGCTTCTCCTTCAGTGTGCAAAATGCAGCTTCGCATGCTTCGGTCCATTGTACCGCCCCTGGCTTGCCTCCCTTGGTCAGATCGTGTAGTGGTGAAGCAATCGCTGAAAAGTTGGGTACGAACCGCCTGTAGTATCCGGCTAAGCCCAAAAATGAGCGCACTTGCCGCTTGGTCGTTGGTCGTGGTGCATCTCGGATTCTCTCCATCTTTGACACCTCAGGACGAATTTCTCCCTGTCCAACCACGTGCCCAAGATACTCTACTCTTCGGAAACCCAGGTAACACTTTGATGGTTTGGCGGATAGCTGCACCTCACGCAACCTAAGGAAAAGACGTGCCAAGCATTCCAGGTGTCTCTGCTTGGTAATGGTGGCTACCAACAAGTCGTCGACGAAATTGTCGATCTCCGACATTCCCAGGGGTGCTAATAACTTCCGCATCATGCGAGAAAAGACTGCTCCCGCCGTCTTCAGCCCAAATGGCATTACGGTCCACTGAAATTGTCCCTCTGGCGTTGTAAATGCCGTCTTCGCTTTATCTCCCTTGTTCATAGGCACTTGCCAGTAACCTTTGGTCAAGTCGATCTTGGTGAGATACTTGGCCCCTGACAGTTTGGAAAACAAGTAGTCGATGTTCGGCAATGGTTCCGCATCGAATACGACGTGCTTGTTTAACTTCCGGAAATCAACGCAGAAACGCATCGTGCCCTCCTTCTTCTTTACTAATACGATGGGCGAGCTGTATGGCGAACTGGCCCTCTCAATGACGCCCATCGCTAGCATCGCTTCCACTTCCTTCTTGATGGTCTCGTGATGCGAATGGGGAAGTGGGTACTGCCGCGTCCTCACTGGAATGTCGCTGTCCACACGTATTTCGCACACGTCCAGTGTAGTGCGTAACGGCAAGTCGGTTAGGACATCCTCAAACTGCCACACCAGCTCCTGCAATTCTTCCCGTATTTCTGGGCAGTTGTCGTCCATCTTCACGTCGCGGGGTGTCTCTGATGCTGTCAAGGTGATTACGGGAATATCCCCAAACACCGGCATAGTTTCCTCCTCCTCTACTCCCTCGTCGTCTACGACGATCGTGGCCACCGTCGCTCTGGTATGAAACTTCTTCAAGAGATTGGCGTGGTATAGTTTGCTTTTCCCACGCATCCTGATCCGGTAGTCGCACTCTCCCACACGTTCGATCACCTCGTACGGTCCTCGCCATGCTAGCTGCAACTTGTTGTGTTTTTCTGGTAACAGCAGCAACACTTGATCCCCCGCGTTGAACAAACGCCGTTTCGCCTTCTTATCGAAGTGCCGCTTCTGCTTGGCTGACGCGGTTCTGAGGTTTCCTTGTGCCAACTTACATGTTTCCTCAATGCGATTACGCAAATCCACCACGTACTGGCTACTCAGTTTCACCTCCTCCTCTTGTATCTCCTTGGTCCAGAGGTCTCGCAATACAGCCATCGGTCCCCGCACGGTCTTTCCATATAGGAGCTCGAAGGGAGAGAACCCTGTAGACTCCTGTGCTACTTCTCGGTATGCAAATAGTAGCGCTGGAATGTAGCGGTCCCACGCTGTTGGTTGTTCTGTGGCTAACTTCTTGAGCATGGACACTAGCGTCCCGTTGAATCGCTCAACCAGCCCGTTGCACTGTGGATGATACGGTGTGGTAGCTTTCCCATGGATCGACAGTAGTCTGTTCATCTCCCGCATGACTTCAGACATGAATTGCGTCCCCTGATCTGTCAAAATTTCCCTAGGAACGCCCACCCTCGACCAAATCTCCCACAGCGCTTCTGCCACCCTCTCTGCCTCTATGCCCTTGAGCGGTACAGCCTCGGGATAGCGTGTGGCATAGTCTACTACCACTAGGATGTACATGTTACCCCGATCTGACTTGGGTTTGATGGGTCCCACAATGTCTACCGCCACCCTCTGAAATGGCTCGTCCACCAGCGGAAGTTGCTGTAGTGGTACCTTCCTCACCCGTCCCCTCGGTACTACCTTCTGACACTCTGGACAACTGGCGCAATACCTCCGTACTTCGGCACACATTCCCGGCCAATAGAATGTCCCCCAGATCCGCTCCCTGGTACGTTTCCCTCCCAAATGCCCAGCCATGGGTGGATCGTGAGCCAACTGAAGGATCCCCCCCTCAACTGTTTCGGGACTACCAGTTGCGTGACCTGGCTACCTCTCTTCGTGTGTACCCGGTACAACACCCCCTTCTTCTTGAGAAACTCAGCTGACGCTCTACCTGACGCTATCGCCCCACCACTCTGTGCCAACGTTCTCGCCTTCGCGAGCGTCTCGTCGGTCTCTTGCATCCTGATCAACTCTGGGGTGCTAACAGAGATCTGGGATGGTTCGACCACTGCTAAGGGTACCTCCCTCTTCTTCTCGGCCTTCACCTGCGCCCGAGTCTGCACTGCTGCAGCCATCGCGCATTCACCTCCAAACAAGGAAACAGGACTCTTTTCCCCGCTATCAAACGTTACCCAGTTACCCAGGATGATATCGGGCCCGTCCTCGAAAACCACCAGCTCTACTCTCCCCCTGACCAGCGCACAATCCAACTCCACCCAAGCTGTAGGTAGCAGACCCACGTTCGATCGATTCGCCAAGCAAATCTCGACAGTCCGACCCGTCAAATCAGCTGGTTTGACTAACCTGCTCGCGACTGCCCCTATCTCCGCCCCCGTATCTCTCAATACTCGAACGTCCTGCCCGTTCGCCCTACCTTGGCCCCATGGATCATAAGGTTTGATCGCACACACGCTAGCCCGAGGTGCGGTCTCCGTGGAAATAGTCCGTCCCACTGTAACCTGGCCTACTGTCTGAGGTTTGACCTTGCAGTCCCTGACCACATGCTTCTCCGACCCACATCGGTAACAACGACGTACCCCACTACCCCCTTCCGTCCTCCCTACCTTCTGACCCTGTCCTCCCCGGTTGCTAGGTTGCTGAGGAGTCTCCGGTCGTCTGGGAAAACTGCGTCTCTGACTGGGTAGTACGGGTGCCGGTGCTGATGCTGCCCGCTTGGCATCTACCACGCGCTGCGCCAACTCTGCTGCGGCATGGCTAGTCTCAGGTAGATTCTCCCTCACGTAAATCTCTAGCTCGGTAGTCATGATGGAGAAAAGTTGCTCACCAATGAAAGTGTCTAGTACCTGCCCTACGTCGGTGATGTCTTTGCCGGCGAGCGAAAACCACTTCTTCACTAACGACCCTAGTCTCACTACCAGCTGAGGAAACGTTTCTGCAGCCTCCTTCTTGGCCTCTCGAAACTGCCTACGATAGTAGTCAGCGTCCTTCCTGAAGCGTTTCAACAGCGCATTCCTCACAATGTCGAAATCCTGGGCTTGCTCAGGCGTCAGACGAAGGTACGTATCTCGGGCTTCCCCTTGTAACAAAGGCGCTAGCCTAGCCGCCCATACCTCCCTCCTCCAACCCTGAATCTCTGCCACCCGTTCGAACATCTGGAGGTATGCCTCCACATCCTCCCTCTCCTCCAAGGGTTTCAACTTGACTGAGTATGCTGCCCCTCTATCTCTAGCCCTATTCTCCCTCTGATCAGCTCGGTCTTCATCTCTGGCTCTACGTTCCTCCTCTAGCCTCATCTCAAACATCCTCCTTTCCTCTTCCTTAGCCTCTCTCTCTTCTCGCTTCTCATCTTCTATCCTCTGTTCCAACCGACGTTGGTCTGCCTCCCTCTGACGCTGTTCTGCTTGTCTAGCTTCTCTTTCCGCGTCCAGTCTGGCCTCTAATCTAGCCTCCAACCGCCGACGATCTTCTTCTCTTTCTCTCTTCTCTTCCTCCCGTTCCCTCCGTTCTTCCTCCCTCCTCATCTCACTGACCACATAGTGCGCTAGCGCTCCGTCTCGGAAACCCAGACTTTCCCCAATCTGTCTAAATCTCTCACTATCACTGAGCGCGACCTCGACTTTGCTCTGTGCACCGGGCGATTTGGCATACATCTTAGGCATAGTGGTCTGAGTACTCACTGCGTAAGGTTCCTCCAACAACCCTGTCACAGAGCCGTCATCACGGAAGTCCTGCTCCTCCTGCTCGGCCTCCTCCTTACGAGTCCTAGCGTCGCGGCGCATCGCGGCTCGAGCCTCCCGCGTAGCCATGTCGGAAAAGAAGGGAAGAACAGATGTTAGTATACACAAAACAAATAACACCTAACTGATACAAACACCTAACAGAATGAATACGCAACACAACAGTCACAGGAGCCGAGGAATCGTTCACCGTCGTACCCCTGAAGGCGAGCAAGTGAACCCTGCAACTCAATTCCCCGTTAATGCTGCACTCCGAGTGTGTTCCCTAGTGCAATACACCCACACTCCCGCCAACCGCCCGCTGCGTACCCTTTCACACAACAACTCAAACACACAACATACACATCTGGCAATACCCTAACAAAATAAATGAGTTTATCCCACTTCTGACACCAAAAATGTCACGTCCCCCGAGCGGGTTCAGTGACGTCAGCTCATAAAGCGAGTGAAAAGAATAAACTCAAACAAAATAAACCAACACAAAATGCCAGAGTACAAACACACACTCTTTTATTCAACAATCAACAAGCAAACACAGGACAAATGGGAACTAACCTTCCCTCAACCCCTAAACAGACCCCCGTCCCAATACTAACTAACAATTACCTCCCCTTGCAACAAACCCCAAATAGAACTAAATAACAACAGTTTCTTTACAAAGTGTATACAGAAAATCAAAATCAACAAATCAATTCAAAATGCAAGTCTTCAAATAATAAGCGATGGCGTTGAATCATGAACTATTAGCTAGACAAAGCTGTGGCACAGAAGTAATGTCTCAATGTTCTTGTTAAGTAGCTCAGAGAGCTAACAGTCTCTTTCACAAAGTGGATGATTCTTCTAACTAAATGGATATGTTTTTAGGTGCGTGTAATGTGAGTCTGTGTGCGCATGAATTAGGCATGAAAACCCCCTGGAAGCGTGTTGCCTCGGTACACAGGCAAAACCTGCAGCAGTGTAAGAAATCACCACAACACTACTGTGTCGTAGAGGCAAAGGTACATCCCAGGCTGGTTAGGACCCAGTCAGCGGCAACAACATCAACATCAGTACAGCACAACAGGCACATCAAAGGCAACAGCGTGGGAATAATGCGTAGAAATAAACACGTAGATGTAATAATCATCATCAGCCCACACCTGTTGACATATACATAGTCTTAACAATATGCCCACCAAATAATAAACACTAAATAATATAACATAACACGCCGTCCTCCGTCCGCCATCTTGACCTGTATAGCTATAAATATCATAATAATAATATAAGATACTATACACAGATTTCAATAATGTAAATCACCCTTTGATGCTAAATAATTCGCATCTTCTTTACAAACCAATGTTTATATAAATATACATAATTATCGCAACCACACTACCATCTCACAGTCCTGATTCATTCCACCCCCCTTCATCACCACCGTCACCCCTAACAATTATAGCACATCACGATTACCTCCCTTCACCCACACTGTAAACATGCTTCCTTCATAATCATCACTTCATCCCTCTTCAGCATACTACATTCTATCGCTCTTTCCATACATACACCCTCACTCTCTCTCTCCCTCTCTATATTCCCCATCGTCGCCTTTGACCCACTTCCATAACAACAACAGCAACGACATTTTCCCCATCACATATACAATAAGAAAATCATATAAAATCAACAAAATTCATTACACATCCTAAAATACATCCCCTTCCCCACACTCATTACCACTCATACACGTACGCAGTGCTCGGAGCGCGCCACTAGAGAATTGAACGACAGGGTTTGCTTACCTTACAGGCCTCGGCTCGTGACGCCCTTTACCCCCAACACCACAACACGACACAACACTGTCACAACATTGGCACAACACAATGGATTAGTCTTTTGAGAGTCTCTTTCTCTTGCTCTTGCACGTTATTTCACTGTCCAAATAACATTTATTCTGAGGATGAGGACACCTTAGCTCTGCTACAGACACTAAGTCTTGGTGGGTGTTCAATCGAGAACCACACGCACCTTAAGTATGGAACTCTACACTCACTGGCGAATGGCAGTTACCATCTTCCTTCGAATTCTACACATCCTTATCCCGACGAGGGCATAAGACCTTGGGTGGCTATAAAACAATACACACACCCTTCCAACAGTACCCTACACTACGATGACCTCTGTCACAGGGCTGCTGTCTCGTTAGAATTCCTTCCTCACGCAATAGCATCTCAAACCACTCTGCCCTTCAAAATCTGCGCCGGCCACAAGCAAAACAGTCGAGCTCTCGTCAGTATGCACGTTCTTTATTACGCGTACCCCTATTCGAAATTGGCCGACTCCCTGTCTTCTATGAATCGCACGGACTTTACGAAACTGCACTTTCATACGCAAAAGTAAATCGGTCACGCTATTCTATGTACAGCAGATATACAGAGAAGTGTAACTTCGTAAAAAGTGTATCTCTCCCTACCATCTGAAAACTCGTGTCGTCACAAGATCATACACGAATCGTCACGCTTATCGATAGTTTTTCAAGACGACCAAAAAATAATTGGAACAGTCGAGACTGACAATGATGTCGCTGATGTTTTATCAGCATTTCACTAGTATGGTCCTCGCCCATTTATATAATACACTAGTATGGTCCTTGCCATTTTTTGTAGTAGACTGTAATGGTCTTTACCATGTTGAGTCGCTTAGAAGTTTACAAGTAGTCTACACGAGGATGGAGTTGCTTCCCTGGGATCAGCAATAATCGAAGGGAGAGAAGCAGTTATACAATGAGAAAGTTAGTATACAATTATTGTAAGGCGCCGACTGGAAAATAATTGTCGCGAATTCATTCTACAGGTACAATTTATTGTACGTGTTATAAAATGTATTCTATAGATATAAGTGCTCGTTGTTGCTATAAAATGAAGTGTTTACAGATAAAAGGAAGTTTTATAGATCGTTTTTGCTATACAATGACTTGTTTATAGATACAATGACTTGTTTATAGGTAAAATGAATTGGTTACTTATAAAATGTTTTGTTTATAGATAAAATGAATTGGTTACTTATAAAATGTTTTGTTTATAATTAAAATAGTTTTTTTGTGTTTAATATTTACAAACAGCGTGACGATTCGTGTATGAGCCGGGTACCAGAACAAAGCAGTCTTGTATAAATCGCGTGCACGACATTAGTTTTGTTAAATCTTTTTGAATGTTTGCTTAGCCTACATTTTTTGCTCGCAAGCATGCACGCACCAGTAAACGAATAATTAACTGTGTACACATATTTTTTTTAATGGAGAAAAAGGATGGTGCAGTAATATCTTCATGTAATACTTGGTTTAATAAGTATCGCTTTCCATAGGCATAGACTTAGGCATAGCCTTATTTCCCAAAAAGTCATCGATCAGTGATCGGAAAGAGATCATTGGTATAAGGAGGTGCAGCTGTATCCAGAATGCCCGATAGCAGCTCCTTGCCTCAAGCATAGGATGTTTTGTCGTAGCAGCGCGAGTCTATGTACTTTACCCCCTTCCCCCTCATCTCACCTCCCCACAACCCTCCCAAATATATATATATATATATATATATATATATATATATATATATATATATATATATATATATATATATATATATATATATATATATATATATATCTACATCTCTCTCTCTCTCTCTCTCTAGATATATATATCAAATATAGGTGTGCGTCAAGGATACCTACTCTCTACAACACTCTTTAACATCTTCCTAGAGCGCATCATGTCAGATGCCCTTGCAGATCACGAAGGCATAGGGGTAGCGCAATCTCCAACCTCCGTTTTGCGGATGACATTGATGGATTGGCTGGAGAGGAACAAGAACTTGAACAGCTGGTACAGAGGCTTGACACCACCTCCGGAGCTTATAGAATGGAAATAAGTGCAGAGAAGACCAAAAATTATGACCAACAACACCAATGGCATCAACACGGACATCAAAGTCCAAGGCCAATCCCTCAACACAGTACATAGCTTCAAATATTTAGGAGCCATTGTATCAGACAATGGATCCCGACAGGAGGTCCTCTCCAGTATCGCAAAAACAACTGCTGCCCTGACAAGGTTGAAACAAGTTGGAAAGACAGGACCATCAGCCTACATTCCAAGGAAAGACTGCTGCGCCCCCTTGTCATCTCCATCTTCCTACACGCTTGCAAACCTGGACCCTCACAGCAGATCTACAACGAAGAATACAAAGCATGCACAGAGATGAGGTGCTACGGAAGACTTCTGGGCATTTTCTATACCCAGCACATCACCAACCAACGATAAAGGCCGACAGACCAGACAAGCCATTGGACAACACGATGACATGCTCACAATGGTGAAGAAGGTGAAACTCCGATGGTATGGCCACCTCACCAGAGCATCAGGCCTCGCAAAGACCATCCTGCAGGGCACTGTGCACTGAGCCAGAAGAAGAGGGAGACAGAAAAAGAGGTGGGAGGACAACACACTAGAATGGACTGGCTTGACTGAGCTAAGCAATGAGTTTTGCTGAGGACAAAGAAAGATGGAGTACGCTGCTTACACGATCATCTGTGGTGCCCCAACGACCTTCGATTTATGGGATAGGATAGGATAGGGGGAAATAAATAAATAAATAAATTAAATATTTTTGCAGATCCATGCAGAATAAGTCCATAATAGTCCCAAAATGACATGAAGTTTCATTATTATTATTATTATTATTATTATTATTATTATTATTATTATTATTATTATTATTATTATTATTATTATTATTATTATTATTATTATAAATTTTGCTCATCCGTCCGTTTGTCCTTTTATCCGCCGACCGCCGTCCGCCATCTGGACGTACAAAACTTGCAAGTGGATTAATATGTTAGAACCTATTTCAACTATCACAACCGAGTTTGGTAAGATGGTGTTATCCATGAGACCTCATAAATGATCAGTGAATGAATGACTTCACTTCAGGGTCAAGGTCACCGGAGCTGTCAAAAGTCAGTTAGTTTAGGTGCTTTGTTTAGTGACATTGACCCTAAACTAAGAGAGATATAAAGTTCAAACTAGAGATGATAGATTGATCTTTCATAAATTTGTTCCAATTTTGCCTTGATTTTGAAGATCAAGGTCATTTTAGGTCTTGCAAAAACATACCAAATATAGGTCATCGTACAATAGAATAGCTCTTTTTAACCCATAGTGTGCACAAACATTGTTTTTTTTTATCATACATGAGCATGAGAGGTCACGTGAATTTCAAGGTCATTCGAAGATCAATGTTACTAAAGGTCAAGATCACCCAAAGGTCACTTTTTTGCATAATACATTTTTTGCTGTAGTTTATTTGATATTACATGAGTGTTTTTGGAACCGGAGGTCAAGATTATCTCAAGGTCAAGAACATAGATCAAAATCGGTAGTACTTTTTCATTTTAATGCCACAATTTCATTTTTTTTAAATTCTGGGAAGTCATTTTCAAGTTAAATATTGCAAGTTCCGCAAGAAGTATGGGAGTCATATGGGCTTTGCCCTTTTAGTTAGATAGGTTTGGTATGAATGTCGATATTTCTTATCAGAAGCCGGTGTACGGGAAAGTGGTCATTGAGAGAGGGTGCGGCTGTAGTAGGAATACTCGATAGCCACTCTATCACGCAGACAGATAGCCTTGTAAAGTTTTGTAGGACATGAGCAGTCAGTCACTTTACATTGCTTTATGCTTGGTCCTAACTGCTTCACTCATTTGTAGGATTGTCTGTACTCAGCGTGTAATATGATTGTTTTGCTTATGGGAAACCGTATCTTGCATGTAAAATGATAGTTTTTCTTTTTGGAAACAGGTTGTTTTATGTAATATGGTAGTTTTGTTATTGGAAAACAGTATCCTTTGTGTAAAATGATTGGTTTTACTAATGTTGGAAACGGTGTCCTTCGTGTAAACTGATTTTTCTCCTTCTTGGAAACAGTACGCATAATGTGAACTGATTGTTTTCCTTATTGGCAATAGCATTCTTTATGTAACTTGGTAGTTTTTCTTATTGAAAACATGATCCTTTATGTAACTTGGCAGTTTTCCTTATTGGAAACAGGATCCTTTATGTATAATGATTGTTTTGCTTATTACAAACCGTATCTTTGATGTAATATTATAGTTTTTTTGTTTTATTTAAACTAAATTCAAAACTCTATCCTTTATGCAAAATTATTGTTCTTCTTATCGAAAACAGTACCTGTGACGGTGGGTCTATTGTTACTGGGCTCTGCACAATGGAATGCTATTACCCAATCGTCTTTTATTGCGGAGATCGGCTAGTATAATCACCCTGTGACTAATCTTAATACATTTATATGTTTAGCCCGGTCTGTGTGCGGATAGGGTTATAGAGATAGGGAGAAAATGGTAACAGCTTCACTGGCACACTAGCTCTCACACGGCTATGAAACATAGGTAGTCCAGCCACTTGTTAACAGTAAATATCACACATTTATTTCCTCTACTCTATACATAATTCTCTAAACACTCTATTAACTTAAATGTCCAAATTCACTTCGAATGTTCGTTCCTGCTAGGCAGCGACTTTAATTTACAAAGGCTACAGCAGGCAGAACTATTTGAGACGTGAAGCCGTTGTGCAGGGTCTAAATAGCCTATTGTGACAGTACCCCTAATGTAAAATGACTGTTTTCATTGTTGGAAAAATCCTATTAGTAGGTCTTGAGTTACAGAGCGTCTCACTGTGGAATTCTAAAACGGTCGCTGTCTCATCCTTACTTACGCACGCTTATCCAGAATTCTCGGACGTCCTCAATGTACAGTGGCAAGATTTCAGATGTGGATCAGTTATATCAAAGACTAGATTTAGTTGTATACTATCCGGAGTTCTATGACATCAGAGTGGTTGAAAAGTAAATCCCTATTGAAAATAGCTTGTAGCTGTTGTAGATAGTACCGCATTTGGCACGAAACATGTATTGTGATTCTTACAGTGGTAGATTTCATCTCCTCTCCCAGTGAGAGACAGACAGACAGACAGAAACAGACAGACAGATAGACAGAGTAGTCCGTAATTTTTCGTCTCCAGAAACGTGATGTTTACGTCTTCTTTGGTGTTAAATGTCAGCGTTCGTTTTACTACTGTGGAATAGTTCTTCATAATATAACAACAATCAGCTGTGCACGACAACGGAAGATAATTATTATGTAGCCTATGTACAGGCCTACCACTCCAGTGATACACAACCCTGGCGGGGTCAACAGTGCATTTTGAAACATCTTGCATACCACCCAGTGTTATAAAACTGAAACCTGTTGGAATACGGCTGCGTTCAGTTGCTGGCGACTCCAGGGTCGTAAAAATCACTTTGGAGTATCTCGGATTACTGGTTGTTGTTTTTTTGTTCGTGAAATGATGCGTGATGTCAGTGCAATGCATTATGACTTTCTTCGGAAGTCAGTGACGTGACCCACCTTGCTTTTAGCAGATGACGACATGCCTATTTCTGGTGGGTATGATGACAGTTTTTTAAAGTGTGCGTGATTGGGTGTATAGCACAGGCGCCCGTTAACGGGACACGAGGGCGCCTCTCTTACAGAGGGAGGAGCGCATTTTTAAAAGGGACGCTGTCGTGTTCATATACGGGCGCCTGTGGTGAATGGTTTGTTGTTCCTATCCAAAATAAGATGTATTATTTTGGGGAGTGGACTATCGTGTCATACAAAGTATTTGTGGAGTCGGTTGTGATAGCTGTGTAGCACACTATCCCCGCAATACCTGTTTCTCCCCCAGGGGGTGGGGGGGGGGCTTTACTCAAGTTTGGTGCCTCAGCCTGTACCTGTATAGGGGATCCCGCTATAGCACAGCGGTGGCTGTTACACAGGTTTATGAATGATGGATGGACAGGAAGAACAGTAAAGTCTCATTCTGCCATGAGTAAGCCTGTTTCCTGTCTATACGGTTTGCTATAGAGCTACAGGCATCCAAATGCGAGTAACGCCCCTGTGACTCCTCTCTGTCTGTCTATCTGTCTGTCTGTCTCTCTCCAAATATCGATCTGTTTTAATATTCGGTCTGTCTCGCTCTGTCTCTCTGTCTGTCTATCTCTCTCTTTCTCTCTCTCTCAATGTTACAAGGGACTATTGTAGGAATAGGCACCCGCCTAAAACCTTTATCCTTGTCTCTGTCTCTCTTTCACTCCTCTCGCGCTCGTACTCTCTCTCTCTCTCTCTCGCTCTCTCTCTCTCTCTCTCTCTCTCTCTCTCTCTCTCTCTCTCTCTCTCTCTCTCTCTCTCCAAATATCGATCTGTTTTAATACTCGGTCTGTCTCGCTCTGTCTGTCTGTCTATCTCTCTCTCTTTCTCTCTCTCTCTCTCAATGTTACCAGGGACTATTGTAGGAATAGGCACCCGCTTAAAATCTTTATTCTTGTTATGTCTCTCTCTCTTTCTCTGACTGTCTGTCTGTCTGTCTCTCTCTGTCTTCAGGTGTGGTATTTTCCCCATCCATTCTATTGGTCTTCTTCAATACACTCACACATGCACACACACTCTCTCTCCGTCTCCATCCCTCTGTATGACTGCCTCTGTCTGTCTGTTTTTCTCTATTTCTCTCTCTCTCCCTTTCTCTCTCTGCTTATCCACCATTACTCAAAATGTAAAAATTATATATATATATATATATATATATATATATATATATATATATATATATATATATATATATATATATATATATATATATATATATATATTTACGGAAAACGATGCTTAACGTCCTATTGCATGAGCGTTAAGGACGATCACCACGTCGCCACCCTGACAACAATGACCATCATCATCATATCGAAAATGAGATCCAACGGATCTTCGATTTTTTAGCTTTTTATATATATATATATCCGCCTTTTGTGCCTTATACAGGCACACGCAAAAGGCTGTATGATGTCTGGACGGGTAGGTTAGCTGGTGAAGTCTCGAAGGTATTAAAATAACCTAATCCGCAAGTGGGTGGGGTTGAAGACTCTTACCTAGAAAACCCTATCCCTATCGACCCTATTTTACAGTAGTGATACGAACTATCCTGTATCCTTTTGTAGTCAAACTCTCGACCGGAAAATGTAAAATTCCTTAAGCCGTCTACACACTAACAACCATCAAGGCATTGATAGGAAGTCTTGCAATGGGCATGAGAGCTGATGAGTAAATTGAAATAATTGCCTTATTTGAGCCCGATTTCGTTTTTGGGGGTAAAACGCGTATATAGCATCGACGACGACGGCTACGATGATGAGAATGATGATGATGATGATGATGATGATGATGATGATGATGATGATGATGATGATGATGATGATGATTTGTTGTTGTTATTACCCTCTAATAGTAGTAATAGAAGTATAAGTACTAGTAGTACAAGTAGTAGTAGTAGTAGTAGTAGTAGTAGTAGTAATAGTAGTAGTAGTAGTAGTAGTAGTAGTAGTAGTAGTAGTAGTAGTAGTAGTAGTAGTACCCTCATTCAAGTACTCTTCTGATGAGAGCATTAACCGAGGTTTAGTCTCTGCCCTGCATGCATTCCATCGTACAGCCTTTCTTAAAGATCGTTATAATTATTACACTCATGTACTACGATCTAGTGATTGAGTGAGCTCCAGATGCAATAACACAGCCAGCAAGCTCTAGGTCATATCCCTCCCTCCCCTCTCGTCCTGGGTGGCGCTGCCCTTCTTGGTGAGAAGGCAACCCGAATTTCGGGTAAAATAAAATAAAATAAAATCATCAATCAGATTTTCAAATCCCTATGAATGACTCGAGTGTTGGAAGAGAAATGGTACGCTGATCTATGTGCGGAAACAGCTTACACCTGTCAGCACCGCTGAAAGAGGGTGTGCTCCGTTGAACCTCGAACTCGTCTGATCGCGGAGAGGGTGTGCGTCAGCTCTAAGCTGTTACAGGTTGTCGTCTGCGTGACTTGCTATGTACTAGGTATGCGATTCCCAGTTGCCTAGAAATGCTCATTGTCAACTCGCTCTATGATAAATGGCCTCTTCCAAAATCAGGGAGGTGTAGTATACGAAAGACGACAGCTTTGCGATGAAGGCATGTGTCTTGCAAGGACATTTGTAAAGCCTATAATGGGTTTAAATTTAGTTCTTTCAGCTCAGATGGATATAACAACATTGTTGCAAATAAATTTGAATTTAGATCTTTTTTTGTAATCAAAATGTATTATCTGGGTTTGGATTTTAATTCAATCTAACACATTTGGCTGGTCGATGAACTACTAACAGGATGATCTCCCTTTTTTATGTTTAACATTTTTATAGACAAAATATTTTGACCCAAAAAAGTCCGCTAAAGCAACATGGATGCCTGACAATCTGTTGACATTGTTGAGTCAGAGTTTAATTTCTAATTGCTATCCTTTTCCTTCGTGAAGTCTTCTTTCTTTTTTTCAAATTTCTTTGTTTTTCCTCTGAAATAGCTTGGTTGACAGGTTAGCTTTAAACTAGATTGGCATCCGAATACGATTGTTAAACTTAATGCTTGCAACTTTTGTTTTTTAGGCAAATGGTTGAATAAATGAAGTTTGTACATCGAATCCTTCAAGAAACGCAAACAATTTCCCTCTAAAGTGTGTGATTTGTCACTTCATTGGCGGCAGGGATCCACACTTTTCTGCTATCCTATGCACCAACGGGAATCCCCTCAATGAAACATACTTCCGGTTTTTTTCTCCGCGTGTTTTAGTGAGTTATTTCCAAATATTCAAGAATAATAACATGTGTCACTGGCCACCTGTATCGTACCCTCACATATTTTTATTTTTTTTGCTGCAGTTTATTATCCCTTTCTATCGCCAGTGGCGCGCCTAAACCCTAACTACCTAACATTATTTGTGCATTTTTGAAAAATATTCGGAAAAACATAACGCCCAGATGCTGGCTCGAACACACACCTGTCAGGCGCCATTGGTTTCTGGCTTGTGGACAAGGCAAGTTAGTCCCGCCTTAGCCCACTTGGCCACAACGCTCGCCTAACATAAGTCAGTTACTTCGTGTTTTGTGAAGGTTGCGACGGCGAAGCTATGGAAAACTACAAGAGTCTTCAGGTCCTGTTTCACTTTCTGTCGATGATCGACGCACCTCCGAAGTCGCCACAAATACAGGCCTCTACGATTGTTTTTTGCATCCTTTCACTGAGCATGTACTTCCTCCACCGTTTTTATACTTATCCCACTCGTTTTCTGGCTCTAACAATCGTCGTTTTCGGCAATTTGCCATATATTTAAAAGTCACGCATCAAGCTTTGATAAAAGCAAAACAAGCTAGACCGGAACTTGGTTTCATGCTAACCTCGTTTTAATTTATAATGGCGATACCCACGAGTTTTTATGAGAGGTGCCGGAAAGTTGTGAATATCTCCGAGGTTCTGGGCGCAAGCTTTGTGAATGTGAATCTTGGGCGACGTGGGTTGGAATTCTGACTTCAGCAGACTATTTTGTGTATGCTAGATACTAGTGTTCAGCGCCTTGAGAAGCTCTCTCTAAGTTTGTAAGTGCGCTATATAAGAACAACCCTTTTTTCAGTAATGACAACGCCCTAACCAACTGCTGTGATCGAAGACGGTAGTTTGTAGGTATCATGGCTTGAGTTGAATTTAGCGCTCAAGCTACTGGCCGACAACAAGATCTAACTTTCTGGCGCTGCTGTGGCACAAGTGTTAGAGGGCTCTACCACAGCCGTTTTAAGCATTTCTCTAATTTAAAAAAAAATGAAAAAATTGTCATCTAGTTGGAAAGGTCAGTGTGTTTATATTCTCACAAACGTTTAGCACGTCAGTGTAAGAGGTAAAAAAAAAAAAAGATATCTCACATATTTAAAAGGAAATGGTGTGCATTACGGAATGACGTTGTCTTATTCTTCTTATTATTATTCTTCGCCTAAGACAGATTGTAAGACTAGGTTTTCGAGGCTAAACCCTTTTTCCTATTCTTATCCTATACCATAATTCGAAGGTCGTTGGGGCACCACAGATGATCGTTTAACCAGCATACTTCATCTTTCTCTGTCGTCAGCAACTCTCATGGCTTCGCTCAGTGTCAAGCCAGTTCATTCTCGAATGTTGTCCTCCCACCTCTTTTTCTGTCTCACTCTTCTTCTGTCTCCGTGCACCGTGCCTTGCAGGACGGTCTTTGCAAGGCCTGATGCTTTGGCGACGTGGCCATACCATCGGAGTTTCCATTTCTTCACGACAGTGATATCATGTCATCGCGTTGTCCAATGGCTTGTGTGATGGTCTGTCGGACTTTTCCTATTAAACGGTTTAATTTTAAACAGTTTAATTTTCAGTCTTCTTCTTCTTCTTCTTCTTCTTCTTCTTCTTCTTCTTCTTCTTCTTCTTCTTCTTCTTCTTCTTCTTCTTCTTCTTCTTCTTCTTCTGTTCTTCTTCTTCTTCTGTTCTTCTTCTTCTTCTTCTTCTTCTTCTTCTTCTTCTTCTTCTTCTTCTTCTTCTTCTCTCCCGTCTTAAAAGATTCCCGTGTGACAGGACGTCCGCGCATCCTCAACCTCACGAAACGTCGCGAAAACTTTTCCCGAAACCTTCTGCCGTCCGATTAATCCGCAGTTGTCTATTCTTAGTTCTAACACGCGAGAACAGTTGTCAGGTAAGAAGTCTCTTACTTGGCCATAACTT
Source organism: Oncomelania hupensis (assembly GCA_036898135.1). Classification (NCBI taxonomy): domain Eukaryota; kingdom Metazoa; phylum Mollusca; class Gastropoda; order Littorinimorpha; family Pomatiopsidae; genus Oncomelania; species Oncomelania hupensis. Next base: position 11,394,256 of record CM072526.1, on the reverse strand, counting down.
ACCTTGACTGTGTAAATCTGATGTCTTCGTAACTGAATAAATTGCCTTCTATTACGACGACTGTGCCCTAAAAAAATGTTGCAGTGCTTCTGTCCTTTTAAATAATTACGGGATGGTATTCTCTGTGTCAGTGTGTGACCTATTTAGCGGACAGTGGAATTGCTTTAATAGTGGATGCTAATGTAGAAATTGGATGTGTGGGATGGATTGCGTTCTAGTGGAATGGATTCTACCGGAATGAATTCCAGCGTAAGATTGACCGATTGGAAATGAATTCTTTTAGTAGTGTGATAGTTGGATTGCGTTCTAATAGAATGGATTCTAGGGGAGTGAATTCCAGTGTTGGATTGACGGACTGGAAATGAATTCTGATGGAATGGATTGTATTTCTAGTTCTGCCGTTGGAATGGATTGTGTTCTGTTGTTCAATGGTGTGCAGAATATTGTGCTGTGCCTATCGATAGTGGCGCTTTAACTTTCTGACTGAGGTACCAAGAGTTTACTTATTACATTCTTATAGCTGAAGGGATTTTTGTATGCTACACGTGCGTGTGTCTTTATGTTTTTGGTATGTGTGTTTGAACAAAGGTGTGAGTGATTGATTGTGCGTGTGTGGTGTGTGGTGTGTGGTGTGTGAGTGCGTGTGTGTGTGTAAGACGTCTCGCGACCATCCGTGCTTGTGTGTGTGTGTGTGTGTGTGTGAGAGAGAGAGAGAGAGAGACAGACAGACAAATATATAAACAGAGAAAGCATGCTCATGTTTGTCAGTGAGAACATCCGTGAGTGCGTGCGTGTTTGTTTGTGTGTGTGTGTGTGTGTGTGGTGTTAAAGAGAGAGAGAGAGAGGGTGTGTGTGTGTGTGTGTGTATGTGTGTGTGTGTGTGTCTGTGTTGCATGTTCATTCGTTAGTGCTTGGCGCTACATCCTTTGCAATCATGCAAGTAAGGTATAGATCGTCCTATCCTATACCGATTCCGAGATGTAGTAGTTCAAACTACATTCGTATTTAATTCATTTCTACTCGCGAAAGATAGCAACCACGACGACAATAACAACTAGAACAACAACAACGACGACGACAACGATGACGGCGACAAAGACCTACACATTGTGTTGGCGTTCTTTCACTACAACAAGACTGTGATAGTTTTTTTAATTTTTGTTTTTAAAAGAAAGAAAAGGTAGTAATCTATATTATTATATAATTCAGTTGTTCAGACAAGAATAACAGCCTATCGTTATTGTGCGAACATGATCGTGCGTCAGCGCTAACAACAGTATAACATTTCATTTGATTATCTTCTTCACTTTTATACCTAGCTGCTACTGGTATCCTAATACTATTTTGATTATCTACTTCATAATGTTGCCTGGACTGGTATGAAATACCTCTAGTTTTAATTGCATCTGACTTGGGTGCGAGTAGGAGTGTGTGTGTGTGTGAGAGAGAGAGCGTGTGTGTGTGTGAGTGTGTGTGTGAGAGAGAGAAAGTAAGAAAGAAAGAAAGAAAGAAAGAGAGTGTGTGTTTTGTGTGCTGGAGAGATTGTGTACGAGTATGTTTGTGTGAGAGAAATGGTGTATGTGTGTAAGTGTGTGTTGGTGCGCGTGTGTGGGTGTGTGAGTGAGTGAGAGAAAGAGAGAGCTTTGGGCTAGCGTTAATAATAACATTTACCTCATGAGTTAGTTTACATGAAATGTAATCGTACTTTTATTATTAACTGCGCATGTGATTTTGTGCGTTGTGCGTATGTCATATGATATTTTAATGGGCTAATGCTGTCACTGTATGTGCTCAGCGATTTAAAACCAAGTTATATTTTTCTTGTATTGTAGTGCACTACATTGCACTGTATTGTATTAAATTGTATTGTTTTGCATTTGGTTTGTGGTGTGTGTCTTATGCTGGTCTACATTTCATTTCATTAGTTAGTTAGTTAGTTAAATAGATTAACGTCCCCGGACACATAAGCGTATAGGGGACGATCATTTCATTGTCTTGTATGATTTAGTTGCATCACCAACTTTCTACTTCAATTTCTTTTTTTTTAAGGAAAGTTCATAGCCATAGGTATTTGATTGTTATTTATTTATTTAAGCCTGTTTCTAGCTAGATTATCTTTTGTGGTCGTAAAGTTCATAGCCATAGGTATTTGATTTTTATTTATTTATTTAAGCCTGTTTCTAGCTAGATTATCTTTTGTGGTCGTGTTGAATTGCGCGTATGAAAATGTATAATAATAAATCATAATAAATCTTGCTGGATGCTATATTATAGGCGCTACCCCACCACCCCAAATTCCAACCAGGCTCAAAGCACCGAGATCGGTACTAACCTCCACGCTCACATGTTTCACACACTGTCACACACACATAACATACACACATCTATCATAAAAACATGTAGTGTAAAGGCAGGGAGATCGCTATTAGCAGACGGAAAGGAAATCGAATTGAACAGTTTTAGTTTCATTGAAGCGAACGGCTTTTTAACTCGCAAGCATAGCAATGTGAGTCTATGTACTCACCCCCTATCCCATCCCCTGTACCCCCACCCAAAAAAATCCATATTTTTGCATATCAGATCTGTGTCCTAAAATGAGTCCTAAATAGTCCAAAAATGACATTTTAAAAAAAGTGTCCGCCCATCCGTCTGTCTGTGCGCCGTCTGGATGTGCAAAACTTTCAAGTGGATTAATATTCTATTTCAACTATCACAACCAAACTTGGTAAGATGGTGTATATCCATGAGACCTCAGATCATAAATGATCAGTGAATGAAGGAATTCACTTCAAGGTCAAGGTCACAGGGTGAACAAAATTTGATTACTTCTCATATATTGAGCATTGAGCCTTTGTCATTGTTTGTATTGTCACTCTGATATTTTAAAACGCTTTTTGGTGTTTCAAATGTCAAAAATAATAAACAATGTTTTCTTTAATACAAACACTTTTTTTTTTCAGTTTGTCATTTTGTATTTGTTTGGTTACCTTTAAATGGAAGGAATCTCCTAGAAGATCACTCGTGTATTTTAAGTAATTTGTCTTTGGGCACTGAAAAATTGTTGGGGGCACCCAAACAAAAATTTCAAGTAAGGCACCCGAAGGGTAACCTTGTAAGAAAAGTCAATTTCTAGCCCTGTATATATATTATAACACAAAGCCTCTCTCTCTCTCTCTCTCTCTCTCTCCCTCCCTCCCTCCCTCCCTCCCTCTCTCTTTCTCTTTCTCTCTCTCTCTCACTCTCGCTCTCTCTCTCTCCCCCCTCTCCCTCTCCCTCGGAGAAGGCTTTGACGAGTCTCAACTATGTCCTAATGTCGCGGCGATATGAAAACCCTACGTGTGGTTTTTCAATGTCACCGAAGCTACGCGAAACAAAGTGACATGTGATACGAGCGCTAATTCAAATCGCTGACGTAGAATAAAGCAGTGGAAGTAGGTATGTTGCTAGCTATCTTGACAATAAAAAGGCTAATAATAGTGGCTCTTACAACTATGCTTTGCTGCTAGATAGATAGCTAGATAGATAGATAAAATAAGATAAAGATATATATATCTTTATCTTATCTTATCTTTATATATATATATATATATATATATATATATATATATATATATATATATATATATATTATATATATATATATATATATATATATATATATATATATATATATATATATATATATATATATATATATATATATATAATCTATCTTAAACGAGAAAATCCAACTTTCCTACGCCTTTATCGTGCAGTTTCTATATTCGAATAGGTCACGTCTATCTATCTATCTATCTATCTATCTATCTATCTATCTATCTATCTATCTATCTATCTATCTATCTATCTATCTATCTATCTATCTATCTATCTATCTATCTTCTATCTATCTATCTATCTATCTATCTATCTATCTATCTATCTATCTATCTATCTATCTATCTATCTATCTATCTATCTATCTATCTATCTATCTATCTATCTATCTATCTATCTATCTATCTATCTATCTATCTATCTATCTATCTATCTATCTATCTATCTATCTATCTAAGCCACCAAAACCTTAGTCTGCGCTCTTGTGCTTTCCAGACTAGACTACTGTAATTCTCTTCTGTCAGGAAGCCCAAATCAGATTGTTAGTAAATTACAGAAAGTTCAAAACTCCGCTGCAAGACTGGTCCTTAAGGCTAAAAAGCGAGATCATATCACGCCATTACTCCATAAACTACACTGGCTCCGTGTACAAGCCAGAATTGACTATAAAGTATCTGTTCTTTGCCACAATTTCTTTTCTGATTCCTGTCCTTTATATTTATCTCAACTACTCTCGGTCTATACTCCTTCCCGCCAGTTGTGCTCCTCTGCTGACTCGCGCACCCTGTGCATCCCTAGAATCCGCACGAAATCCTACGGAGGGAGAGCATTTGCTTATTCTGCCCCGAAACAATGGAACACTTTACCAGCACATATTCGACTTATTCCTACCACTCAAGCCTTCAAGCGAGCACTTAAAACACACCTGTTCAGACAATACTACTCTGACTGATCATATTTTATTTTCTGATCCTGTGCTGCTCTCTGAGATTATGACTGTCTTGACTGAGGTTCGATTATGCACTATCCATGCCTGATTCTTAACTTATTGTTTTGTATACATGTATTGTCATTGTCAACGATTTTAGTGTGTGCCGCAGATATGTCCTGATTGTTTTGTTGTGCTATGCATGGCTTTGTCACTGCTCTTGTATTATTGTTTATGACTTCCTTTTTAAGTGTGAAGTTTTTACATAAAATGTGTTTTTTACATATTCTTAAATTAGGTTTTTAATTGTGAAGCACAGTGAGCCTGGGCATTTTTCAGGAAACTGCGCTATATAAATGTACGTTATTATTATCTATCTATCTATCTATCTATCTATCTATCTATCTATCTATCTATCTATCTATCTATCTATCTATCTATCTATCTATCTATCTATCTATCTATCTATCTATCTATCTATCTATCTATCTATCTATCTATCTATCTGTCTGTCTGTCTGTCTGTCTGTTTGTCTATCTATCTATCTATCTACCTATCAGTTCAGACAATACTACTCTGACTGATCATATTTTATTTTCTGATCCTGTGCTGCTCTCTGAGATTATGACTGTCTTGCCTGAGGTTCGATTATGCACTATCCATGCCTGATTCTTAACTTATTGTTTTGTATAAATGTATTGTCATTGTCAACGATTTTAGTGTGTGCCGCTGATATGTCCTGATTGTTTTGTTGTGCTATGCATGGCTTTGTCACTGCTCTTGTATTATTGTTTATGACTTCCTTTTTAAGTGTGAAGTTTTTACATAAAATGTGTTTTTACATATTCTTAAATTAAGTTTTTAATTGTGAAGCACAGTGAGCCTGGGCATTTTTCAGGAAACTGCGCTATATAAATGTACGTTATTATTATCTATCTATCTATCTATCTATCTATCTATCTATCTATCTATCTATCTATCTATCTATCTATCTATCTGTCTGTCTGTCTGTCTGTCTGTCTGTCTGTCTGTCTGTCTGTCTGTCTGTCTGTCTGTCTGTCTGTCTGTCTGTCTGTCTGTCTATCTATCTATCTATCTATCTATCTATCTATCTGTCTGTCTGTCTGTCTGTCTGTCTGTCTGTCTGTCTGTCTATCTATCTATCTATCTATCTATCTATCTATCTATCTATCTATCTATCTATCTATCTATCTATCTATCTATCTATCTATCTATCTATCTGTCTATCTGTCTATCTCTCTGTCTGTCTGTCTGTCTGTCTATCTATCTATCTATCTATCTATCTATCTATCTATCTACCTATCTATCTATATAGGGGTGGAGAGAGGAATGGGAAGAGGGATGGAGAGAGTGATAAAGGGGAAAGAGAGAGATAAGGTAGGTTGGGGTAGGGGAGAGAGATTAAAGAAAGAGAGATGAGGAGAAATATGAGACAATAGGGTGGAAGGGAGGAGAGAGGGTTGAGGAGAGGGTGTGGGGGGGGGGAGAGAAACGAGCTAGAGAGGGGAGAGGGACTTAGGGTGGAAAGAGGGGGGAAAATGAGAGCATTGTGGGAGGGAAGGAGACATGAGACATAGAGGGGGTGTGGTAGGGAGAGAGAGAGAGAGAGAGGGAGAGAGAGAGAGAGAGAGAGAGAGAGAGAGAGAGAGAGAGAGAGAGAGAGAACAAGCTATTGAAATAAATTAGAAAACGAAATATAGATCAAGGCATTCGTGGATAAATTAACCCAGAGCCTTTACAAACAAAACTCTGCACTACACTTCCTTTTATTGACTGGCGAAAATGTGATGTTAAAGCATGATTGACTTCAAATATAGCCCACATTACGGCTGACAGCGTGACAACCTTACATGAGGCCAACCTGTACATAAAAGCAGAAACATCGATCGTACTGATTAGGCAACCACGAAATTGACCCACATTTGATTTTGATTTGTCTCCTCCTCCTCCGCCCACTCCTCTATCTCCTCCCCCTCTTCTTCTTCTTCTTCTTCTTCATCCATCTCCCCCCTTTGTAGGCATGACTAATTCACTGCGGCAACAGTTCCCCCCGTTGGAGTGCCGGGGGTTTCAGTATAAATGGTATCCCCACTTTCTGGAAATTTAGTGCTTTAAATTCCCACTGTCGCTGTCTTCATCATTTGCTCTTTCCCATTCCTGATCTGTCCTATCACTCTGCTATACTTTCTTCTTCTTCGCTAGATCAATGACCTACCTTTTTTCTTGAAAACTCTTCCTGGACAAGACTCCTTGTTTGTGTATGAGGTCTGTTGGATCAGCTTGGGAGTGTTAGACGCTTTCTGCCGGGTGGTCACTAGGGCTTCCTATGATTGTATTATTTCGCACTATAGGCATTTTATATGTATGTGTTTTGTTGATGATTTATAATGATGGTTGTATTCTATTTTGTTTTTGTAACCGGGGTGTTCGCGTAGTTGAGGTCAACCCTCAGCCGTCCCCCGCGTGGGATGTCTTTATTGTAAAGTGACTGGTGGGTGGAGGGCATTCAATTTTCCCACTAGGGTTGTTTCGGCAGATCTTTTATGCGGATCGGGGGTTGTCCGGTCCTGATTTGGCTCGGAAGAGTCCGCTGGACCTAAAGCAACAATAAATCAATCAATCAATCAATCAATCAATCAATCAATCAATCCATCTCCCCCTCCTCTCCCTCTTTATTCGTCTTCCTCTTTTATATATACGTTTAAAGTAAAACTCACTCACGAATTTGCACGTTTACAGAACAATTAGTCGAAAGGTTATTTTTACGTAAAATTGGTCAACGTTCTCAATTTACGCAAGCAAACACACATGAAACGTTTTATGGAATTACCTTTGTAAAATATTTATATGCGATATTTTTCTTTGTTTTTTTTTCTTCAGCTAAATAATCTTTATATAGAAGCATATTTTCTAAGTAATCATTTGTTTGCAATCAATATAAGATTTATCTAAATAAGATATTTTCTCCGAAAATAACTTATTATTTACCTAACCAATACGTTGTTTACGTAAATAAGTCATGATATATGTAAATAAGGCATTGTTGCTGTACAATAAAAACTTATTTACCTATGTGATTATTAATTAGCAGATTGTGTTAAATAATGTATTATTTAGACATTTTTCTAAATAATTATTTGTTTACCTTTATAATGCTTTATTTAGCAGAATTGTATAAAAAAGTATTATTTTCAACATGTTGCTAAATAATGCATTATTTACTTAAACAATTCTTTGCTTATGGACTGTACTTTTTATTATTTAGGGGATTCCAGGATTCCCTTAAAAACTTGTTTTTTTTTAAATAATATTAATGCTTTTTGTAATTCAATGCTAAGTCTTTCCAAAGATTGTGTATCCAAAATTTGTGTTAATAATTAATTTTTCAACATAAATCCCTCCACAACTTCGAAGATAACACGTCTGTAACCTCCCAAACACAAGCCAAAGGTCAAGGTCAGTTTTGTGCGGGAGTGTTCAGTTTTTGAGTTCATATATTTCCGTCAGAAGAAAAAAACAATTTTTCTTTTTGTATTTATTTATCCAAGAACTTTCGCGACTATGTTTCCGTTTGTTCTTTTTTGCGTTGAATTATGTTTTAATTTCAAACGGAAAGTTTCAGCTTATTCGAAACAACCAGGGATTTGCAGGTTGGACTGACAAGAAACATGGCGGAAGTACTCTGAAAGCAAGGACGCCAGTGCAGAAATAACGACGGATCCCTCTTTTCCGGAGCCGTTACAACTGCTGTCTCGTATATTAATATTGCTGCGAACAAATACAAAGTAGAGTGAAATAAAGCAGTTGACTCATTTTTTAATCGCAAAACAGCGTAAAATCACGATATTGCAATTTTCTTTATTACTTCCAATAACTTAACAGTAATCCGATATGTAGCTGCGAATCCCCTAAATAATAAAAATTGCAGTCCCTAAACAAATTGTTTACGTAAATAATGCATTATTTAGCAACATCTTCTAAAATAATACATTAGTTAGCAAATTCTGCTAAATAATGCATTATATCGGTAAACAAATTTATATAATTATTTAAAAACATTTCTAAATATTACATTATTGAATACAATCTGCTAAATAATGCTATATATATGTAAACAATTCTTTATTTAGCAACAATGCCCTATTTACCTATACATGTTTCATGGTTTAGTTACCTCTACAATATATTGTTTAGTTAAATATACGTTATTTACGGAGAAAATATATTACTTTGAGAAATCTTACATTTGTAAACAAACGATTATTTAGCAAACATGCTTCTAAATAAAGATTATTTGGCTGAAAGTTGTGAAAATAAATATTTTACAAAGGGGATCCCATACAGTTGAGGTGTCTATTTAACTTTTTCAACCGGAACAGGCGATTGATGATATTTGCTTGCCAAATTATTACAGCGGGTGCTGTTTTTCCTCCCGTACAGCCAACTTGAAAAAAAAAAAAGTTCTCTAAATCAGCATCTTTTGCCTGTACGCCAATTTGGGATGTTGTCTGGGCGTTACACGAGCGCCTAAAGGAACAAGTTCACGCCTCGAGCGGCTTGAGTTAGATCCTTTGTCGATCAACGCCTTGAGCAACTCTTGAGCTGGTAACGCGCTGTATATAAGAACGAATAATAACAACAATTAAATAAATAGTATTATGATTTTGTGAACAAAATGGCCGCTGAAGAGTTTTGACAAGAGGTACATCAGTCCCATAAGTTTTAGCGGGCCTGTAGTACTTTATTATTATTATTATTATTATTATTATTATTATTATTATTATTATTATTATTATTATTATTATTATTATTATTATGTTGCAGGACTATACCGCAGCAATAACAGGGAGGTGCGCGTACAAGTTCAAAACGACGCTAAATCCAGAGCCAGCGCTTCTCGAGGATTAGGAGGAGGAAGATTGGGAGGAGGAGCAGGAGGGGGAGTTGGGTCAACAAAAGTCGGAGGAGGAGGAGGAGAAGGGGGAGCAACCAAACCCTACCTACCACCACGGCCTCGCTCCACCGTGTACCCCTCCCCCTCCCGCCGAGCCATGGACCTGTCCTCGTCCCCCCACTCCCCCACTTCGTTCTGTCCGACGTCGCCCTTCAGCCTCCAGTCCTGGGACTCAACCCCGGGCAGCCCGTGTGGGACTGAGGGGCGCCGGGGCGGAGGGGGCTCGACTGCCGGGGGTGGAGGCCACACCAGGCTGCCCAGTACGGATAGCGGGATCCAGGCCGACGCAGGGTTCGATTCCCTGACGCGGACCTACCACAAGACTTTTGGAAAGGTATGGTGTTTTGAGGAGAGAGAGGGTGGGGAGGGAAGGAAAGGGGTGAGGGTGGATTGGGGGGAAGTCGTATTATTTTTCTTGGCCCCAAGTTGGTAGGACGCTTGTTACACATGAGGACATACGTTGGAAACCAGTGGTAGGTAAGGTTAAAAGTGGCCATTTTGTCACTGTCCATTTAATGTACTGTCTTATCAGCATGATTGCTCTGGTAGCTCAGTGTTAGTGTTGATGTAGGCCTCCTGACCATCTTCCGTGGAATGGATTTTCCTGTCTCCCATATCGTCAATGGCAAGTGTAGACGTTGAAAGGCGATGTTCGTTCATTTATTTGTCTTTAACTACTAGCAGTAAAAGACAGAGAGAAGTCGAAAAGAAATTATAGAAGAAACAGATAGAAGAAGAAATAGAAGAAAAATAAGAACAGACATAGAAGAAAAAGAAGAAGAAAGAAATACTAATAAAGAGCGCAAGAAGAAGAAGAAGAAGGAACTAAAGAAGGAGTCAAAGAAAGAAATAAAATGTTCAGATTAATAATAAGAAGAAATTTTTAAAAAGTTCAAGAAAAAGAACAAGAGCAAAAAGAAGATAGAAAGAAACACATTAAATAAAGAAAGAAAGAATGAAAAAACGAAAGAAAAGGAAATGAAGAATTTTATGCACAATTAGTAGCGTCACTTCTTTCTACGCGACATTGACCTAGTTTTGGTTTTGTATGTTGGCAGATGTCGTCAGAGCTGACGTCACAAGATGGCATGATCGCCAAAGCCAGCTCCAGCACCCCGAACCTGACGCCGCTGAAGACGCTGACGTCACGGCTGATGGATGGCAGAGGCCACTGGGACGAGACTCACGGCTACGCCTCGTCCACGGTGTTCCAGCCGCTCACGCCCAGCTCCAACTCCTCCACCTCCAACTCATTCTCCCACACCGCGTCCTCCTCCTTCTCGCATCCAACCTCTCCCCCTTACTCCCGACAAGGGTCCTACACGCCCATGTCGCCCAATTACTCCCACACCGCGTCTTCCGTGGGCTCGTACCCGACCTCCCCCATCACCGCGCACCCTTTGGCCAGTCAGAGCCTGCCGGTCACGACCACGACCACCACTGCCACCGCTAGGCAGAGGGCGCGGCCGGAGGGCGCTTACAATGCCAGCCACCACTCGTCTGTGGCTTACACTTCCATGTCCAGCTTTTCGCCGCAGCTCAGAGGGAGCGGAGGGTGCATTTCTCCCAGCTCTGGTTCCTCAGCCGATGGCCGGTACAGTTCGTCCGCCAAGGACTCCTGCAGCGGGAACAGGGTCTACACCACCACCCCTATCGCTTTGAAAACGGAGACCTCTCCCACAGTGCCAGATAGTGGCCGTGCAGACTCGCCACTTAGCGGCATTAGAGCCAGAACCAGGTCCTGTGACTCCAGAATGGCCTCCTTACTGCATTCCGCCTCGACCTATGCCAGCAGAACGCCACGAAACGAAGACGAGCACTTTCGATGTAGGACGGTGAATGAAATCTACGGAGACAGCTCTGATACTTATACTAAAACCAATGCTTTAGATTTCCAGGCTAGGACTCTGTCTGACCTCCAAGGCAGTAAATCTAGTGTTGAGTTTCGTCCCAGGACCACGTCAGGCAGCAATATGCAGACGAGGTGGAGGTCGGATCTTTACAGCCCAGGACACTCACGCCCCAGGACCTTCTCCGTTGGAGACAGCAGCGACAGCATATTCAAGCTGGTGGACATTGAGCTGCTAGGCCAAGCTCCCACCACCAAAGGAGAAGAGTTCAGCATGGCGGAGAGAGGGAGGAGCTCCACCCCTAGAAGTGCGATGTCTCGAAGCGTGGACAGTGCGGACTTTTCCTCCTCCGTCAAGCCGCATGTGATGGGCAGCAGTACCTTGCCCCGGCACAGCACCCGGCAAGATTATCCTCAAGACAGTCGTTCTTTGCAGAGCGCAAGTAGCCTACCAGGTTCAGAGCTAGGATTACCCAGGTCAAGCGTGTCGGCCACTTTCGAAGGTGCCCGGGTTCGCTCCATGTCCTCGGAACGCACGTTTTCCCAGTCCAGCAGCCTGGCCTCCACATCCTCCACCTCAGCCTCCATTAACTTCACGGCGCTGAGCAGCAGTAGCGGCCACGCAGGCAGCAGCAGTGACGCTAGCAGCAACAGAATTTGGAGAACTTCCGCCCCTCTCTGTCTGGTCTCTGCGTCCACACCTGTTATCCCCTCTCAACGTAGGGCGGGATCCCCCCCGGGACATGACGCGGATTGGGTGATCGGGGGCAGGGACGTCTTCTCAGGACACATGGCGCTGCCAAGAAAGGATAAAACAGGGGCTGAGGGTTTTACCAATAGCGCCCCAGCTTCTTCAGATAGCGCTCCAGCGCCTGGCGGTCCTCCTCAGCCTGGTCCAGAGAACTCTGATTTGCACCCAGTTGAAGGTCAGTATCACAACCACCACCACTCCCGTCCACGGGGCACGCCTCTGATTTCCCAGCGAGGGTTAATCCCGAGGTCCGTGCAAGTCCACTTGACTTCCAATATGGACGAAGCATCTGCTCCCGGTCCGAGGGCTATCATGGTTCATCACGCGGGAGCTAAACCCTCGGTGACTCTTAACAGCACTGATGTTCACTCTGGCAAATCTGCCTCTGCCGCTGTTATTGTTTCGTCCGATGGAAGCCACGATGAAGTGCCGGTGGAGGATCGCATTACGTCCGTTACCACCACCAGCAACACGTCAATGGTGTACTACGACGCCCACAGTTCTGAGGCGTCGTCTTCAGAGTCGCAGGACGACCAGCACGGTTTTCACAGGAGCACAGTGTCCAACATCGAAATCCAGCGTCTCTCGCAGCCGTTGACCGCCCATATGTCGCCGTCGGCTCCCAAACATCTGCAATCCTTGGTCCAGACTTCGTCCTTGTCGCCAAAGCTAGGGATTCCTTCGGGCGGACGTCCGCGTCTGGTGACCCCTAGCTACCGCAGTAAGTTTTCTCCCATCATGGCCCGCCACCACCCTAGAGGTCGCACGCCGCCCCTGCCCTCCAATCTGAGTCAGTTGCTGAGTCTGTCGCCATCCACTCCCTTGCCGGCGCCCGCTGGCGTGCGAACCATCCCTATCAAGCACGTGGACTCGTGCAGCGCCGTGCTGAAAAAGCCCCACGAACGCCTGCCCTCGCCCGCGCCAGGTAAACCAGCACCGGGTGACCGCAGCACACCTCAGCCTGGCATCCGATCCGCTGAGGGCGGCTGGTCACAAGGCGATGGTTCGAGTATGACGCCAGGGAAGTTCTTCGGCGGCACAAGCGCGACTCCGCCAGCGGAGGGAGTAATGATACCCATGTTGACATTCATGCCGTCCGAGACCGCAGGAGAAGGAGAAGGTGAACGAGGAGTAGAGAAGGAGGAACCCCCAGTTTTGGGGGAGAAGGAGAGGGAGGCGGAGCCGCCTGTGTTGGATGTACAGAAGAATTTGCCGTGGAAGGAGAGGAGGGAAAGGATCGACACAGCACTGGCGTGGCTCAGAACTAAACTAGTGAGTACTGTTAACTGTAACCTGTCTCTTATCAACTGTTCACTGTGGTTTTGGCTCTTATCAACTGTTTATGGTAGTCTCTCTCTTATTAGTTGTTGACTGTGGCCTGTGTCTTGTGAACTGTTGATTGTAGTCTGTCTCTTATCAGCTGTTGACTGTGGCCGTTATCTTATCAACTGTTGACTGGTAGCGTCTTATCAACTGTTGACTGTAGCCTGTGTCTTACCAACTGTTGACTGTAGTTTGTGTCTTATTAACTGTTGACTGTAGCCTGTACCTTATCAACTGTTGGCTATAGCCTGTCTCTTATCAACTATTGACTGTAGTCTGTCTCTTATCAACTGTTGACAGTAGTCTGTCTCTTATCAACTGTTGACTATAGACTTTCTCTTATGAACTGTTCATTGTAGTCTGTCTCGTATCAACTGTTGACTGGAGCCTGTCTATTATCAACTGTTGACTGTAGCCTGTCTCTTATCAACTGTGGACTGTAGTCTGTGTATTATCAACTGTGGACTGTAGCCTGTCTATTATCAACTGTTGACTGTAGTCTGTCTCTTATCAACTGTTGACTGTAGTCTGTCTCTTATCAACTGTTGACTGTAGTCTGTTTCGTATCAACTGTTCACTGCAGCATATCTCTTATCAACTGTTGACTGTAGTCTGCCTCTTATCAGCAGTTGACTGTAATCTGTGTCTTATCAACTTAACTGTTGACTGTAGTCTGTGTTTTATCAACTGTTGACTGTAGTCTGTCTCTTAGCAACTGTTGACTTTAGACTTTTTCCTTATGATCTGTTGTCTGTAGCCTGTCTCTTATCAACTGTTGACTGTAGCCTGTCTCTTATCAACTGTTGACTGTAGCCTGTCTCTTATCAACTGTTGACTGTAGACTTTCTCTTATTAACTGTTGACTTTCTCTTATGAAATATTCACTGTAGCCTGTCTCGTATCAACTGTTGATTGTAGCCTGTCTCTTATCAACTGTTGACTGTAGCCTGTCTCTTATCAACTGTTGACTGTAGCCTGTCTCTTATCAACTGTTCAGTGTAGCCTGTCTCTTATCAACTGTTCACTGTAGCCTGTCTTTTATCAACTGTTCATTGTAGTCGGTCTCTTATCAAGCGTGTGTATGTCTGCGTGGTTGTGTTTCGGTTGTAATAATTTATTGAAATGGTGTTCATGTTTCGTGTGCCTATTGGTTTCAGTACATTTCATCTTTATTAGAAGACGATGCGTTGTATTATAATGCAAAGTCTTAATTTCTTAATAAATTGTAATCATATGTGTGTGGGGAGGAGAGGTCGGAGTGGGGGGAAAGGGGAGGGGGGAGTTGCTTGTGCGTGTGTCTGTGCCTGTGTGTGAATGTTCTATTGAATAAGTTCCTTTTAGTAGGTAGGTATTCCTCGTGCCTATCAAGTATATAATGTTGACCGCTATCACTCAGCGAGTAGTTATTATATGCGTTAAGAATGCAGATGAATCAAGGCGCGTGGTATCATTTGGCATAACATGTACATTCTGTTGGCAAGCACGCGAGATTGTGAGAACACACAAAGAATACTGACAAGCTCTCAACACAAAGCGATAAACAAGGCAAGCGAATCTGCCCTTGCATTCTTTTGTTTCTTTCTTTCTTTCCTCTTTTGTTTTCATTCTTTATTTCTTTCTTTATTTTTCCTTTTATTTTCTTTACTTCATTCTTTGTTTTCTTCATTTCTTTCTTTTGGGGGTTCTTTCTATCTTTCTTTCCTTTTTCTTTTACTTCTTCCTTCTTTCCTGTTACTTTTTTTTAATTTTCTTCCCTTTCTTTTTTTCTTTCTTTTTCTTTTCTTTTCCTTTTCTTTCATTTTCATTTACTTTCTTTTTTTCTGTATTTCTTTCTTTTTTCCTCAATTTATTTCTTTCTGGTTTTATTTCTTTCGGTCTATTTGTCTTTCTTTTTCTTTTTCTTTTATTTCTTCTTCTTTTTTTTTTTTTGGCTTTCTTTTCTTGTCATTTGTTTTTTTCTTTCTTTCTTTCTTTTCATTTATTTTTTCCCCATTTCTTTCTTTCTTTCTTTTCTTTATTTCCATTTTTCTTTCTTGTTTCCTATATTGCTTTCTTTCTTTATTTCTGTCTTTTGATACACACATGTGCTGCATACAATTTATATTGGCCATTTGTAACATGTCGCCAGTGTATGCTGGAACGTACTGCTCCGCCCATCATAACTCATGTTGGTACTGTGTGCGCCCTAAGCAGATTTGGAGAAGGAAGGAGTGCGCTCATAGTGAAAACAGTCCGGTATGGAAGCGCGATTCGTTTTCATGCGGAGTCGAACCAGGAACGGCTTAGTCAGAACATGAGCGTTCAAAAGACCTTACAGCTGGGAGCGTATGCATGGATCGATGTTTATGACGCTTAACGTTTGCAGCTGGTTTCAAGACTTCAGTTTATTATGTGATTAGTAAAGGACCCCTTATCTGTGGGTCTGCAAACATGGATGGTTGTTTTCGAAACTAAAGTGGGCTTGACCTCAAATTCTCAAACTTGTGTTTTAAACTAGGTGGCGTGATTTAAAAAAAAAAAGTTTGAAAATCCAAATTTTCCTAACTTTTTTTTTTAACTACCTAGAATCATCGCAAAAGAGTCTAATAATGCAAATTAATGAGGTGAAAGCCCTCCGGCGTTTGTGCAAGCAGCTTAAAACAACAATGGGACTGACTATCTGATAACGTTACGTCACGAAAGGGGTCCCCTTAAACAACAAGCACCCTCTCCCTTCCACCGCTCTCTCCCCCTCCCCTCCACACACACAAACTATCCTATCCTATCCTGTCCCATAACCCGAAGGTCGTAGGGGCACCACAGATGATCGCTTAACCAGCATACTCCATCTTTCTCTGTCCTCAGCAGCCCTCATGGCTTCGCTCAGTGTCAGTGACGTGGCCATACCATCGGAGTTTCCGTTTCTTCACCACTGTGAGCAGGTCATCGTGTTGTCCAATGGCTTGTGTGATGGTCTGTCGGACTTCAACGTTGGTGATGTGTTGGGTATAGGAAATGCACAGAAGTCTTCTGTAGCACCTCATCTCCATGCTTTGTATTCTTCGTTGGAGATCTGCTGTGAGGGTCCATGCTTCGCAAGCATATAGGAAGATGGAGATGACCAGGGAGCGCAGCAGTCTTACTTTGGAATGTAGACTGATGGTTCTGTCTTTCCAAATGGGCTTCATCCTTGTCAGGGCAGCAGTTGTTTGTGCGATCCTGGAGAGGACTTCCTGTCGAGACCCATTGTCTGACACAATGGCTCCTAAATATTTGAAGCTGTGCACTGTGTTGAGGGATTGACCTTGTACTTTGATGTCCGTGTTGATGCCATTGGTGTTGTTGGTCATCATTTTGGTCTTCTCTGCACTTATTTCCATTCCATAAGCTCTGGAGGTGGTGTCAAGCCTCTGTACAAGCTGTTCAAGTTCTTGTTCCTCTCCAGCCAATCCATCAATATCATCCGCAAAACGAAGATTGGAGATTGCTCTGCCCCCTATGCTGACTGTGCCTTCGTGATCTGCAAGAGCGTCTGACATGATGCGCTCTAGGAAGATGTTGAAGAGTGTTGGGGAGAGTAGGCATCCTTGACGCACACCGATTGTTGTTCTGAACCAGTTCCCGATGACGCTGTTATGGAGGACTGCACTGGTAGCCTTGTCATACAGGCTTTTGATGACTTCTATAATTTTAGGGCTGATGTTGTACACTTTCATGGTTGCCCATAGAGCTGCATGCCAGACTCGGTCAAATGCCTTCTTGAAGTCTATGAACACATGATATAGATGTTGTTGGTGCTGTAGGTATTTCTCACAGATTATTCTGAGGTTGAAAATCTGTTCAGTGGTACTTCGCCCTGCCATGAATCCTGCTTGTTCTTCAGCTATGATTTGTTCAGCTTGTGGTTTCAACCTGTTGAGTATTATTTTCAGGAGGACCTTGCTGGGATGGCTGATGAGGCTGATGGTGCGGTAATTTTCACACTCCTGCATGGTCTAGCGTCATCGTATACATGAGATATTTTATAAGCTATTTTGTGTGTCCCTACCCCCACCCCTCATCTTCCGCCGCACCTCTCTCTCTCTCTCTTTCTCTTTCTTTCTCTCTTTCTCTCTTTTTTTCTCTCTCTCTATCTCTCTTTCTCTCTCTCTCTCTCTGTCTCTCTCTCTGTCTCTCTCATTCTCTCTCTCTTTCTCTCTCTCCCCCTCTCTCTCTGTTTCTCTCTTTGTTTCTCTCTCTGTTTCTCTCTCTCTTTCCCTCTCTCTTTCTCTCTCCTCTCTCTCTCTGTTACGTTGAAACGTGAACGAAAGTATGTCGGAAGCGCGCACGATAGATCTAATCGTTTCGTTTTGCAAAGTATTCAATAATGGTGTTTATTTACCTTTGATTTGAGTTTGCATTGTTGTTAGGAGAGGCTTTGTATAACGTTGATAATTTGCGTTAGTCGATATTATTTGAGAATCTTCTGGATATGCGTGTTTACTCTTGATAAAAATTTCCCGATACATGTAGAAGCAAGAGGTCGTTCTGGAAGATATAAAAATATGTATTGACGTAAGTCAGTGATGACGATCTTTTATTCGATTGGTGGCAGTGCGTCATTTCTACGGTATTCGAAATCTTTCCGGAAAAGAGAGAGGTTATTTAATCGTGTGCCGAGTTTCTGTTGAGAGATAGTAAAGTTGTTGATAGTGATTTGGAAAGTTGCTGTGAAAGTTGTTGAGTTGAGTTGAGAATTGTATGCAGTTGTTGATGTGTGCTGAATAAAAGTGGAAAACTTCATACGTCGACTTTGTGACTTGTATGCTGTTTGGACGGGCTGTGTGAATAAACGAATCTGAGTTACACCCTATCAGGAATTCAAGCATCGGGGCTGAATCAGATACTGATAGAAAACACCAACATCAAACTGAGTGTAACATTTTGGGGGTCAAGCCGCGATTCACGCCATAGCCAAGGGTTCAACTGCTACAACAAGCGAGTCAACGTTACGAGAGGCAGTCATCGAGGGTAGCCGCCAACAAGTTGCGTCGAGAGGGGCCAACATACTGGGACTACATCACCGATAGGTTCGGGTTGACTGCAAGGGCGTGTAGTCGCCGAAGAGTTGCTTCGTGAGCGAACAACAGAGCGGGACTACGTGGCTACCGTAAGACTACGTCGAGGGACAGTCTCGGAGCTACATCGCCAGTGTTACAGCGAGCGTCGAGCGGACGTCGCGTCTACTTCAGCACAGGGGCGTATACATCAACACCAGCGTGGTGCAGCGTCGCATACGACGAGGACAGCGGGGCCTGCGTCAGCGAAGGCGACTAGTGACAAGCATCAGCGCTACTGCAGAAAGCGTGCTGTTCTAGAACAGTCTAGAAAGGTACAGCACAGTCAAGAACTTTCCAGAAAAAAAAAGAACTCTACAGACAAGAACTTTCTAGAAAAAGAACTTTCCAGAAAAGAACTTTCCAGAAGCATCAAGATGGCTGACTTCTGGCAGAA
The DNA here is from genome assembly GCA_036898135.1 of Oncomelania hupensis. Lineage (NCBI taxonomy): Eukaryota > Metazoa > Mollusca > Gastropoda > Littorinimorpha > Pomatiopsidae > Oncomelania > Oncomelania hupensis. Next base: position 11,375,361 of record CM072526.1, on the reverse strand, counting down.
AGGGATGCAACTGAATCTAAAAGGCAAACAGCTGACGGAGTACGTCAAGTCTCAGGAGAGAATACAAGAAAGAGAAATAGAGGAGCAGCGACGTCGTGAAGACAGAGAATCAGAGGAGCAGCGACGCCGTGAAGAAAGAGAATTTGAACTGAAGCGTCTGGAAATTGAACAGCAGCAGCAAGAAAGAGAGCGTCAGTACCAGCTAGAGTTGGCGCGTATCCAGAACAATCAGCATGCGCCACAAGTCACCAACGACCATACGGCTCCAAAATTGCCAGCTTTCGTCGACGGGAAGGACCAGATTGACAGTTATCTTGCGAGATTCGAAAGGTTCGCTGAAAGCTCTCACTGGCAACCTCGAGACTGGGCGATTCGACTCAGTGCACTTCTGACGGGGCAAGCTCTCGAAGTTTACACCAGACTGTCGAACGATGACGCCAAAAACTACGACGTCTTGAAAGAGGCCCTGTTGCAGTGCTACAACTTTACAGAGAAGGGCTACCGTAAACGCTTCCGTGAATGCCGGCCCAAGTCAGACGAAACGCCAAAGCAGTTTGTGGAGCGCCTGTCGTCATATCTACACAAGTGGGTGGAGTTATCAGGCGAAAGGAAGTCTTACGACAGTCTCCATGACCTGATCGTGAAGGAACAATTTCTCAATGCCTGTCACAAGGACCTAGCGACCCACTTAGAAGAACAAAAGCTGCAGACGCTTAAAGATGTGACTGAGGCTGCTGAAAGATATCTTATCGCTCATGGGAAAACCCTGGGGCCACCCAGCGCGACGAAACATTTTCAGAAGACTGCAAACCATGGGAACCAGATCCAAGGGAGCCAGACGAGCCAGAGACAGACGGACTCCACGCCTCCTCCCAGGGAAGGGCATCCAAGAGGCTGTTTTACCTGCAACGCTACAGACCACAGGGCGGCTAACTGTCCTCAAAACAAAAGTAGCGGACAGCGGAGCAGTACGGACAATTCAGCGGCGGGCAACCGGCAGAGGCGGTTCTCCAATCAACGGCAAACCAGTAGATCTGACCATCAGGTGTGCGGCGGGAGCGTCATTCTTCCGAGTGAGACCGAGCGCACAGCTACCCCTGCGGACGTGCAAGAGTGCATGACCGATGGCCAACTTCTCCTTGCCAACGGAAAATCCATCCCCGTCGTCGCCAGCGCAGCTGTGACCGTCCAGAACATGCCTGTTTCCAAGGGACGCGTCGGAAATCATGAAGTGACTGTCCTAAGAGACTCTGGTTGTAGTGGGGTCATCGTCAAAGAAGACCTAATCGCTAAAGAACAATTCACTGGCGATTCTAAATGGACACTCATGGCCGACAGCAAATGTGTGAGAGCGCCAGTTGCGAAGATTCATGTCAACACCCCTTTCTACATAGGCGAAGTCGAAGCGGTTTGCCTGAAGAAGCCGCTGTATGATTTGATGATCGGGAATATCGACGGCGCGAGACGACCCGACGACCCCGATCCAGAGTGGAGTCCTGCCTCAACCTAACGCGTCGAAGTTGTGGAGGAGGATCCATTGCCGTTTCCCGATGGAGACCTTACAGAGCTGCTACGGGACAATGTGGTTACTCCGGCTCAGCCCTGCCGACCAGAGATCGTCGGTGCTGTTACTACCAGGGCCCAGGCCAAGAGAGACAAGACGTCTACGCCACTGAAGGTCGCCGACAACTCTAAAGCTGCCATCGTGGACCGAGATAAGCTGATCCAGCTCCAGGAAGCTGATAGCACTTTAAACAAGTACAGGAACCGCCAAGACCACGTGACCAAAGGCAGTGGTACGGTCTATTTTGAGGTGAAGGCCAAGATCCTGTACCGAATCTTCCAGCACCCGAGGGTCAACGGAGGGAAACCACTACGTCAAGTCTTGGTACCGTTACCCCTAAGGCGCCAGGTGATGGAAGTAGCGCATGACTCAATCATGGGAGGTCACCTAGGTATCAAGAAGACGTCGGATAGAATCCAGGCGGTGTTCTACTGGCCAGGACTTCATGCGGACGTCAGCCGTTTCTGCCGATCATGTGACATTTGCCAGAAGACCATACCTCGAGGAAGGGTCCCGAAAGTGCCTATGCAGAGGATGCCTCTGATCGACCGACCTTTCAAGAGGGTGGCCTTAGACTTAATCGGCGAAATAAGATCTCCGAGTGAAGAAGGTCATCGGTGGGTACTGACTTTAGTGGACTATGCGACTCGGTACCCAGAAGCAGTGCCACTGAAGAAGATTGACACTGAAACTGTAGCAGAGGCACTGGTGGACATGTTCAGTAGGCTTGGAGTGCCTGAAGAAATTCTGACAGACCTCGGGACGCAGTTCGTCTCTGACTGCATGAAGGAGGTCAACAGACTGCTGAGCATCCGGCATTTGACTACGACACCCTACCATCCAATGTGCAACGGGCTTGTCGAAAAGTTCAATGCTACGCTGAAGTCCACCCTGAAGAAACTGTGCAGCGAGCAGCCCAGACAATGGCATCGCTACATCAACGCCCTACTTTTCGCCTACAGAGAAGTACCGCAGGAGTCCACCGGCTTTTCTCCGTTCGAGCTGCTGTACGGAAGAACCATCCGAGGGCCGATGCACATCCTAAAAGAACTGTGGACGAAAGAAGTAGACACCCCAGAGGTGAAGAACAGCTACCAGTACGTGTTTGAGCTACGGGAGAAGCTGGAGCAGACTCTCGAGATAGCCAGAGAAAACCTGAAGAAGTCCCAGGACTGTGGAAAGCACTACTATGACCGTAGGGCTGTGAACAGGAAGTTTAAACCTGGCAACAAAGTGCTGGTGCTGCTACCTACTGATCACAATAAGTTGCTGATGCAGTGGAAAGGCCCGTACGAAGTGGAGACCGTGGTGGGAATCAACGACTACAAGGTGAAGGTCGGCCAGCATTCCAAGATATACCACGCCAACCTCCTTAAGCTGTACGTGGAAAGGCCATCAGAGACTGTGCACGCAGCCACAGCAGCTGTGACCGACGACAGCTTTGACAGCGAAGAACTGTTGGAACTGGGAGACTTCCACAGCAAAGAAGGCATCGATGATGTTAAGCTAGGACCAAGCTTGACGGAAGGTCAAAAGATGGAGCTCAAGGACCTTATGGGCGAGTTTCCCCATAACTTCAATGATGTCCCAGGCTCTACGACTTTGGTCGAACATGAAGTCCACACCCAGACCTGGAAGGAGCATCTGCAGACCTTGAGGGAGCTATTCCACCGTCCCGCAGAAGCCAACCTGACCGTGAGACCCAGCGAATGCATTCTGGGAAATGACAACGTCGACTGCGTCGGACATCCGATGGAAGAAGGAGACAACGGAGGACGCACTGATTCCAGGGAAGCCCACGTGATCATCGTCTTTGACCCTGGGCCGATGACGACCGCAACTGACGAGGGCGTCGTTTCCTTGCGAACGAAAGAACATTGACTGTGTGGACGAACTAAGAATATTAGTAATGACAGACTTGAAAATGAAAGACATTGACTGTGTAGATAAACTGTGAACATTGACAGTATCCAGACGGATTTGGGGATGAGAACCATTGACTCTGTGTGAATGAACTGTGAACATTGACATTATCCAGACAGATTTGAAGATGAAAACCATTGACTCTGTGTAGATAAGCTGAGCGCAATTACAGTATTCAGAAAGTCTTAAATTAGTTTCAATTGAGGACTTTGTTTGTGCATTACGTTTCAACGTTGTTGAAAGAAATTGGGTAAATTTCTTCTTGAGTGGGGGGTTATGTTACGTTGAAACGTGAACGAAAGTATGTCGGAAGCGCGCACGATAGATCTAATCGTTTCGTTTTGCAAAGTATTCAATAATGGTGTTTATTTACCTTTGATTTGAGTTTGCATTGTTGTTAGGAGAGGCTTTGTATAACGTTGATAATTTGCGTTAGTCGATATTATTTGAGAATCTTCTGGATATGCGTGTTTACTCTTGATAGAAATTTCCCGATACATGTAGAAGCAAGAGGTCGTTCTGGAAGATATAAAAATATGTATTGACGTAAGTCAGTGATGACGATCTTTTATTCGATTGGGGTGGCAGTGCGTCATTTCTACGGTATTCGAAATCTTTCCGGAAAAGAGAGAGGTTATTTAATCGTGTGCCGAGTTTCTGTTGAGAGATAGTAAAGTTGTTGATAGTGATTTGGAAAGTTGCTGTGAAAGTTGTTGAGTTGAGTTGAGAATTGTATGCAGTTGTTGATGTGTGCTGAATAAAAGTGGAAAACTTCATACGTCGACTTTGTGACTTGTATGCTGTTTGGACGGGCTGTGTGAATAAACGAATCTGAGTTACACCCTATCAGGAATTCAAGCATCGGGGCTGAATCAGATACTGATAGAAAACACCAACATCAAACTGAGTGTAACACTCTCTCTCTCTCTCTCTCTCTCTTTCTCTCTCTCTCTCTCTCTCAGTTTTGATCTCCGACTCCAGACGCACTTGTGTTGTGGTTGTTGTTGTTGTCGTTGGTGCTTACGATAGTGGTGGTTCTTTATGATTATTGAGTTGAGCGCAAACAGATTTGAGTGATTTATACTTTATTACGGATGGAAGTGTCGTGTGTCAGTGTGGGTGGGAGAGGAGGGGGTGGGGGTGGGGTCGGAGAGAATTTGGGATTATGTTTTTTTTTGTTATACATTTTATTGTCACTTTTTTTCCCGGACATTCTTTTGGTCATCTCCCCTGAAGAAAGTGTACTCGAAGCCTCCACTCAATCTACCTAATATTAGGTTGTTGTTTCCTTTCTGTGTCTGTGTGCGTGTGTGTGTGTAGTAGGGAGGGGAGGGGGGTTAGGGAGTGGAATTTTGCTGAGGGAGCAAACCAAAGTACCCGGAGAACCCCCCCCCACTCCCCCCCTCAACCACCCCAGATCGAGACGTTGCCCTCGTCGAAAGTAAATAATAATCGTAAACACATAACGCCCAGCAGAGGCGGGATCGATCCCTCATCTTTAAGTCGATCCCTCATCTTTAAGTCGATCCCTCATCTTTAAGGCACCTTTGGTTTCTAGCCTGTGGAATAGGCAAGTTAGTCCCGCATTAGACCACGCGGCCACAACGTCTGTCTGTCTGTTGTGTGTGTGTCTGTTGTGTGTGTGTTGTTTGTCTTTCTGTTGTGTGTGTGTGGTGTGTCTGTGTGGTTTGTGAGTGTATGTCTGTTGTGTGTGTCTGTCAGTTATGTGTCTGTCGATCGGTCTGTTATGTGTGTGTATGTGTGTGTGTGTCTGTCTGTCTGCCTGTCTATGTGTAAGGTGGGGTTTAATTGTTGCTGGGCTCTGCACAATGGAATGTTGTAACCCTCACGCTTTATTCTATGGGAACCGCTAGTGAGTCACCCGGTGAATTACTTTAATACATTTATTTATTTAGCTCGGTCTGTGTTGAGGCTGGGATACAGAGATAGATAGAAAAATGGTAAAAGATCACTGTCACACTAGCTTTCACACGGCTATGAATCATAATTATGTAGTCCAGCCACTTGATAACAGTTAAAATCACACATTTATTTCATCTACTCTATACAAGATCTTCGATGTACTAATCTACCTTAAAAAGTCATAAGTCAATGCAAATGATTCGATCGCTGAGAGTCTAGGCAGCTATTGTCTCATCCTAGGGCACTGGCTACTAACGTTCTTGAAGATTGGACTACTGTGGTCCGTTTTACTATAGTTTCTGAAGAGTGGACTACTGTAATCCTTTTGCTATCAGTGTTAGTGAACTTTTTCTTCTGCACTTAACTTTTGTGTAGCGGTGTGGAAGCCCTTCATTGAGGTAGCTTCTGGTACACGCTGGGTCGTCGTGTAGTTTGGTTCCTTCACACGCTGTGTTGTCTTGGAGAGTGTTTTCCAGGGTTGCTCTCTCAGTCCTGTGCTGTAGAGGCTAAACAGCCAACTCGTTGCTGTTGAGTTGGGCGCGCGGTATATCTCGCCTGCTCGTCTGTAACACATGAAACGAAATTCTGCACAACCCTGAATAATAGGTCTGTGCAGAGCGTCTCACTGAAAGCCAAAGTAGCCCTCAGTGATAGCTCCACATCTCTATACATAAGCGACGAACATTCTGCTACGTCCGTGGTCCACTGGAATCTCACTCTAATTTCCTATACATACATAAATATAACTCGTGGCTAATTATACACATAAAGAATTAATAATATTATAAACATTCACTGGTACAGCCACTGGTCTGCAAACATACATATAGGTTAACCAACAGTGGTTCCGTCAGGTATACAACATGGCGGCGCAACCGGTCGTGTTTCGCCACCTGGTCACGCAACGTTGGACGAACAATTCAATTCTATGCATAGCAAATTCAACAAACATAATTTCAACAATAATATAAATATATCACGATGAAACAGAAGTATGTTCATTTACCTGTTTGACAAAGTCAGGCCCGTGGCTACTTGATTGAATTCTAAGATTCTCAAGTCCTGCTTCCTGGTCTATGAGTGGAGAGATTTTACTTCTAACTGTTTAGCTGGTTACTGCTCCTCGTTTCTCACTCGACTGCCGTTCTATCTCTCTATTTGAATCAGCGAGACCTGGTTGAATCCATTCTAAACTGTGTTCCCATTGGCTGGTAATCGACTCGCCTAACGTAGCTACGATGATGTCATTGCCTGCACTCTTACCATCAGCTACCACTGTGTGTAACCGGCAGTATATCATTGCTACGCTTGATTACTTCCATCGTCTGCTGCAGCCTAACATTTTAAGATTTCCTGACTATACAAACAAAAACGTAAATAAGGCGTGGGTAAAACAGTCAGAGCTGCCAACCCCTACGGAACGTCCGTAGTTTCTCCGGAAAATGTTCTTTAATTCCGCAACTACGCCATTTCAAGAAATACTACGGAAGAAAAATTTCAAAGCATACCTATTTTTTTACAAGTATCGAAACAAAGCCGCGAGAGACGTAGGCCTACTAGGCTTTCGTCAATATCATAGACTTTCGTATAGCGCTTTGCGTGTGCGCTATTTTTAGCTCAGCAGCCACTGCGCGGTAGACTGTTTTTTTTTTTCAGGAACATTTCTATCATTTTAAAAATAAATATTTGAAAGTTAATGCTTTTTGTGTTGGTGTTTGGTTTTTATTTAAGCTAATATCAACATTTTAAATAATGCTCATTTTATCATGTGAAAATTCTTGTTTGTACATTTGCTACTGAAATTGAGCTGAAACTACTGATATTTTTCTTTGTTTGCTACTGAAATTTTTTTTTAGGGGTTGGCAGCTCTGAAAACTAGTCATCTTGCGACACTATGTATGTGTCTGTTATGTGTGGGGGTAGGTGGATGACGTTTACGTTTGTATTTGGCAGGGAACCAAGACACGTATACGATGCTGAAGCGCCAAAAAAAAAGAAAGAACTATGTGAGGAGGACTGGTAGGACGCCGCACGCATTCTTTGACGTCAACAGTAAACAATTCGGCATGACAACAACCACGCGTACTGAATAGACCACTCCCTGGTTGTTTATACTATTATGACGTAAGCGGCCTTATCATGGCCCATGACCTGACACTTGGTCTTGTGTCTTATAGATATGTTATGTCAGCTTAGCCATTATTGGCTAATCTCGTCACTGTGAGATGAAATCCCGAATCAGTAGCTCCATTCTACCACTGTAAGGACCACAATGCCTGTTGCTTCATGGAGATGCAGTTCTATTTACAAAGGCGATAATCCATCCTCAATAGGGAGTTATTTTTCAACAACCCTGTAGAATGGATGTCGGTTCTGGATCGGCATGAAAATAAAGGACGCCATAGTACACAGCAGGACGAAGTTTGGTCTTACGAAAATTAATCTTCTTTTTTATTTTGGCCGCCGGGATGGTGTTTTCAGCACCGCGGCTGACTGACGCAAGCATCTCAGAGAGTGGAGACCCTGGTAGTCGGAGATAATGAGGATGGCAATGGGTGATTCACCTGAACAGGTAAATTACGTGCTGGCGCTATTGATCGGGTCCAATGTGGCGCAACTCTTACTGTCGTGCCAACGCTACACGTAGCATTCCTGGCGTGCCAGAAGCCAAATTTGCTCTTCTCTGTGTGTGTTTATCTCTGTATGTCTGTCTCAGTCTTTCTGTCTGTCTGTTGGGTCAGGTTCGGTCTGTCTGGTTTTTCCCCGGTGGAACCTACAAGTCTGCGCTTTTGCCAGAATAAATAGACTTGTCTCTTGTCTGTCTCTAACTCTTTAACTCTGTCATTGTCTGAGTCTCTAGTTCGGCCCTATCTCTAAATATTTGCAGCATAATTGGTACAAGTCGTTAAATTTAAAAAAAAATGTTTTAGCACCCTTTCATACAAAATATATCTTGATTGATCGTCCCCATTTTACCACAAGGAAATTTTACATTTGACTGGAATACAAACCGCATCATCAGTTTCCATCGCTATCTTTGTCATCAATATGATCAACAACAGTAGCAGCGGCATGTGAATTGGGAACATCGCTTTGACTACATAATTTAACAGATAGTAAGAGCTTGCAGTATTATCGAAACAACTCGTTAGTCTAGACAAGATCTTTGATCAGCCGATGGTGGATGGTTTCTTGCGAGAGCAAAGACATCATCATCATCATCATCATCATCATCATCATCATCATCATCATCATCATCATCATCATCATCATCATCATCATCATCATCATCTTCTTCTTCTTCTTCTTCTTCTTCTTCTTCTTCTTCTTCTTCTTCTTCTTCTTCTTCTTCTTCGTCGTCGTCGTCGTCGTCGTCGTCGTCGTATCCTCCTCCTCACTTCTCATCATCGTCATTAATTAACATTTTTAGTTTATTCATAATTTATTTCATATGTCTGAGGCTCATTGCACACAAAAAAAATCTTTGTATTATCATGATCGAAGAGAATAAATGGATTCATCATCATCATCATCATCATCATCATCATCATCATCATCATCATCATCATCATCATCATCATCAATCATCATCATCATCAGCTGATTTTCAGCATACTTTTATTTTTGAGTGGTACAACTTTTTAAAAATTTACTCTTACTATTTTATGGTCCCGTGACATTGAATTTATGAAGTCTTAGTAAGTCAATGGTAATGTTGATTGTGGCTGCCCACCATTAGTTAGTCTTTGTGTATAGGGTGCAGCGGACTGCAAAGAGCCGAACAGACAGAAGGTAGAAGAAAAATGAGGGGATTACCTGATAGCCTGTCAGTTGGTAGAGCGCTGGTTTCCTAAGCTGGGTCCGAACCCCCACAGCAGATGCGAACTCAGACATGTTTATTTATATATTTATTTTATCGCTAATATAGCGCCCCTGCAGCTCAAGCGCAAGGCGCTGGCCGATACAGGATCTAACTCAAGTCTCCCGAGGCGCCCATTTGCAACATGTGACTTTGTAGGTACGAGCGTTGTCAGGTGACCGAGGGTTTTCTCCGAGTCCTTCGGTTTTCTTTTTGCCCGCAATAGCGATAGTAGATCAGATGCAGGTAGTCTACGTTACAAAAGCAGATAAATAAATGGATTTCTTTTCTGACTTCGTTAAAGCGATCTCCGCAGATCGCCGCGTTTAGTAGTTCGATCGAAGCAAAACACAAACATAAAAAAACACGCGGTAATAGCATCCATTAGTATTATTATTATTATTATTATTATTATTATTATTATTATTATTATTATTATTATTATTATTATTATTATTAAGAATAACTTTTCGGAGCATACAAGTTCTAAGCACATGACATTTAGCGTAGCTGAGCCTGAACGAGGACTCCATTCCCTCTCTCTCAAGTAAGAAGGTCTTGACTATAATGCGTCTCAGCTATGCTGTTTGATAACACATATCTTTGTGGGATTATTTTTAATGTTGGCCGGTAATGCTTTGAAGTTAATGAAATAGGAAGCGCCAGTGCCAGAACATCCTCGCACAGCATCCTGGAATTGGTTCTGTAAAATTAGTCATGTCGGAATCATCAGGAGCAGTGGTCTGGCACCCCTAGCGAGCCTCATAGGTGCGGGCTTGAAAAACATTTCACCTGCAGCCTGGGGCTACAGACTCTTTTTTTTTTCTTATTTCCTAGAAGCGGAGAAAGTTATTTCTTCTTCTTCTTCTTCTTCTTCTTCTTCTTCTTCTTCTTCTTCTTCTTCTTCTTCTTCTTCTCCTTCTTCTTGTCCTCCCTCTCCTCCTCCTCCTTCTCCTCCTCCTTCTTCTTCTTGTCCTCCCTCTCCTCCTCCTCCTTCTCCTCCTTCTTCTTCTTGTCCTCCCTCTCCTTCTCCTCCTTCTCCTCCTCCTTCTTCTTGTCCTCCCTCTCCTCCTCCTCCTCCTCCTCCTCCTCCTCCTTCTTCTTCTCCTTCTTGTCCTCCCTCTCCTCCTCCTCCTTCTCCTCCTCCTTCTTCTTCTTGTCCTCCCTCTCCTCCTCCTTCTCCTCCTTCTTCTTCTTGTCCTCCCTCTCCTCCTCCTCCTTCTCCTCCTTCTTCTTCTTCTCCTTCTTGTCCTCCCTCTCCTCCTCCTCCTTCTCCTCCTCCTTCTTCTTCTTGTCCTCCCTCTCCTCCTCCTCCTTCTCCTCCTTCTTCTTCTTGTCCTCCCTCTCCTTCTCCTCCTTCTCCTCCTCCTTCTTCTTGTCCTCCCTCTCCTCCTCCTCCTTCTCCTTCTCCTCCTTCTTCTTCTTCTCCTTCTTCTTGTCCTCCCTCTCCTTCTCCTCCTTCTCCTCCTCCTTCTTCTTGTCCTCCCTCTCCTTCTCCTCCTTCTCCTCCTTCTTCTTCTTCTCCTTCTTGTCCTCCCTCTCCTCCTCCTCCTTCTCCTCCTCCTTCTTCTTCTTGTCCTCCCTCTCCTCCTCCTCCTTCTCCTCCTTCTTCTTCTTGTCCTCCCTCTCCTCCTCCTCCTTCTCTTCCTTCTTCTTCTTGTCCTCCCTCTCCTTCTCCTCCTTCTCCTCCTCCTTCTTCTTGTCCTCCCTCTCCTCCTCCTCCTTCTCCTCCTTCTTCTTCTTCTCCTTCTTCTTGTCCTCCCTCTCCTTCTCCTCCTTCTCCTCCTCCTTCTTCTTGTCCTCCCTCTCCTCCTCCTCCTTCTTCTTCTTGTCCTCCCTCTCCTCCTCCTCCTTCTCCTCCTTCTTCTTCTTCTCCTTCTTCTTGTCCTCCCTCTCCTCCTCCTTCTCCTCCTCCTTCTTCTTCTCCTTCTTGTCCTCCCTCTCCTCCTCCTTCTCCTTCTTCTTCTTCTTCTTGTCCTCCCTCTCCTCCTCCTTCTCCTTCTTCTTCTTCTTCTTGTCCTCCCTCTCCTCCTCCTTCTCCTTCTTCTTCTTCTTCTTGTCCTCCCTCTCCTCCTCCTTCTCCTCCTTCTTCTTCTTCTTGTCCTCCCTCTCCTCCTCCTTCTCCTTCTTCTTCTTCTTCTTCTTGTCCTCCCTCTCCTCCTCCTCCTTCTCCTCCTTCTTCTTCTTCTTGTCCTCCCTCTCCTCCTCCTCCTTCTCCTCCTTCTTCTTCTTCTTGTCCTCCCTCTCCTCCTCCTTCTCCTCCTTCTTCTTCTTGTCCTCCCTCTCCTCCTCCTTCTCCTCCTTCTTCTTCTTGTCCTCCCTCTCCTCCTCCTTCTCCTCCTTCTTCTTCTTCTTGTCCTTCCTCTCCTCCTCCTTCTCCTCCTTCTTCTTCTTGTCCTCCCTCTCCTCCTCCTTATCCTCCTTCTTCTTCTTCTTGTCCTCCCTCTCCTCCTCCTCCTTCTCCTCCTTCTTCTTCTTCGTGTCCTCCCTCTCCTCCTCCTCCTTCTCCTCCTTCTTCTTCTTCTTGTCCTCCCTCTCCTCCTCCTCCTTCTCCTCCTTCTTCTTCTTGTCCTCCCTCTCCTCCTCCTCCTCCTCCTCTGTCTTCTTCTTCTTCTCCTTCTTCTTGTCCTCCCTCTCCTCCTCCTCCTTCTCCTCCTTCTTCTTCTTCTTCTTGTCCTCCCTCTCCTCCTCTCCTCCTCCTCCTTCTTCTTCTTGTCCTCCCTCTCCTCCTCCTCCTCCTCCTCCTTCTTCTTCTTGTCCTCCCTCTCCTCCTCCTCCTCCTCTGTCTTCTTCTTCTTCTCCTTCTTCTTGTCCTCCCTCTCCTCCTCCTCCTTCTCCTCCTTCTTCTTCTTCTTCTTCTCCCCCTCCTTCTTGTACTCCCTCATTCTTCTTCTTCTTCTTGTCCTCCCTCTCCTCCTCCTCCTCCTTCTTCTTCTTGTCCTCCCTCTCCTCCTCCTCCTCCTCCTTCTTCTTGTCCTCCCTCTCCTCCTCCTCCTCCTTCTTCTTCTTGTCCTCCCTCTCCTCCTCCTCCTCCTTCTTCTTCTTGTCCTCCCTCTCCTCCTCCTCCTTCTCCTTCTTCTTCTTGTCCTCCCTCTCCTCCTCCTCCTCCTCCTTCTTCTTCTTGTCCTCCCTCTCCTCCTCCTCCTCCTCCTTCTTCTTCTTGTCCTCCCTCTCCTCCTCCTCCTTCTCCTTTTTCTTCTTCTTCTTCTCCTTCTTCTTGTCCTCCCTCTCATCCTACTCCTTCTCCTCCTCCTTTCATCATGCCTTCCTTACTTCCTGCATTCTTTTATTTTTAAATAATTATTTTCCCATCTCTTTACGTCAGAGAACTAGAAGCGAAAACAGACGCAGTTTCTGGCCTAAGCCCTTGCCAAGAACCCCAGTTAAAAACGTCATGTTTTGCAAGAATTAAAAGCGTTATTTGCTGTTGTTGTTGTTGTTATTCTTGTTGTTGTTATTCTTGATGTTGTTATTCTTGTTCTTGTTCTTGTGCTTCTTCTTGTTTGTGTGTGCTCTGTGCATGTGTACGTGTGTGTGGGTGTGGGTGGGGGTGTGTGGGTGTGTGTGTGTGTGTGTGTGTGTGTGTGTGTGTGTGTGTGTGTGTGTGTGAGAGAGAAAGCCAAATTGGGGAGATTGGGTTTAGAGTTAGGGTTTAAGAATAGAGATAGGCTAAGAATAAAAGACAGAAAGAGAAAGAGAGAGAACAGAAGAGTATGGAGATAGAAATGGGAGGTGGGTGGTGATACGAAGGAGAGAGAGAGAGAGCACACACCCGGTTTTGTGTTTTTAAACTCTGCAAAAATGTTAGGAAGTCATAAGTGATTCACAATACTTAACTAACAAACACCCAGTAAATGACAAAATAGCCACTAGTAAGGTGTGACGCATTCATGACAATACTACTACTACTATAGAACCATAGCAAGAAAGAATACACGGGAAATAAGTAATAAGCCTATATACTGTCCTCTGACGTTAAGTGCTGACGTGGTACACGATAGTCAGTACCGTACTGAATAGAATGCCACTGTGCCAGAAAGGGCACGGAAATGATCATTGTTATTGTGAACTTTTATCTCTTCGTTATACTTTTTTCTTGTTATTTAAACGATTTTATATAGCGTCATTCCCGCTCAAGAGCTGTTCAAGGCGCTGCCCGATGCAGGATCTATCTCCCAGACTCCACCACCCGGGAGACCGGGGATGGGGAGAAGGGACCTAGTGCATGCTGGGTGCGTGTGCGTAGCCGGCACTCACCCGTCTAGGGGTTGAGCGTCATTAGCTGTACAGTCCGTGCTATGGAATGCGTGCGTGCACAGACTAGACCTACAGACTAGACCTCGATTTATACTCTCATCCATATTAGGGGCGCAGTGTCTCAGTTTTTTTTTTTTTTTTGGTAGAGTGGGGGTTGGGATGGGGGTGGGGGGGGGGGGGGGTGGGGGTTGTTTGTTTGGTTTCTTACTGTAAGCCGTCAGAGGGGTTTGAACCGCTGTCTTTACAGTCTGCAATGTTGTCGCCTGACATTCGAGTACACTGCGTACACCACTGATCCAACTGCGCTCCTGTCTTCTTTAGCGTGCTTTACAGCGTGTTCAGTGTTCTTCCTATCGGCGCTCTGTCGTTGTTTTGTTATAAACCGCCGATCGACCCAAACGCCGTAACTCAGTGGTTAGAGCGTTCGTCTGGCACAGCGATGCTCCAGGTTCGAATCTCGTGGTGGGCAAAAATAAAAGGGTCCTTTTAAAAATAAATATTTTAATTTTTTTGAAAGCTTAGTAGTATGATTGCTTTGGTGGTTCAGTGTTGATGTTTCCTGTTCAGTCTGCTGTTCACTCTTGCCTGGGATGCCCTCCCGAGAGGTACCAGGGGTTTCTGCATAAAAAGAATCCCCACTTTCTGGAAATTTAGTGCTTTAAATTCCCATTGTCGCTGTCTTTCTCATTCCTATTGTGTTCTATCAATCTTTCTTCGCTAGACCAGTCACCTACATTTTTTTTCTTGAAAACTCTTCCCAAACTCCTCATTTGCTTGAGGTCTGTTGGGTCAGCTTGAGAATATTGGACGCTTTTTGCCAGATATTATTATTTAGCATACTCAACAGGTTGAAACCCCAAGCTGAACAAATCATAGCTGAAAGACAAGCAGGCTTCATGGCCGTGCGAAGTACCACTGAACAGATTTTCAACCTCAGAATAACCTGCGAGAAATACCTACAGCACCAACAACATCTGTATCGTGTATTTGTAGACTTCAAGAAAGCATTTGACAGAGTTTGGCATGCAACTGTGTGGACAACCTTGAGAATGTACAACATCAGCCCTAACATTATTGAAGTTATCAAAAGTCTGTATGACAAGGCTACCCGTGCAGTCCTACACAACATCGCCATCGGAAACTGGTTCAGAACAAAATCGGTGTGCGTCAAAGATACTTACTCTCTCCAACACTCTTTAACATCTTCCTGGAGCGCATCATGGCAGATGCCCTTGCAGATCACAAAGGCACAGTCAGCATAGGGGGTAAAGTAACAGCTTGTGGAGTGGCTTCAGTGTTACCACTAGGGTTGTTTCAGCAGATCTTTTGATGATTTTGTGGTCCTGATTTTGTGGTCCTGATTTTGTGGTCCTGATTCGGCTCTTTGCAGTCCGCTGGACCCTATAAGCAATGAATAACTAATCTTCTTCTTCATCTTCTTCTTCTTTCTTCTTCTTCTTCTTCTTCTTCTTCTTCTTTGCAACAACTTCTTCTTCTTCTTCTTCTTCTTCTTGTGTCTGGAATCCTTTCTTTGGAGAAAGATCGAGACATACACTGGACTTAAAATTCTAACATTGTCCTGTCTGTCTTCTTCCGCCCACTTGTGCCATCACGCAGTATATATCTGAGAGTTGCCGAGTCCCTCTCACAACTTTCAGCAGCTATTTAGCTGGCCTACCTATTATTATTAATATTTATTATTAATATTTATTATTAATATTTATTATTATTATTATTATTATTATTATTATTATTATTATTATTATTATTATTATTATTATTATTATTATTATTATTATTATTATTATTATTACTATTACGCCGGTTGACGTCACTTAACCTGGTAGCACACTTGATAGTACCACGTTGGCTTGTATCACGAACTACTGACGAAGGAGCTTTTCAGCAGAGATGTATGTTAGTAGAATCTTGTAATCTGGTGTTTTTATTTTTTTTCCTACCTTATTTTTTTCACTTTGTTGTAGGCCTACTAAGGGCTGTTTAGGCTATCTTCTACAGAGGCGTGGACGGCAATAGGCCTGGTACGTGGATGTGGCGCTGGTATCCTATGCCAAAGAACGCTGGTACGAACCCCGTGTAGGTCGAATTTATTTGATTTAGGTACGAGACTTGTGAGAACACCGAGGGTTTTCTCAGGGTACTCCGTTTTTTTTTCTCTTTCTCTTAGTAATGGTACAGGATGTAGCCAATCTAAAATTTTCTAAAAACAAAAATTGATTCACTTTCTGCCTCCTGTAATAGCGATCTGTTGAGATCGCAGGGCTTTGAGTTCTATAGTAGTAGTAGTAGTAGTAGTAGTAGTAGTAGTAGTAGTAGTAGTAGTAGTAGTAGTAGTAGTAGTAGTAGTAGTAGTAGTAGTTAGTAGTAGTAGTAGTAGTAGTAGTGCAACCTTGAGGTCTCTTCCCCTTGTTCAGTTCGGGACAGGGAATGCGATGACGTAATTCTTTGCCGCAGAGACTGTTGGAGTGGCGTACGCTAGCCTCTGCAAGTTTCAGCAATGCAGTTTGATTATATATATATATATATATATATATATATATATATATATATATATATATATATATATATATATATATATATATATATATATATATATATATATATATAGTATGTATGTATATATATAGTATATATATATATATATATATATATATTATATATATATATATATATATATAATATATATATATATATAATATATATATATCATTTTGATGAAGAAGACGTTAATAAAACAACCAACCAACCAACCATTTGCTATATTTGACCTCTGTGTGGTGTGTGTGTGTGTGTGTGTGTGTGTGTGTGTGTGTGTTTTGGGGGAATTTTTTTTCTGTCCCTTTCCTGGCAGTGGTGGCCTTTCCTACGCGTCATTCCTTTGTTTTGTTCACCTGCATAGACAAGACAGTGTAGTGTATGCCTAGTCAGGATGTCGATCTTCGGGATCTTGGATTCTCGCCGTAGGCGGTGTTTTCGGCGAGTACGTCGCAGGAGCCGTTAACGACTCTGTCTTTTGTCAGTCTGTCTGCCTCTCTGTCTTTGCCTTTCTTTCTTTCTCTCTCTCTTCTCTCTCTCTCTCTCTCTCTCTCTCTCTCTCTCTCTCTCTCTCTCTCTCTCTTTCTCTTTCTCTTTCTCTCTCTCTTTCTTTCTTTCTCTTCATTCATATCTTAGTAAACGGACGCTGTTCATACATATCCATGGTACAAATTCCTCTGTAGGCCATATCAAGCATGGGGTTGCACAAGGATCTGTTTTATGTCCTGTTTTATTTTGTTTTTATATTAACGACTTACCTTTACATCTCTCAGATAATTCTGTTGAGTGTCGTATGTTAGCCCGTTGCTCCTAATATTTCAGATGATTGTATACCTCTTTGTTTTTTGCTACCCTGCAATGATATACGTTTCTGAGAATGTTTGAATTTACGTGTGTGTGTGTGTGTGTGCACGTGTATTTATGTCAAAGTGGGGACTCGACTGTGTTGATTTAGTCATAAATGGGGTCTTTTGCTAGGACCCCACTTTTTTCCAGGGCCCCACTTTTTCAAAGTGCTCGCAAGTGCTCTTTAAGTGCATGCAAGTGCAGTTGTAGTGCATGGAAGTGCAGTTGTAGTGCATGTGCACTTAAAGTTCACTTCGCGAAGTGTAGTTGTAGTGCATGTGCACTTAAAGTACACTTGGCCAAGTGTAGTTGTAGTGCATGTGCACTACAACTACACCAGGTCAAGTGTAGTTGTAGTGCACATGCACTAAAAGTACACTTGACCTGGTGTAGTTGTAGTGCATCTTCCAGACGGGTAGGATAAGGAACTTTCCTCGACGATTAGGGTAAGGCAGTGCCTCGACGATTAGGGTAAGGCAGTGCCTCGACGATTAGGGTAAGGCAGTGCCTCGAAAAGGGTTAGGGTCAGGGCTAGTTGCAGCGCTGCAACTAGCCCTGACCCTAACCCTTTTCGAGGCACTGCCTTACCCTAATCGTCGAGGCACTGCCTTACCCTAATCGTCGAGGCACTGCCTTACCCTAATCGTCGAGGAAAGTTCCTTATCCTAGCTGTGTTTTTGAACAAACTTGACCTACTTCGTCCCTAATAGGCGAGGAATTAGGTCAAACTTTTTGCGAAAAGGGTGCTTTTTTTGAACAAACTTGACCTACTTCGTCCCTAATAGGCGAGGAATTAGGTCAAACTTTTTGCGAAAAGGGTGCTTTTTTGAACAAACTTGACCTACTTCGTCTCTTATGAGCGAGGAATTAGGTCAAACTTCTGGCAAAAAGGTGTCTTTTTTGAAGAAATTTGCCTCTTAGGCGGCGAATTAGGTCAAAGGACCCCATTTAAACATGAATACACGAATGTGTGTGTGTGTGTGTGTGTGTGTGTGTGTGTGTGTGTCCTATCCTATCCATATCCGGTCCCGTAACTCGGAGGTCGTAGGGGCACCACAGATGATCGTTTAACCAGCATACTTAATCTTTCTCTGTCCTCAGCAGCCCTGATGGCTTCGCTCAGTGTCAAACCAGTCCATTCTCGAATGTTGCCCTCCCACCTCTTTTTCGGTCTCCCTCTTCTTCTACCTCCTTGCACTGTGCCTTGCAGAATGGTCTTTGCAAGACCTGATGATCTGGTGACGTGGCCATACCATCGGAGTTTCCGTTTCTTCACCACTGTGAGCAGGTCATCGTGTTGCCCAATGGCTTGTGTGATGGTCTGTCGGACTTGTCGTTGGTGATGTGTTGGGTATAGGAAATGCCCAGAAGTCTTCTGTAGCACCTCATCTCCATGCTTTATATTCTGCGTTGTACATCTGCTGTGAGATCTGCTGTGTGTGTGTGTGTGTGTATGTGTGTGTGCGTGTGTGTGTGTGTGTGATTATATTTAGATGGCGTTCTTGTGACATACACTTGAGAATTTACATACGTTTTTTTGACACACTCCATTATGCTGACGTCAAACCAATGATGCGTTAGGGTTAGGGTAAGATAAAGGTTAGGGTAAGGGTTTGGGTTAGGGTTAGCGTTAGATCACTGAAAAAAATACTTTTAAAAAAGGGGACGAAAGATGACCCATTGTCAACACAACGTATGTGGCGCTTCATCTGTGTCATTACAACGCGGTCTAAACAAGTATAATGTGTGTTTGTGTGCGTGTGTGTGCGCGCACGCGTGTGTGCGGATGGAGAGGATAAGGAGAGGTATGGAGACGGGGAGAAGGGTGGGAGTCTTACCCTATCCTATCCGAGGGTGGGAGTATGTATATTAAAATGCATTAAGATGCGTAGTGAATTTTTTTAGCCGTAGCTAATGCATATGTTACTTTCAAATTCTTTTATGTTAATTATTTTGTTTGTTCTGAATTGTTTATTAAGGACTAGCTGTAAGGACCTAACGCTATTATCCTATTAAAGGTTTCGACTTCTCTCTCTCTCTCTCTCTCTCTCTCTCTCGCTCTCTCTCTCTCTCTCTCTCTCTCTCTCTCTCTCCCCCTCCCTCCCTCCTGCGCTGTGGAAGTCCGATGTGCTGTACACCGACCGTACTTCTGACATTCCTCAGGCGAGCTAGCCGACCTTATTGATTTGCCAGTTTCCTACAGAAAATGAATAGCTTTGCAAGCTGTCTGTCTGTCTGTCTCTCTCATAGCTTTGCTTAAAAGCTGTCCGTCTATCTGCCTGTCTGTCTCTGTCTGTCTCTGTCTCTGTCTCTCTCTCTCTCTCTCTCTGTCTCTCTCTCTCTCTCTCTCTCTCTCTCTCTCTCTCTCTCTCTCTCTCTCTCTCTCTCTCTCTGGGCCCTGCTCCACAGTTTACCTACAAGCACTCAGGTAAGTTAGATTGTTGGATTCCCCAGTCGTCCGTAGAAAATAACCTACCTTGAACTTTGAAGATATTTGTTCTGTCTTTTCCATTGCAATGCATACTCTTTTCCATCACGCTCTCTCTCTCTCTCTCTCTCTCTCTCTCTCTCTCTCTCTCTCTCTCTCTCTCTCTCTCTCTCTCTCTCTCTCTCTCTCTCTCTCTCTCTCTTTTTAAAAAAACTTGTTTGCTTGATATTTGCCCTTTCCCCATCCCTTGTCCCCCCCTCTCTCTCTTCAACCTCCCTCCCCAACTTTTAACTCTCTATTTTGTAAAATTTTTAGAACTGAACTTGTTTAAAATTATTATTTTAAACGAGCTGGACATTTACACATCTAAGTTATACTACGGTATGGAGATGTAAATCTACTACTAGTTCCTTCTACAGTATATAAAATCTACCTTTCATCTCTCCTCTCTCTCCCCGGTTGTTTGCAGTCCGCTGGACCCTATAAACAAGACTAGTTTGTTTGTTTGTTTGTAGATTATAGTCACACGACACTTTCGCATATAGGTGACTACTGGACCGATTTATACTGACACCAGCGGGCCAGTTGTTGGTAAAGGGGAAAATAATATGATCACACGTTGACCAATCCGGGATTCGAACCAGCGACCTTTCGGTTACTAGCAAGACGCTCTTACCAACTGAGCTACCCGGCCCCACTAAACAAGACTAACTAATGGCCGGTCTTAAATGGAAGGTCCATGGAGGTTCAAATGAAAGGTTCAGGAACCTAGGTTCGGGATGTGAGAACCTCGAAAAAACAGTTTCGATCCTACACCGACCTTCCACTTAAGACACGCATAACCACCCCCCTCCCCTCCTCCTCCTCTCTTCCACCAAGGCCTCGTATTTAGGCTGGGCTAAGCTTTGTAGGCGAGATAGTGCCCTATAGGCTATCGTGTTCGGGGACGTTAATCTACCTACGTAACGTAACGTAGGCGAGTACGCTGGCTAATGTGCATGTAATCATTATGTTGCCCTTGCTCTACTTCAGTTAGCAGCAGCTTGTGAGCGGTTTTCAGCTTCATCAGCTGTGGTGATTTGCCGGTCGATCGATCGACCCGATCCATCAGTTCAGTGAGGACATTCTCGTTTGTGCGCATGGGGCCGTGTCAAACTCCGTACGTCTTGTGCCTGTTTAGAGCGAAGACTTTTAAGTTTAAAGACTTTTTATTATTTTTTTTTTGGGGGGGTGGGGGAGAGAGGGAGTGGGGGAGGAGGGTTGAGAGAGGGGAACCCATCTTCTTCGTCACGTGCCTGTACATATTTCATGAAAGCCTTTCGTAACTCATTCCTGACTGACGAACTTATGACGAACTTTTGCACAAAATCGAAGCTAAGATTGTTTTTCAAATCACTTTTAAAAAAAACAAAATTGTTGGTCTTTTCAGCAAGGAAATATTGATTCTTTAGTATTTACGCGCATTGTTTTAAAAACGAAGTTCCCACCGCCGGAGATTAATGGTAGGGCGTGCGCCTGGCTCGCCGATGACCCAGGTTCGAATCCCGTAAAAGTTGCAACATGTCACTGTCCTTCTTAACAGTAAGATTGCTTTCCTGGTTTGATGTTGGTTTAGGTCCCTCTTTCCTGGTTTGATGTTGGGTTAGGCCCCTCCTTGCTCTTTCCTGGTTTGATGTTGGTTTAGGTCCCTACTTGCTCTTTCCTGGTTTGATGTTGGGTTAGGTCCCTACTTGCTCTTTCCTGGTTTGACGTTGGTTTAGATCCCTACTTGCTCTTTCCTGGGATGGTCTCATAATGCCCTGTTAGAGGTATTAATGATTTGTTGAATTGAATTATCTCCGCCTGCCATATCGCCAATGGTGGGTTTAGACGTTAAACTTCAATTTTCATTTTGGGATGGAACCGACTGTAAGCCAGAGTTCCTGACAAAATAGCAACGCAGCGAGTTAATCTGTCCATCGGAAATTAGGTCCTGGGTCCGATGGAGTGCGTAGATCAATGGAAGCAGTAAGTTTAAATAGTTTGACATGACCTGTATCTTTGTGAATCTATTTCACATGCCTATTAGAGTAGATGTATCGAATCAATGTGTCTTTTGTTTCAGTACAGCTAATACAGAAGCAATAGCCCCAGTCGACAACAGTGGACAATGCACAAGGGGTTTGTTTCTATGCTATAATCCAACCAGAGTTTATTTCGTGCAATTTTTGGCCTTGGATCTTGGTTCACAAAAATAGGTCTTTGGGTGAAACTACTTCCCTAGTATGAATTTCGGAGCAAATCTAGTTTTGTGTTTTGTTCTTGGTTTTGAGGCTTGGTGCTCATTGTGTGTGATGATGCCATATACAGAGAGCGTGTCTGAGACTGGTTGAGTGATACTCTCTACTGAAATGGGCGTACGCTTCAGTAGACACAGCTAAGCTGCATGATATTGCCGGTCACGCCAGACGTTGATCTCATTATTTTCCAAAGGGAGGATAATCAATTTGGTTTAAAAAGTTATCTGCACCTGGTTCCCAAAGCTACTTCTTTTTTGGGTCCGCTCCCTTCCTCCTCTCCACCCCCCCCCCTTCTGTCTGTCTGTCTGTCTCTCTCTCTCTCTCTCTCTCTCTATCTCTCTCTCTCTCTCTCTCTCCTTTTGAACCTCTCATCATAAGTCTATATATATGATAATTTTTTTTTTTTTTTTTTTTTTTTTTTGGGGGGGACACTTTGTTGTTCCTTTTTATCAGCAAATCCGGGGCCGCCTACCCTGGGGAAGGCGTAGTCGCAGCCTGTGGCGCGCCCAAACCCAACCTACCTAATATTAGTTGTGTTTTTTAAATTTTGCTAGGGGAGCAAACCGGAGTACCCGGAGAGAACCCCCGAGACGTTGCCGGAGTGGAAAGTTAATAGTATTCGGAGAAACATAACGCCCAGAGGCTGAATCGATCCCACACCTGTCGCAGGCACCATTCGTTTCTAATCTAGCCTGTGAGCAAGGCAAGGTAGCGCCCCGCCTTAGGCCACTCGGCCACAACGCTCTCAATGCCTAAAGAACTGTTCTTAAAGTATGCGCTTACAAGCTCAGAAAGCTACTCAAGGAGCAGTCTACCTATATATCCAGCAATGCACACAATAAATAGCTCAGCTCAGCTCAGCTGAAGTCAAACTCGAACCCGCGTCAGCCAAAACACACGTGCAGTAACGCTTGCACCTAGAGCCACTGGTCCACCCCTAACACAACAAAAATCGAAAAAAAGCTAACGTCAGACAGGAGAATCGCTCCCTCGAGTAGGCTTACATAATTTCATTATCCGGGCACTTGTTTCGGCAACGTTTGGCAGCATTGTGGTAAAATGCGGGAAGCAGACCGCTGTATGGCATTCAAGGAAGTTATTGTCGTCTGCTTGCTCTGATGCTCTGCGTGCATCGTTGGGAGTGCTGGAAGTGTAGTGCTATCCATTAAGCTTTTGGGAGATAGCCTGGCGGATATTTTCCATGGGATTTAATATTACGGTGTTCGATTTTGGTTATTATTATTGTGCATGCTTGATCTTATCCTATACCGTAACTCCAAAGTCGTTGGGGCACCACAGATGATCGTTTAACCAGCGTACCCCATCTTTCTCTATCCTCAGCAACTTTTATGGCTTCGCTCAGTGTCAAGCCAGTCCTTTCTCGAATGTTGTCCTCCCACCTCTTTTTCTGTCTCACTCTTCTTCTGCCTCCTTGCACCGTGCCTTGCAGGCCGGTCTTTGCAAGGACTGATGCTCTGATGACGTGGCCATACCATCGGAGTTTCTGTATCTTCACCACTGAGCATGTCATGGTGTTGTCCAATGGCTTGTGTGATGGTCTGTCGGATTCCGTCGTTCGTGATGGGCTGGATGGGTATAGAAATGCCCAGAAGTCTTCAGTAGCATTTCATCTCCATGCTGTGTATTCTTCGTTGTAGGTCTGCTGTGAGGGTCCATGGTTCGCAAGCGCATAGGAAGATGGAGATGACAAGAAAGCGCAGCAGCCTTACCTTGGAGTGTAGACCGATGGTCATGTCTTTCCAAATGGGCTTCAATCTTGTCAGGGCAGCTGTTGTTTATGCTATCATGGAGAGGACTTCCATGCTTGATAGTATGAGGTATCTAGGCAGGGGATCGCTGGTTTGTTGAGGAAAAAAAGTGGGGGTTACGGTTGCGATCGGCGATAACGTTGAGATTCCGTGTTTCCTGTACAAACGAACGAACGAATGAAACAGCTCATGCATTCATTCTATGATCGTGTTCGTACTGCATGGTACCCATGTCGTTGTAAGCGAAACCTTGTTTATTGTGTTATTGTTGCAGGCAGTTTCGTCGTAGAGTAGGAAGACGCTGACGAGTTATTGTTGAGTCTGAAAACTGTAACACTGGTTTGATAGAAGTAATATAAGTGCGACTATGCGTAATTAAGTCTTAAGTGGTAAAATACCCCCACCCCCCCATTTATGTCTGTTTGTCTGTCTGTACCTGTGTGTTTCTCTCTCTATCTGTCTTTTTCTGTCTCTGTCTCTCTCTGTCTCTCTCTCTCTCTCTCTCTCTCTCTCTCTCTCTCTCTCTCTCTCTCTCTCTCTCTCTCTCTGGGCCCTGCTCAACAGTTTACCTACAAGCACTCAGGTAAGTTAGATTGTTGGATTCCCCAGTCGTCCGTAGAAAATAACCTACCTTGAACTTTGAAGATACTTGTTCTGTCTTTTTCATTGCAAGGCATACTCCTTTCCATCACGCTCCCCCCCCCTCCCTCTCTCTCTCTCTCTTAAAACTTTTGCTTGATATTTGCCCTTTCCCCATCCCCTGTTCCCCCTCTCTCTCTCCACCCCTCCCCCCAACTTCTCACTCTCTCTTTTTTAAACTTTTTTAAAAATGAACTTTTAATTTAAAAAAAATTATTTTAAACGAGCAGGACATTTACACATCTAAGTTATACTACGGTATGGAGATGTAAATCTACTACTAGTTCCTTCTACAGGATATAAAATCTACCTTTCATCTCCCCTCTCTCCCCGGTTGTTTGCAGTCCGCTGGACCCTATAAACAAGACTAACTAATGGCCGGTCTTAAATGGAAGGTCCATGGAGGTTCAAAAGAAAGGTTCGAGAACCTAGGTTCGGGATGTGAGAAACTCGAAAAAACGGTTTCGATCCTCCACCGACCTTCCACTTAAGACACGCCATAACCACCCCCCTCCCCTCCTCCTCCTCTCTTCCACCAAGGCCTCATATTTAGGCTGGGCTAAGCTTTGTAGGCGAGATAGTCCCCTATACGCTATCGTGTTCGGGGACGTTAATCTACCTACGTAACGTAACGTAGGCGAGTACGCTGGCTAATTTGCATGTAATCATTATGTTGCCCTTGCTCTACTTCAGTTAGCAGCAGCTTGTGAGCGGTTTTCAGCTTCATCAGCTGTGGTGATTTGCCGGTCGATCGATCGACCCGATCCATCAGTTCATTGAGGACATTCTCGTTTGTGCGCATGGACCGTGTGAAACTACGTGCGTCTGTGCCTGTTTAGAGCGAAGACTTTTAAGTTTAAAGACTTTTTATTATTTTTTTTGGAGGGGAGGGGGAGAGGGAGTGGGGGAGGAGGGTTGAGAGGGGGGAACCCATCTTCTCCGTCGCGTGCCTGTACATATTTCATGAAAGCCTTTCGTAACTCATTCCTGACTGACGAACGTATGACGAACTTTTGCACAAAATCGAAGTTTAGATTGTTTTTCAAATCACTTTAAAAAAAAATTGTTGGTCTTTTCAGCAAGGACATATTGATTCTTTATTATTTACGCGCAGTGTTTTAGAAACGAAGGTCCCACCGCCGGAGATTAATGGTAGGGCGTGCGCCTGGCTCGCCGATGACCCAGGTTCGAATCCCGTAAAAGTTGCTACATGTCACTGTCCTTCTTAACAGTAAGATTGCTTTCCTGGTTTGACGTTGGTTTAGGTCCCTCGTTCCTGGTTTGATGTTGGTTTAGGTCCCTCTTTCCTGGTTTGACGTTGGTTTAGGTCCCTTGTTCCTGGTTTGATGTTGGTTTAGGTCCCTCTTTCCTGGTTTGACGTTGGTTTAGGTCCCTCGTTCCTGGTTTGATGTTGGTTTAGGTCCCTCTTTCCTGGTTTGACGTTGGTTTAGGTCCCTCGTTCCTGGTTTGATGTTGGTTTAGGTCCCTCTTTCCTGATTTGATGTTGGGTTAGGTCCCTCGTTCCTGGTTTGATGTTGGGTTAGGTCCCTCTTTCCTGGTTTGATGTTGGGTTAGGTCCCTCTTTCCTGGTTTGATGTTGGTTTAGGTCCCTCTTTCCTGGTTTGATGTTGGGTTAGGTCCCTCTTTCCTGGTTTGATGTTGGTTTAGGTCCCTCGTTACTGGTTTGATGTTGGGTTAGGTCCCTCTTTCCTGGTTTGATGTTGGGTTAGGTCCCTACTTGCTCTTTCCTGGTTTGATGTTGGTTTAGATCCCTACTTGCTCGTTCCTGGTTTGATGTTGGGTTAGGTCCCTACTTGCTCTTTCCTGGTTTGATGTTGGGTTAGGTCCCTACTTGCTCTTTCCTGGTTTGATGTTGGTTTAGGTCGATACTTGCTCTTTCCTGGTTTGATGTTGGTTTAGGTCGATACTTGCTCTTTCCTGGTTTGATATTGGTTTAGGCCCCTACTTGCTCTTTCCTGGTTTGATGTTGGGTTAGGTCCCTACTTGCTCGTTCCTGGTTTGATGTTGGTTTAGATCCCTACTTGCTCGTTCCTGGTTTGATGTTGGGTTAGGTCCCTACTTGCTCTTTCCTGGTTTGACGTTGGTTTAGGTCCCTACTTGCTCTTTCCTGGTTTGACGTTGGTTTAGGTCCCTACCTGCTCTTTCCTGGTTTGACGTTGGTTTAGATCCCTACTTGCTCTTTCCTGGTTTGACGTTGGTTTAGGTCCCTACCTGCTCTTTCCTGGTTTGACGTTGGTTTAGGTCCCTACCTGCTCTTTCTTGGGTTGACGTTGGTTTAGGTCCCTACCTGCTCTTTCCTGGTTTGATGTTGATTTAGGTCCCTACCTGCTCTTTCCTGGTTTGACGTTGGTTTAGGTCCCTACCTGCTCTTTCCTGGTTTGATGTTGGTTTAGGTCCCTACCTGCTCTTTCCTGGTTTGACGTTGGTTTAGGTCCCTACTTGCTCTTTCCTGGGATGGTCTCATAATGCCCTGATAGAGGTATTATTGATTTGTTGAATTGAATTATCTCCGTCTGCCATATCGCCAATGGTGGGTTTAGACGTTAAACTTCAATTTTCATTTTGTGATGGAACCGACTATAAGCCAGAGTTCCTCACAAAATAGCAGCGCAGCGAGTTAATCTATCCATCGGAAATTAGGTCCTGGGTCCGATGGAGTACGTAGATCAATGGAAACAGTAAGTTTAAATAGTTTGACTTGACCTGTATCTTTGTGAATCTATTTCACATGCCTATTAGAGTAGATGTATCGAATCAATGTGTCTTTTGTTTCAGTACAGCTAATACAGAAGCAATTGCCCCAGTCGACAACAGTGGACAATGCACAAGGGGTTTGTTTCTATGCTATAATCCAACCAGAGTTTATTTCGTGCAATTTTTGGCCTTGGATCTTGGTTCACAAAAATAGGTCTTTGGGTGAAACTACTTCCCTAGTATGAATTTCGGAGCAAATCTAGTTTTGTGTTTTGTTCTTGGTTTTGAGGCTTGGTGCTCATTGTGTGTGATGATGCCATATACAGAGAGCGTGTCTGAGACTGGTTGAGTGATACTCTCTACTGAAATGGGCGTACGCTTCAGTAGACACAGCTAAGCTGCATGATATTGCCGGTCACGCCAGACGTTGATCTCATTATTTTCCAAAGGGAGGATAATCAATTTGGTTTAAAAAGTTATCTGCACCTGGTTCCCAAAGCTACTTCTTTTTTGGGTCCGCTCCCTTCCTCCTCTCCACCCCCCCCCCCCCCTTCTGTCTGTCTCTCTCTCTCTCTCTCTCTCTCTCTCTCTCTCTCTCTCTCTCTCTCTCTCTCTATCTCTCTCTCTCTCTCCTTTTGAACCTCTCATCATAAGTCTATATGATAATTTTTTTTTTTTTTTTTTTTTTTTGGGGGGACACTTTGTTGTTCCTTTTTATCAGCAAATCCGGGGCCGCCTACCCTGGGGAAGGCGTAGTCGCAGCCTGTGGCGCGCCCAAACCCAACCTACCTAATATTAGTTGTGTTTTTTAAATTTTGCTAGGGGAGCAAACCGGAGTACCCGGAGAGAACCCCCGAGACGTTGCCGGAGTGGAAAGTTAATAGTATTCGGAGAAACATAACGCCCAGAGGCTGAATCGATCCCACACCTGTCGCAGGCACCATTCGTTTCTAATCTAGCCTGTGAGCAAGGCAAGGTAGCGCCCCGCCTTAGGCCACTCGGCCACAACGCTCTCAATGCCTAAAGAACTGTTCTTAAAGTATGCGCTTACAAGCTCAGAAAGCTACTCAAGGAGCAGTCTACCTATATATCCAGCAATGCACACAATAAATAGCTCAGCTCAGCTCAGCTGAAGTCAAACTCGAACCCGCGTCAGCCAAAACACACGTGCAGTAACGCTTGCACCTAGAGCCACTGGTCCACCCCTAACACAACAAAAATCGAAAAAAAGCTAACGTCAGACAGGAGAATCGCTCCCTCGAGTAGGCTTACATAATTTCATTATCCGGGCACTTGTTTCGGCAACGTTTGGCAGCATTGTGGTAAAATGCGGGAAGCAGACCGCTGTATGGCATTCAAGGAAGTTATTGTCGTCTGCTTGCTCTGATGCTCTGCGTGCATCGTTGGGAGTGCTGGAAGTGTAGTGCTATCCATTAAGCTTTTGGGAGATAGCCTGGCGGATATTTTCCATGGGATTTAATATTACGGTGTTCGATTTTGGTTATTATTATTGTGCATGCTAGATCCTATCCTATACCGTAACTCCAAAGTCGTTGGGGCACCACAGATGATCGTTTAACCAGCGTATCCCATCTTTCTCTATCCTCAGCAACTTTTATGGCTTCGCTCAGTGTCAAGCCAGTCCTTTCTCGAATGTTGTCCTCCCACCTCTTTTTCTGTCTCACTCTTCTTCTGCCTCCTTGCACCGTGCCTTGCAGGCTGGTCTTTGCAAGGACTGATGCTCTGATGACGTGGCCATACCATCGGAGTTTCTGTATTTTCACCACTGAGCATGTCATGGTGTTGTCCAATGGCTTGTGTGATGGTCTGTCGGATTCCGTCGTTCGTGATGGGCTGGATGGGTATAGAAATGCCCAGAAGTCTTCAGTAGCATTTCATCTCCATGCTGTGTATTCTTCGTTGTAGGTCTGCTGTGAGGGTCCATGTTTCGCAAGCGCATAGGAAGATGGAGATGAAAAGAAAGCGCAGCAGCCTTACATTGGAGTGTGGACCGATGGTCATGTCTTTCCAAATGGGCTTCAACCTTGTCAGGGCAGCGGTTGTTTGTGCTATATCCTGGAGAGGACTTCCATGCTTGATAGTAAGACTGGTATCTGGGCAGGGGTTCGCTGAGGAAAAAAAGTGGGGGTTAAAGTTGCGATCGGCGATAGCGTTGAGATTCCGTGTTGCCGGTACAAACAAACGAACGAATGAAACAGCTCATGCATTCATTTTATGATCGTGTTCGTACTGGTACCCATATCGTTGTAAGCGAAACCTTGTTTATTGTGTTATTGTTGCAGGCAGTTTCGTCGTAGAGGAGGAAGACGCTGAGGAGTTCTTGTTGAGTCTGAAAACTGTAACACTGGTTTGATAGAAGTATATAAGTGCGACTATGCGTAATTAAGTCTTAAGTGGTAAAATACCTCCCCCCTCTCCCCCCCTACATTTCTGTCTGTCTGTCTGTCTGTTTCTCTCTCTGTCTTTCTCTGTTTCTCTCTCTCTCTCTCTGGCCGGTGGAGGGCGTTCAGTTTTCCCACTGGGGTTGTTTCAGCAGATCTTTTATGCGGATCGGGGGTTGTCCGGTCCTGATTTGGCTCGGAAGAGTCCGCTGGACCTAAAGCAACAATCAATCAATCAATTCTCTCTCTCTCTCTCTCTCTCTCTCTCTCTCTCTCTCTCTCTGTGTCTGAGACAGAGTGTGTGCGAGTAGTTCGATGTATCAATGTTTTTTTTGTTGTTTTTTTAAACAACAGTCAGCCAGCATCTGCTGGCTTTCCAGCCATCCAGCCCAACACGAACAGCTTTAAATTATTAACATTATGATTAATGTTCGTAAAGTTAAAGGGCAGGTTGTCAGATTAGGCTTTGCCTAAAACCTTTATCCCATTGCATTTGTTTCAACTTCAACCTTTCTCTCCCTCCCTCCTAATGAGTGCTGTCTTTCCCCAGCAGATCGTCAAGAAGTATTCGCTGTCTCTCTTCATATACCCCATTCCCGATGACCTAGTTTCCCTCCTGCAGAAGATCAGAAACCTTCCTCGCCCAAGAAAAAAGTCATAATTTACAGCAGAGTATAATTATCCAGAGTGAGGACCTGATGCACGGAGCAGTACTAAACAATTGTCCTAGACAACTACTGCTGTCCCCAGTTCAAAGGGCAGTGTAAGAATGTGATGGTTTTTGTACATCATTCTTAGACTTCTGGTTGTCTCAGGATGCGCATCGCAGTGAAGATTTCTACTCAGCAGTCAGTGGTGGAAATGTTGGGGCAGTTGCCAAACAATGTCAACATGTGTGGGAGTAGATTGCCATCAGGTGAGAGAGAGAGAGAGAGAGAGAGAGAGAGAGAGAGAGAGAGAGAGAGAGAGAGGAGAGAGAGAGAGAGAGAGAGAGAGAGAGAGAGAGAGAGAGAGAGAGAGAGAGTTCAAAACTGTATTTTTAAGGGTTAAGATTTTAGCCATAATCATATTCTTACAATCAGATCTTTTGTAATAACAAAACATCGAGATTTGCTATATCATAACAAAAACACTAGTTACTACTACTACCGCCACCATCTCTACTACTACTACCGCCATCATCTCTACTACTACTACTACTACTACTACTACTACTACTACTACTCAGCTTGTTGAACACAGTTCAGTGAGTGCAGGAGTACTATTCTGAGACCAGAAACCAGTACAGAAGCACCGCTGGCAAAGATAAACGATCGGCAACTTCTCATCCGTAATTTTATAAAAGCTACCGTATTTCCGTATTTAATTCACTTCGCCAGAATTAAATACGTCAATCCGTACTGGTTGGCACCTCTGCGACTCCTTTGCATGCTGCTTTCATGAAAAAGGTCTGAAGAAAGACTACAGCACTGTTCTCAGGTCATGCCTTCACATTTGGTTGGAAGCGCTGCAAGTAGATCGCAACACTATTATTCCTTAAAGCGGCCCATCTTGAAGGATGTGTTTACTTTTCGCGAAAACTAGAGTATCCTGAAATTGGCATTGTGTTAACATGTTCAGATGATATAGTGGTCACTCGTTGCTCCAGCCCACCACTAAGCTCCCAATAGTTTTCCTTGATATTTAAACAGATCTCTGTTTACAAAACAGGTCAAATCAGTGTGAGCGAAGGAGCTTTAGCTTTTGTTACATGGCTGAGTGGCTTCATTCAGCACGTTCCTTTGCTTACCTTTGACCGAACCTTACAAAACAAAACAAAAAAAAAGAAATGTCCTCTCTTACATACGTTGGATGACATTACAAAGCGCTCCCTTAGGACAGCTGGTTTCCGTGAGAACAGTTTATAACGCTTACGACATAGGCCTAGCACCATGACTGTGTTCACTGTTCGTGGGGATGCGGTTTTCCTTTGACCTTAACCCCAAGCTGCTTCTCAATTTGTATAGGAGGTTGATAGAGCCCCTTCTGCTGTACTGCAGCCCTGTGTTCTTCCAGACGCTGTCGGTCACAGAGAAGAACAAGCTGCTAAAAGTACCGCAAGCTGCCTCAAAGATCATAGTCCTCCCCGTCCCCCCTCTGCCCGGTCTTTGTGAGAAAGCCCTCCTTCGCAGAGCGCGTGGGGTCTTGGCCGACACTTCGCACCCTCTGAACAGTGAGTTTGAGATCTTGCCATCGCAGTGCAGGTACAGAGTACCCAAAATGCAACAAAGTCAAACTCAGGAACAGCTTTGTTCCCAACGCAGTCAAAAGCTTTAATGCGTTAGTCTGGCGGCGCCGAGTACAGCGTTAGGACAGAATCACCCTAGCTGGACTATTGTCTGTATGTGTTAAAGCCCACCCCTTTCCCCGCACTGTTTTGCTACCACCGACCCATTTCCACCACTTACCCCTTCCGAGAGTGCTCATTCGCGTAACCTCTTCCACCTGCTATGAACTTATTTGTTGTGATGGATCCTTCATGTAATGTATCCTATGTAATATTGTGTGTGTGTGTTTGGGTGGGTGTGTGTGTGATTACATGCATATGCACGCAAGGGTACAAATGTTGTGTATCTGGTATGTTTGTTTGAGCTGAATAGTATATTATAATAACGTAATTGTGTGTGTGTGTGTGTGTGTGTGTGTGTGTGGGTGTGTGTGTGTGTGTTTTCTGTGGGGGGTTTTCCCCTCAATGTTATGTTACTATTCCATTTCGGTCACTGTGTTTATTGCCACTATGAAATCTTGTCTTGTCTCGCAAAGCGACAATCCACATTTTTCTTTCTGAGAAATAAAGAATGCATTGACTTGACTTGACTTGACTTGACTTGACTTGACTTTTAGCCACATAGGGCAAACTATTACTAGACACATAAACCGAGTTTATTGGTTTGTAAACATCAAGAAAATGTCATTATCCTGCTGTACGAGGTTCACAAAAAAGTGCGAAATAATGGTTTTTAATTCCATGCGCTTCTCCGTGAGCTTAAGGAGCGCAAATGTAGTACAGATGCATTCATAAAGCCGGGTTCTCTTGACGCGTTTCGACCTTTACCAAAAGGTGTAATCATAGGAGGTTTGGCCTTGCATGCTTAGACTACACTGAATTCAGTCTATACGTACTAATTGGGTTCGTGGTGGTGGTAGCTGTACGGTGCTAGCTGTTTGGAGAGAATGTATTATACATGTTTTAATTATTTCAAAACCGAGAGAGAATATATTTTTGCAAGAGGCTGGGGTGTTTGGTTGTTTGTTTTGTTCTCGTAAGTTTCATTTTGTCAGTGGGTCATTACTCACTGTAAATAGGCCGATTTTCTCTCTCGAGGACCCTCAACTTGGCCCCCTGGTCAAGCGTCATGCTTCCAGAGGCCGCAATCCGCCGAAGTCTCCGCCGAAGTTTTTCACGCAATTAGTGTTACGCAACCGCTGGAAAGCGGCACGCTTTGGGGGCTTTGTCGGAATTATTATTTATAATTATTAATCATTCTTTTATCTATATATAAAATTTATTTTTGATACTACTATCATTATGGCTATACATTTTCCTTCCATAGTTATTGTTTGTGTGTTTGTGTGTGTAAGGCGCGCGTGTGTGTGTGTGTGTGCGCGCGTGTGTGTGTGTGTGTGTGCGGCCATGTCACTTGTATTATTTTCCTGATTAGTTTTGCCTGTGTATGTATTAATGATTAAATATACAGAAGTAAGTCTTAACAGTTAGCATGCACAATAATACTATTCAGCTACATATAGCGTGTTTAATATTAAACATTATTTTTTACTTATTATCTCCAGCATCTTTACCGAGTGCAAAAATAAAAGTCAGGTGTGGAAGTATACCTTTAAGAGCTCAATCTTGCCGTTTGACGAAGTATCAAACTGTATGTGTTGCTCTTCTTTGGCCGAATCCTACTTCAGGTATTTGAAGGCTGCACACCATGATAGAGAGAGATAGGAATAAAATTCTGCTACCAAACTTACCGACGTAGGAAACAATTTTCAGCCAAGAGTTTAACAAGTTGGATAAAGTTCAAGTGCTGCGATAGGGGTTTTAAACTCCGTACATCGATGTCAAATCCCTTGGGGGATTTATATATACTTTATAATTGTACACTACAACAACAAATCTAACCAGTAGCAGTTTGCTCGTGAGCCATTCAAGAAATCAGCAGAGGCTATCATCCTGTTGAATTGTCTTCGATTAAATGACATACAATTTAATAGTGTTGTAATAATACCCATAATTACATATTATATATTCCGTAATTCCAATACTATTACTAATTCGTTTGAATTTGAAGTACGAATCTGGGTCATTCACATAGAGACAATAATGAAAATAATATCCCAAGATTTGGATTAAGATTTAAGATTACGATTTTTAAAAACAAGTAAACAGCTGAAATCCGAATGAAATGATAAAGCTATAAGGTGACAAAGTCAGTAAAAATATTATCGAGTAAAACATTAGGATATAATTAAGCGAGATTATATTTTATCATAAGCGTCTGATTCTCACACTCTCAAAATTAACATAAGATATTTTGTACATAAAATATGCGTAATTGTGATGACAACACGTATTTGATATGCGTTTTGTGCAGTGCTCAATTGCAGCCAGTGTTTCAGGTATATAAAATAATATAACTATTCTGGTACGTGATTGTACTTGTATGTGCTTAATTTATATAATTATTATCATCGAATAGGCATTTAAAAGGCATGGGTCGCATGGTGCTTATGTGTTACGTTGTTCACCCTCTCTCTCTCTCTCTCTCTCTCTCTCTCTCTCTCTCTCTCTCTCTCTCTCTCTCTCTCTCTCTAGGTGAATTGCACGGGGCATGTCTGTACAAGCCTAAGGACGTACAGGTATGGGGCAACGTTTATTATTTAACTATCCAAGGACATTGGTCGTCTCGTCTTCCTTAAGAACTGAGCAAGTCGCGCTGCACCTTTTTTTACTATAAGTATATGCGGGGCAAAGAGCGGCTTACTAGGACAGTAACCGAAAGGTCCCTAGATCGAATCCAGGATTGGCCAAAGTGTGAATATATTATTTTCCCCTTACCATCGACTGGTTCGCTGGTGTCAGAATAATGTACCAATAACCTCTCCGGCGTCGTGTGACTATAATCTACAATTAAAGGCAAAGGTAATAATCTAAATCTAAACTGTACCGATTACGCTTGTGTATTTTGTGACAGTGATTTAGCGAGGCGCAGGGCAGAAGACTGTTGCGGACGGGGATGTAGTATGACTGATGGGTCTAAAGGTGCACTGCGCATCACGCTGCAAGATCCTGTTTGAGCTGCGCTAACGCTTTTGAGCAGCTCTTGAGCGGGTAAAGAAAGCGCTGCGTATAACAACGATTGAAAGGAAGGAGGGAGGGTATGCGGTGGATTGTGGGAGCAGGAGAGGGAGGAGCAGAGGGCGGACTGATTGATAGGTCTGATTGATGGGTCTGATTGATGGGTCTAAATATAAAGGCTGAAGATCGTAAGAGTAATGAGAGAGGGAGCGAATGGGGAGGGGAGGAGGATTTGACTCCATTACACGATTATTGCTTTAGGTCCAGCGGACTCTTCCGAGCAAAATCAGGACCAGTATAGCCGAATCAGGACCACAAAATCAAGACCACACCTTCGCTGAAAGAGGACTCGCCCCTGATCCGCATAAAAGATCTGCCGAAACAACCCTAGTGGCAACACTGAAGGCACTCCACCAGCCAGTCACTTTACAATAAAGACATCCCGCTCAGGGGACGCTGAGGCTATACGCTAATTTATCGAACCAGTGATGGAGAACGTTTTTAAGCTAGGGGTATTTATACCCTCAACCAAAACATGTGGGTTTTCATACCCTCATTGCAAACATAAGGTTTTTTTTATACCCCCTTTCAGTTTTTTAGGGGGTACACCAACATACGTAATAAACACTTTGCGTGGAAAGTCTTTTCATCAGTTTGAGTTTCTTCAGCCGGGCCCGGTTGCGGCTCACCTTTTTCTTCTCTTACCGAGCACTCAAAGCCAAAGGCTGACAAAAAAGTTTGTTTTTCTTTTCCTTCATCTTGTTTTAATTTTTCTGAGCAATTAGTTTTGTCTGCTTTATTTTTCCTTTTCTTCGGCTTCCCCTCAGATCGCTGCTTGTCGGCCATGTTTAATGTGGGGTTGTTGTCAGTCTTATATAGCCAATCAAAAGCGTCGAGAAAAAATAGTGAATATTATCGTGCATATGATTGGCTGTTTCTCGGAAGCGACAGAATGAATACGAAGGGGAGAGAGGGTGGTAGGCGGTCGCGCAGGACGCACAGGCACACGATCCAAATCGAGCGAAAGCTGTACGCACGACCGAAATAGTTGTACCTGATGATACCTCCCAGCAACTTAGCTTTACGTTTTCATACCCCTTTGGCACTGACTTTGTGCGTGTTTATACCCTTTCATTAGATTTTCGTTACGTGATTTCCCAACTCAGTACGTGAAACACGTACGATTGTACGTGATCTCCATCACTGCGAACCCCCGTTTACCAAAACAAAATAGAACATAAACATCATTATAAAATATAAACAAAACACATACATAT
Source organism: Oncomelania hupensis (assembly GCA_036898135.1). Classification (NCBI taxonomy): domain Eukaryota; kingdom Metazoa; phylum Mollusca; class Gastropoda; order Littorinimorpha; family Pomatiopsidae; genus Oncomelania; species Oncomelania hupensis. The sequence continues at coordinate 11,339,580 of CM072526.1, read as the reverse complement.
AAAATGCTTACATTGCCAAATAATAACATCATAGGAAGCCCCAGTGACCCTCCGGCAGGAAGTGTCCAATATTTCCAAGCTGATCCAACAAACCTCACACACAAACGAGGAGTTTTGTCCCGGAAGAGTTTTGATATAATTGTATATGGGCTGAAGTCCAATTCTTATAAATCTTTATATTGGCTGCAGCCTAGTTTTTTTTTTAAAAATAGATGTTTATATTTACTGCTGTGTGGATAGGTTTACTAAGCCACAAATTACCTCAAGACTATTGCACTTTGTATGTAGGTTGCCTGCTAGGACGGGGAATACCTCGCTATGTTCTCTACGTGTATGACCTGTGCGATGGACACGACAATGAAAATTGGGTTAATCTGTGCTTTGTAGATGGAAAGGACCGTGATTCGTTGTCGTTGGAGGAAGAAGAATAAGCAGGAGGAAGAAGACGTGGAAGAGAGAGAGAGAGAGAGAGAGAGAGAGAGAGAGAGAGAGAGAGAGAGAGGAGGGAGAGAGCGGAGGGCGGGGACAGGGGCTGGGAGGGACTTTGTACTTATGGCCATTCAGGTTTTCATTGCTTGTCAGGACTCGGGGCCGGGTAGCTCAGTTGGTAAGAGCGTCTTGCTAGTAACCGAAAGGTCGCTGGTTCGAATCCCGGATTGGTCAACGTGTGATCATATTATTTTCCCCTTTACCAACAACTGGCCCGCTGGTGTCAGTATAAATCGGTCCAGTAGTCACCTATATGCGAAAGTGTCGTGTGACTATAATCTACAAACAACAACATTGCTTGTCAGGACTTTATGTCTCGTATCTGCGTGGGTACGTGGGAAGAATAGCTGCAAGCATGTTACTGTGTAGGAGAAATGCTACAAAATAATGTTACATACCCTCTTAATACTAATTTCACCCTACATTGCGTTGCTTCCTACGGAACTACTTTCGCGAGAGAGTGTGCACAGGCTCACCAATTCAGTGCTAAGGCAATGCTAATTGAATCCTACTGGTTGAAGCCTTAGCACTGAATTGGTGAGACTTCGCCCACTCTCTCGCTACAGTGCTTCTTCTGGAGCAACGCAACCTAAGGTGAAATTAAATTGAAAGTTCACCTTCGTTTTATTTTTCAATTATATTACCTGTTGCAGTGAAGGCACAGAAGTTCAACGGTTAAAGGAGATGAAACACACCAGATTACAAGATTGTCTATACATTTATTTTGCTGATGAGTTAAAGCAAACTGAGGTATCATATGCATTTCACCAACAATGTATACAGCATTGAGGTAAGGTTCAGACATCAGTAAAAGACAATATACTAAGAAGAGAGAGGTTGCCTTTGAACGTTGTGGTTCTGAATGCTGGTAAGCTGCTGTACAAAATCGTGTATTGTGTTATGCTCTACCCTAACTAAACCTCATACATATTTATCCATTGAATGTCGTTATTTAAGTTGTAGTCTGTCCAATCTTAAATATGGGAACTCTTTATAATTTACAAGGAGCTGTGTTGAATTTTCAATGATGAGTACTAAAGTTTTTTTTTTTTTTAAACTTTTAAGTTCAGACACGAGTAAGGTCAAATAAATTCTTCTTATATTGATCAGTCCTCAACGAGTTGTCTAAGCTGCTGAGATTCGAACACAAGCCATTAATAGGCACTGGCTTCGGATCTCATTGGGACAACCGCCCAAGTTATGGACTGTAGTGTAACCCCTGTCTAAAATCTCATGATGAGTTTCTAGCTGAATTAAAATGTTAATGCTAGACCTGTTTCATTAGTAACAGACAGCAGAAGTTATAGGCCCCCCTCCATCACCCTTCCCCCCTTCACCCATCCCAAGTCTAAGAATTTGTTTACTTTTGGCCAAAACTGGTTTACCATAAAATTCGTATTGTTATCACTTCGCTTTTTGTTCCAAGCTCCTGAATGTTAAACGGATCTGTCGAGGATGCGTGGCCGAAGTGGATCTCTTTAAGGATACGATTAGTCCCCCAAAAGATTCTGTTTACGGTAAAATAGGTAAAAATTAATAGGGTCGGTCGGTAGGCTTGCTTTTTTTTCCCTAAACCTTTTTCACCTTAGATGCGATTTTTTTTTTAGGCTTTTCTCATCTTTTTTTTTTTAAATTCCAGACGATCCCCCCCCCTCCCCCTCTCCCCCTCCCCCAAGAAGTTTAGGGTCGGACCCAAAAATTAAGGTTGGTCGGCATACCGTAAACAGACAATTTTTTTAACCTTATTTAACTAACAGTGCCACATTCGGAATACAATTATTAATGCAATGCATAAGTTAACTATTGCATTAGTATTCCCAATGTCACATTAGGAATCAATTATTTATACAATGGACACGTTAATTATACGATTAATTATCAATAATGCCGTATTACGGATACCCTTACTAACACAATGCACCCCCGTTGGGGTGCCGGGGGTTTCAGTATAAATAGTATCCCCACTTTCTGGAAATTTAGTGCTTTAAATTCCCACTGTCGCTGTCTTCCTTATTTACTCTTTGACTTTCCCATTCCTGCTCTGTCCTATCACTCTGCTATACTATCTTCTTCTTCGCTAGATCAATGACCTACCTTTTTTCTTGAAAACTCTTCCTGGATAAGACTCCTTGTTTGTGTATGAGGTCTGTTGGATCAGCTTGGGAGTGTTGGACGCTTTCTGCAGGGTGGTCACTAGGGCTTCCTATGATGTTATTATTTAGCAATATAGGCATTTTATATGTATGTGTTTTGTTGATAATTTATAATGATGTTTGTATTCTATTTTGTTTTTGTAACCGGGGGTTCGAGTAGTTGGGGTAAAGCCTCAGCCGTCCCCTGCGTGGGATGTCTTTATTGTAAAGTGACTGGCCGGTGGAGGGCATTCAATTTTCCCACTAGGGTTGTTTCAGCAGATCTTTTATGCGGATCGGGGGTTGTCCGGTCCTGATTTGGCTCGGAAGAGTCCGCTGGACCTAAAGCATCAATCAATCAATCAATCAATCAATCAACTAACACAATGCAGAAGTTAATTATATGATTAATATTAACAATGCAACAGTAATAATGCAATTAGTGATAACACACACAATACACGTCTTTTTAGAACGCTTTCCTCTCAGTTTTCTAATTTCAAAGTCTCACAAGCTACTCGGTTCATTCAAAAGCTAAGATTCATGCAACCGTCCTAAATCATACAATTTGGAAAGCGAAAAGCAAATCCGAGTGTTTTGTTTCGAAACGTGAAACTAAATGTTTGCTTAGTTACCTGAACTGCGCATGTCGCTGAGAAGTGCAAAGGTTACTTCCTTCAAGTGATCGACGTTTCTCGTCAATTTTGTTGTTGTTGATTATTTCCAAGAAATTGAACGGGTCAGATAGACTGCGCATACTTACCACTGGATGTCTTGGTTTTTTGGGGGCATGGATCTCTGTAGAATCGATGAAGTAGCTTTCTACTGGGAGAAGACCACTATTTGGCAAAAGACAAGTTGAAAACGGGGCCACCCCAACACTCGCTGCTTAGAACAAAGTTCGAGACCTTGATATTAAAGCAGACTAAAGAGAGAGGGACGGGTTCTACGACAGAGAGACGCCATCGCATCCAGATACGGGCGACTGTGTCGTGTGATCACGGACAGTTATTGTGTCCTAGTTGTCCCCCTGTTTAGTTGTCCAGCTTGCCCACTATTATGTGTACGATATCCCCCTCCACCTCTCTCTCTCTCTCTCTCTCTCTCTCTCTCTCTCTCTCTCTCTCTTCACGGCCTTGGGGTGGTTTTCTACTTCAAAAGGTCGTAAAGGTGTTCCCGTAACTTTTCGATCGTTTGGAGAGAGAGGCGTTTCAGACCCCGCTTTTCTCTGGGCCAGCGTAATAATAATAATAATAATAATAATAATAATAATAATAATAATAATAATAATAATTTATATCAAATAATAATAATAATAATAATAATAATAATAATAATAATAATAATAATAATAATAATAATAATAATAATAATAATAATAATAATAATAATAAAGGATGCTATAATATCACGCGCTGAAAAGCGATCTGAAAAGAGCGTTATTACAGAGAGGCAGGGAAAAAAATTAATTTCTTTTTTTTTTCCAATACCATTATTGCAAGGAAGCGGTAAACCGGAGTCTTCTCAGAAAACCCTCGGTACTGAACTGAAGTCACCTACAATTTGTCCCTGACTGGGTTTCACACCCTCGACCTTTGGCCTAAGAAACTGCCGCCCTGCTAACTACGCTACCAGCAGGGCTGAGATTTAGCAAGCCAGGCTAAGGAGCCAGCCGGGCTCCTAACCTGGGAAGTTGAAGTTGCCAAAATATTTCTCAGGTTGCCAGACCCCTTGATTGAAAGCACGGTCTTTTTTTTTAAACTGTATAACTATTGCAGCTAATAAACAAGATAAATTTCAACAACAACAACACTGTTTCATTTTTTAAAACAAGCACTGTATAATTTATTCATCATCGACATCCTCCTCCTCAATGTTCCAAAACTTGAAGGAGCTTGGGTGTGCCTTCTTCAGCTGTTTTTTTTTTCTTCTTCGGACTTTATTTTTTTGGCTGGAGGCTCCGAGACACCGCTTAAAAAGCGCCACATCGTTCGAGACTGACAAAAGACTGAGAATGGGGAATATTAAAAGTACGGCGAGTCTCGCGTGACTCATCAAGGAAGTCAGAGACTCGTTCCGATACACGCAAGGAAGCAAGAAGGCTAGGATCTCGCAGGGCAGTAGCGTTTCGCGGCGAGGGAAAGAAGAAAGTCTCGCGGGAAAAGGCTATTTTTACTTCGCAAATCCCTCGCCTTGCTAGCGTTACCTAACTTCCTAGCATGCATCGGAACGGGTCTCCGGTGCTGACTGCAGTAGCGGTTGGCGCGTGTTTTGTTTTACATTGCAAGTCAAAAGTCCGTGTACAGGTACAGAATCTCTACCACTGGCGGTATTTTTAAGTCGCCAGCAGGGCGAATGGTACCCCAAATCGAGCTCACCACACACTATTTTTAGGGGCCATTGGCGAGTTGGCGAACGTTAAAGCTCAGCCCTGTACCAGGCCATCCCTCTGACAGATCTCTGTGTGTGTTTCCATGGTGTCACAATGAGGCGATCTGTTGCTCGTCGGCTGTGGTCTACTCGGCTGATTAATTAGTGCGCGCCTCATTAAGGAAACTCTGATATTCAGGTCATCATTGATTTGTTTCCCTTTTCCTATACAGCAAACACGGTGATAGTAAAACGTTGTCAGCTGCTAGCATTGCTACAACTGACACACGATGGAACTCAAAACTGTCTATACGCACTGGTCGTCTTAAGTTTCTGTTGTACATAACATGAGAAGAAACAGTGATGGCACTGAAATCGTGTTAGCTCAAAGTCTGCCTAGACTTGCTAACTGAATTCGTTAAAGATAAGAGTAGTTAGGTTATAGATCTGAATTGATGGAACTCTGCTGATTCCGCGGTGGCTCAGAGGTGTAGTTCAGTCTGTCGTTTTGCAATTTCGCTGAATCTGAGTATGTGTGTTTTTGCGCGTGTTTGAAATGCGTGTGTGTGTGTGGGTGTGTGTGTGTGTGGTGTTATCTCCATTGCAAGAAATTAGGCCTTGGAAGAAATTATTTCACTTGATGAAAAACGAACGCTGATGCCCGACTCTGAATTTGTCAAAGAAAGTTAGAGTGATTTCCCCCTAGGTCTGAATTTCATGAAAAGTACCGTTTAGGCTCATCAAAGAAGAAAGCAGATCACATAAGCATGCAGTGGACAGAGCGAGGACGTGCGTGGGTCACAAGGGGTCAGAGAGTAACGTTATGGAGATTCCTGTGTTTAGATACCGGCCCAGGGTCCCTGTTTGTCTTACCTGGCCTGTCAACACTGGATTACTTGAAACGCTTTGCCTCTCAACAAGGGGCGTGGTGGAGCGAGAGTAGGGGTGAGGTGTGGAGTGAGGGTGTTAGTAGGCAAGGGGGAGATTGTGAAAGGGGTGGCGGGGGGTGAGGGTTGGTGGGTGGGTGGGGAAGCAGGCAGGAGACGTAGGGGCGGGAGAGAGAATTTCTTCCATCCTGTTCCCTCGTCGATCTTGATCTCTGGCAATCAGAATGATATGTGTATGTGTGTGAGTGTGCGTGTGGGTGTGTGCGTGTGTGTGTGTAAAAAGAAGAAACAAAAAACAAAACAAATAAAGGAGCAGGGTGTGATGAGAATGGACTGGCTTGACACTGAGCGGAGTCCTCAGGGTTGCTGAGAACAGAGAAAGATGGAATACGCTGGTTAAACGATCATCTGTGGTGCCCCAACGACCTCCGAGTTACGGGATAGGATAGGATAGGATAGGATAGGATAGGTGTGATGACAATGGAAGGATGGTGAAGAAAGTGATGAAGGTGGAGATGAGTAGGGAGGAGATTAGTTTAACGTGGGTTCGAATCCCGACTTCAGCAAACTATTGTGTGATTGCTGGATATTAGTCAAGTGGCCAGTGCCTTGACAAGCTTTCTGAGCTGGTAAATGCGGTATATATTAACAATATAAGAGCAACCTCTTTCTTTTTTAATGTTTCAAAATGGATGTAAAAGGGAGAGGGTAGGGGGAGGGGGGGAAGAAGATCGAAGAAAACGAGAAAGGAAAAAGAAGGAGGAGGAGGGGAAAGAAAGAAGAAAACTAGAATGAAGAGGATGTTGATGACGATGTTTTTTTGAAAAATGAGTGCATGTCCTCTTACTTATTTGTATTGTAGACTTATTGTATAATTTGCGTGCACGAGTGACTAAAGGAGATCGGTTTAATATGTCACAAAGGGATGGGAGGAGGAAGAGAAAGAAGAAGAAGAAGAAGAAGAAGAAGAAGAAGAAGAAGAAGAAGAAGAAGAAGAAGAAGAAGATGATGATGATGATGATGATGATGATGATGATGATGATGATGATGATGATGATGATGATGATGATGATGATGATGATGATGATGATGATTCAATAACTACTGCACGTCCCCTACTTTTCTTTTGTTTTGCATTTATTGTGTTGTATTGCATTGCACGAGTGATTAAAACAATTTGATAGGATACTGACAAAATACATCTTAACGAAGAGTACAGTGTTTTTATTCCATTTTACAGTGCAGCAGACTGAATTCGAAAGGTCACGACGGCCCCATGCCGTGATCTGCGGTATATCAAGTGTCCGTTGATCGGATCCGATGTAATCCTTGCCTGTCCCAAGATTGGGAGTTGCCGTGTCCAAATTCTGCTTATATTGGCACGATTAGCCTGTCTCGGTGCACGCAGAAATAGATTTAGTTCGTAGTTTTGGCAAACGATTTACCAGGAAGGACGGCATATTGTTGTGGTTCGGCGAACCTGCACCGCGGAAAGATATCTGTTGACGGCGTTTCTCGTTTGCTCGGGGCTTTACGCGAGATTTGCGTAACTCACGTTAGCAAAATATTAATAAGGGTGGTGGGGGAGGGTAGGAAGGGGTGGGAAGGGGGTGTTTGGGAGGGGGTCTTACATTACATGCTCTTACCATTTGTTTCATTAGTTTGGCTTTGGAATTTGGCATCGCTCGACTGTTTGGTTATGCTTATACTTGGTTTATGCCTATTCTTTAAATGTCTTGAATATTTTATTTAGCTTTGCCAAGTTCCATAATTTATGGTTGTGATTTAAGGAGCGCAGTTACTCTTATTAGTTGTTATTGTTGTTTTTGGGTGCATTCCACCACACCCCACTCTCTCCCTCTCCCTCTCTCTCTATCTCTCTCCCTCTCTCTCTCTTTCTATTACTCTCTCTGTCTTTCTCTCTGTGCCCATCTCTCTTATTCTCTGTCTATGTCTGTCTCTCTCTGCCCCAATGTCTCTTACTCTCTCTGTCTCTCTCTCTTTCTCTCTGCACCCCCACTGCCCTCTCTCGCTCTCTTTCTCTGTCTTTGTGTTTTTGTGTCACGGCCTTGTTGAACCCTCCAGCAAGAATCCCCTTGTCGTGGGATCAAAGGCTATTGTCACTACTCTGTTAGCTGACGTGTACAACAAAAGATCAGCCAACAAGCGGAGAGAAAGAGAGACATGAGACGAGAGACATGAGACGAGAGAGAGAGAGAGAGAGAGAGAGAGAGAGAGAGAGAGAGAGAGAGAGAGAGAGAGATTTTCAGATGTTGACATTTATTTACAACAAAGTTGGAGATTTCAGACTCTAAGCTTAATCTTACCATCTGTCCATAATTGCGCCATACACACTCACATGCTTACTAGGATCCATTTGTATAATGTACAATTCTGTTTTCAACAGACGTGACATGTAAACATTGATCCACACTTCAGACTGTGTACACTTAGAACGTAATAGGTATTAATTAACAATATCATGCATCAACATTCCAGCAACAAAAATTATTCTATTCAAAGGATTTTACGATTCATAATCCAAATATATCAGGTCATATTTCAGTTATCCTATCTCAGTTGACATCTCACTGTTAGAGAGAGGAGAAACAGAGAGGGAGATGGGGAAGACAGACAGACAGACAGACAGACAGACAGACACAGAAAGAGGTTTTCAGATGTCGACATTTATTTATTTACCACAAAGTTGGCAAATTTTTAGGCTTTTAGTTTAACCTTATTTCGTTGGATTATCATATATTAAATCTACTGCGTGCTTTAACTGTGATTGTTCTTTGCGTGTGTATGTCATGTTATTTTTGACTCGCATGCATTGCAATGCGAGTCTATGTACACACAGACTAAAACCTTTTCAAGATTTTTGCAAATCTGTTCGAGATGAGTCCTAAATAGTCCAAAAAGGAAACAAAATTCCCGTCTGTCCACCAGCAGCCGTCTGTCTGTGCAAAACTTGAAAGTGTATGAATAATTATGTCAGAACCTATTTCAACTATCACAACTAAACTTGGTAAGATGGTGTATACCCATGAGACCTCGTAAATGATCAGTGAATGAATGACTTCACGGTCAAGGTCACAGGGTCAACAAATGTTGGTTAAAAAAAAGACAATTTTTCATAAAATTTCACTTTTTTTCCCCTCTATTATCAGCGTTATACTTATGATTCTTTGGTGCATGATAGATATCAACAAGACACACACACTTTATACAGTTGGTCAACCTCACTAAGTCCAAAGTTGTTTTATTTAGAGATAATAAATGTATTATTCATATGCATTCCGTTTTTGCGTTGATCTTGAAGGTCTTGCATAAACATTCAAAGGTCATCGTACAGTGGAATGGCTGTGTATTTAACCCATATTATGCAACAACACTGGATTATTTGATCTTACGTGCATGAGAGGTCACGTGAAAGTCAAGGTCAGTGAAGGTCAAGGTCATCGTTTTGGGGAAGGGGGGGGGGGGGGGCATAATACATATTTTGCCGTAGTTTATTTGATAGTACATCAGTGTATTTGGATCCGGAGGTCAGGATCATCTCAAGGTCAAGAGCATAGAAAGATCAGTCGGTATTTGCATTTTAATGCCTCCGTTTCATGCCACCGTTTCATTTTGTGTTTTTTTGGGTACTCATTTTCATGTTAAATATTGCCAGTTCCATAAGGAGCATGTGAGTCATAGGGGCTTTGCCCTTCTACTTTTGAATGTGTAACTACTGCCACCGAGATTGCTCAAAATTGAGATGAATTAAGTTATGTTGTTGTGTTTTTGGTGTTAAATCTTAAACCTGCATGTCTTATGCCGTGGCTGTGGCTGTGTTGCAGGGCGAGCTGAGAGAGATGGACACGGCGTTGCTGACGCAGTTCATGCGGTGCCAGGACACCATCGAAAGCCTGAAGCAGCAGCAGCAGGAAGGAGACTTTGGATGGAGCTTCTACGACGGGTCCGAGTTTGACGAAGAAGAGGAGCAGACTTGGGAAGATTGGGAAATTGCTGGTAAGAGGCGCGCGCAGCATTTCTTTTAATTTTTATTGTATTTGCGTGATCGTTCTTATATAGCGCTTTTCCAGCTCAAGGCGCTGGCGGGTACAGGATCTAACTCAAGCCACTCGAGGCGCCCACTTGCAGACTTTGGGCGCATCATCTGACGCCAAGACCGCTGAGCACAATTCTGGGCGACCAGGTGTGGGGGTAGGAGGGACCTAGTGCTTGTTGGGTGTAGCCGTGCTATCCTATCCTATCCTATCCTACCCTACCCTACCCAACCCTATCCTATCCTATCCTATCCTATCCTACCCTACCCAACCCTATCCTATCCTATCCTACCCTACCCTATCCTACCCTACCCTATCATATCCTATCCTACCCTACCCTATCCTATCCTATCCTACCCTATCCTACCCTACCCTATCATATCCTACCCTATCCTATCCTACCCTATCCTACCCTACCCTATCATATCCTACCCTATCCTATCATATCATATCCTACCCTATCCTATCCTACCCTATCCTATCCTACCCTATCATATCCTATTCTATCCTACCCTATCATATCCTATTCTATCCTACCCTATCATATCCTATTCTATCCTACCCTATCCTACCCTATCCTATCCTACCCTATCCTCTCCTATCCTACCCTATCCTATCCTATCCTACCCTATCATATCCTATTCCGTAACTCGGAGGTCGTAGGGGCACCACAGATGATCGTTTAACCAACGCCCTCCATCAAACCCTCATGGCTTCGCTCAGTGTCAAACCAGTCCATTCTCGAATGTTGTCCTCCCACCTCTTTTTCGGTCTCCCTCTTCTTCTACCTCCTTGCACTGTGCCTTGCAGGATGGTATTTGCAAGGCTTGGTGATCTGGTGACGTGGCCATACCATCGGAGTTTCCGTTTTTTCACCACTGTGAGCAGGTCATCGTGTTGTCCAATGGCTTGTGTGATGGTCTGTGGGACTTCGTCGTTGGTGATGTGTTGAGTATAGGAAATGCCCAGGAGTCTTCTATAGCACCTCATCTCCATGCTTTGTATTCTTCGTTGTAGATCTGCTGTGAGGGTTCATGTTTCGCAAGCGTATAGGAAGATGGAGATGACAAGGGAGCGCAGCAGCCTTACCTTGGAATGTAGACTGATGGTCCTGTCTTTCCAAATAGCCGCCACTCACCCGTATATCGGACACGAGCATCAGGATCTTGACATTTGTACGATGGAAGAGTTCAGATGGTGGAGAGGTTGAGTGTGAATGGGATAGTGATGGTGGTGTGTGTTTGTGTGAATGGGAGAGTGTGTGTGAAGATGGTGTGGCTAAGGAAAATGGGGTTGCGACGGATCCAGTTTGACAAAGGATCGGAACACAACTGGGCAGATTGGAAAATCGCTTGTAATTGTGTTGTTTTTGTCATTGTTGTTGTTGGTGTTGGACGATTTGTGTGATGATGATGATGATGATGATGATTGATTGATGATGATGATGATGATGATGATTGATGATTGATGATGATGATGATGACAACCATAACGACAGTAGAAGTGATGAAATTGACATTTTTGTTAAAATGAATTGTCAGTTCGGTTGGTCGAAATGGATACAAGTTAGATGAAATTATATCCATTAAAAACAACCCCTATAATTTCTTTTGCAGAATTTGACCGCAAGTGGGCCGAGGTGCCAAGCGCCAAACAACTGGAAATCACTTTTATGTCGGCGAGAGCCAACTTGTTCACCGATGACAACACCACACCAAACTGCATCACATCCGGTGACAAGTCCTCTTCCACCAACAACAATTCCACTACAGCGCGCGAAACTGAAAAGGCAGAAACTACGCCAGACAAAACTGACAAGGCAGAAACTACACCAGGCAAAAATGAAAATGCAGACTCTAACCGAGGCAAAAATAGAAATGCAGAAACTAAACCTGCCACAGCTCGACATTCAGAACCTAAGCCCAACATCGAGAACTCCGTGCAGAAAACGAACAGTCCTGGAAAAGTGACATTAAGCAGCATCCACTCTCCTTCTTCTTTGGAGGACCTTAAAAATAAGAAACAAACTATCATGGACAAAAAGCAAGCTTTTGAAAAAACGTGTGAGGACAAACGCTTTTCGAAAAATGTCACAGGTACAAACTGTTCGCCGACAAAAAATACTGTTGCGATATATCCATCCCCTAAAAGTGAGAGGCCCAAAAACTTGCCTCCAAAACCCCAAAACAAGGGTTTTGCTAATGCCAAGAATTCTGCCACAATTAGCACAGAAAAGAAGAAAGTATCGGTGAGCAAAGGAAGCAGTAATGACAATGGGAGGAAGTCTCCTTCGCCGATAAAACAAGATGTGGAGGCAACGTTGTAATCGTTACACTGTCACAATTGAAAGTGGTGATATGTCAGGGTCAAAGGATCATGGTCAAAATAATTGTCAAGGTAAAAAAAAATAATGTCAAGGTCACAAAAATAACAATTGACTTTAAGATTTTCTTTTTCATCCAAAATTCGAAGGTGTTCAAATGCCATTAATGTCAAGGTCAAAAGAGTATTAATGTCAAAAAGCAAAGTTTGTGTCAAGGAGTTGCTACATTTTTTTTCCCACATATTAAAGTGGTCAAATTAATTTCGTTGAAACTTTCTTAGGGAACAGAATTACGTGTTGTCGTTTTGTCAAAGATTTTTCATCCAAAAATCTATAAAAATTAGGAAAATGGTTAAGACAATCTTTGACCTTGAAAATCAGTGTCATGGTAAAACTACCTTGAAATAGTCTCATGTAATAATTTTTAATACAAAATGTAATTTATAAATGTGTGGTACATTACAATTTTCAGACCTGTTAGCAACATTTTTGCAGATTTTCAAAATGACCATTGAGATTGGGTTTTACTCCTCAAGGTGAAAAGGCCATTTTCCCTATCAAAAGTGAGGGAATTTCTTCTCCCCCTTCACCCCTCTCCTTCTTCTCCCCCAAACCCTCCTTCTATCAAAAGGGACTGCGATTTTTGTTATCTTTTGAAAATAAAGGTTGTACATGCATCCAATTTGCTGTTTTCATTTGACATCACCACTGACAGGCTACTTTCATAGTGCGCTCTTGCATCAGCTAGATGGCCCAGTGCTAAACTGTACCATTGCGATTCATTATGCATCCGATGCTACTAACTATCCAATCAGTGGTAAATGTTAAGACAACCTTGAGTACTGGTCAAACAAGGACGCCCAACAAAACACAAAAAGCAAAAAAAAACGGCAATGGAAGAAATTTCTTTCTTTGTCCAAGCCAGCAGAGGTATATATGCTGTCCATTGTGCCTACAAGTGTGAGGCGAGACTCAGCGTACTTAGCTACGCTGCTAGGTTTCTTCTGCAGTGTATTGGTATAACATGAATGAAACCCATGAATTCTTGGTTGTATGCCGTTTGTAGTGCCTTCGAAATTCTGGGAAATGTAGATGATCGAGTGTGACATGCAGAGCTTGACCTGTGCTGCTTGCTTGTGTGTACATGTATAGATATATATGTATGTGGGTGTTTGTGGGTTTGCTTGCATGAAACTGCTGGATAGATTGTGATGCTTTTGAAAAGCCGAGAAAATTACAACAAGTTGTGTTCTTTTTCACAGAACAAAACTGAAAAGAATTTTACAAAATCACATGAAGCCAAATAAAGCAATAAGTATAATCTGAGTAAGTAATGGTAATATTTTGTAAAGTGATGAGTGACATTTTGTTGTTATTGTTGTTGCAATTATTGTAAAATATTTGTATTTTCTATTAACGGATCCGGAATCATACTCTAATCTTCAAAAAGTAACAATCAAAAAACATATTTTTGGCAATATCAACTTTTTTTATTTTTTATTATTATTTTTTTTTACAGCAAGTAGTTTGCTGTATAATAGTTAATACTATAATGGATATCATAAGTGGATATCATATATACCAGTCTGAAGATTTGTATATAATTATGTTATATTTGGTCTGTATGTAGTGTTTGTATATACTGAGTTGACAACTTGGCATCTGCTGTGATGTGTTCACCCAATAAGTTCAGGATGTGTGAAAACAAACAAAATAGTTTTTATCATTTTGTATATATTATTTTTTTTTTAAATCTTAGTACATTTATTTACTTATTTAATACATTTATTTTAAAATTTACTGAAGTAGTTTTAGTAGTTCAAATTTGCTGGCCAAATAATAACGTTCTCTCATCCTATCTATTTTAAATTCAACATTCAAAATCTTTTTATTTAATTTAAGAAGACGTGAATAGTTTTTGCATCCAGTTATGATGATAATGATGATGCTGATGATGATGGAGGAGATGATTACTGTTTGTTATAATTGTATTATTATTTACATATTACTATTTTATTATTTTTTTTTTTTTACATTATATTATTTTAGTTATTATTATTATTAATTGTATTATTAGAAGTGCGTTTAATGTTGGAACATTTTCAAACGATGCCTCAAATCTACACCTACCCTCACTCCCTTTGTGCAATACTTAAGAAATCTTCCGTGTGTGTAAATATGTTTTAGAGTTGCAATATATTGTGTCAACAATGTGTATTCTCGTATGATCAATCTGTATTAACATTACAGTTCATTTGTCTGATCAGTCAATTTAAATGGCATTCGACATTTATCAATTAAAATAAACTGCTTATCCCAAACAAAAAAAAAAGAAAAAGAAAAACTAAGAGAAACAATTGCATTTGTTTTGCGAGTGTATGAAACTGTGTTTACAGTACAGGTAAAGTTATGTATGTGGTTTGTATGTTGTTTGTTGTTGCTGCTGTTGTTGTTGTTGTTCGGAAGAAAACATCACCACCACTACCGCCATCACCACAATAATATTAATAATAATAATAATAATAATAATAATAATAATAATAATAATAATAATAATAATAATAATAATAATCAAAGTAATTTTAACCTCAAATGATTTTTTCAAATCAGAATCTGAATGACACTTCACAAAAATGTATACAAATAAACTGTTATGATTTTGTTATGATTTTTATTAAAATGCCAAATCACTTTTAATATTGCATGGTATTCCAATGCATCTGGTCCTGATTTGGCTCGGAAGAGTCCGCTGGACCTAAAGCAATAACCATGTAATGTAATGTAATTCCAATGCATGTAACAACTGTTAACAAAACACTACAAATATTTTTTTTAAATAACCAATTTTAATCTTCCATCGTATCCCATTGCATATCAACACACGTTTACTTTTTTTTTTTAAACACTTTAAATTAAAAAGAACATACAACAACAAAACAATCACCTGTAATCTTACAGTTAATTTATGGTATCGCAATATGCATGCAAAACAAACAAATTCTTAACAAAACGTCATAATAACAAAAACATGACCGTTAAATACCGTAACAAATAATTTTTTAAATGGTGTTTGATGATGATGTCCATCAAAATTTCACACTTGCCAATGTAAATTTCATGAATCAGTATCTATATTCAATAATACTGAAAAAGTATTTTTTCAACCAAAAAAATATAACAACAAGAAACTATTTTAAAAAAACAAAAAAACAAACCATAATAGCTGAAAACTTTTAAAACAGAATTTGGAAAATGGTATCTTTGACATATCAATTATTTCTACAATATCAATAAACAATATTACAGGAACTTAATGGTTGAAAATCATTTAGCAGAATTTTGTAAATAAGTGTTTGATGAGGCATGCCAAAATATCATGCAGATCAATGTAATTTTCTGAGTAATTATCGATATACAATTTGGACAAATACATTTTTAGTTAAATGTCCCAATTATCGATATACAATTTGGACAAATAAGTTTTTCGTCAATTGTCCCAATTCGATATACAATTAGGAGAAATATGTTTTTCGTAAAATGTCCCAATTATCAATATACAATTTGGACACATATGTTTTCCGTCAAATGTCTCAATTATCGATATACAATTTGGACTCATAAGTTTCTCCTCAAATGTGGCACATGTACGCAAACACTTGCATACTGCATTGTACAATCATATAATGCGCATGCACAGACCCACATAAAGAAAAACTAAAGTAAAATAAACAGGCTTTGCATTTTCCAAGCTCACAAAGGACAAAGCAAAACCAAACTACCACACACACACACACACACACACGCTCAACACACACACACATGCATACCCCACTCCACATATACACCTGCAGGCACACACACACACACAATTCAAAATGACATCAAATGTATAGATTCATCAGAACATCTGCAAAGTTCATAAGATGAACAAAAGCTGAAGCAATGAATGTCATAAAGACTTTGTCACAGTAGAGGCCTAAAAATTATAATAGCCGTCGCTGTCCTTTACCACAAATTTGCTTTTGTTGGCCCTGAAAGCTTTGCATGGCCTCACAACACTGAAGAGAATTGCTGGTAGATTTGTGTAAATAGCACCACTGCCTTTGCGTCAAACACTATCATGCATTGTGATCTTTACAATGGCAGAATTTCTAATTAGCCGACCTCTGTGACTGCATCTCACGGTGATGACACCAGCAGTTCATAATCACCCTGTCCCCTTGACACTCGGTCTTAACGTCTTCTTCATGTTATGTCTTGTCAGCTTAGCCCGCTCAGGCAACATGCCATTACGGCCTGAGTGCTCTCACTGTGAGAGGAAATCAAGAGATTAGCAATGAAATGACATCACTGTATGGATCGCACTACAGGTTATTTCATTCCAAGGCGGTACTGTTTCCAACAGTTATCAGCAATGTTAAATAGGGAGTTACTTTTCCACCACCCTGTAGAGCAAATGAAAGGAAGCCTAAAGCAATACAGAACAGAGAGTAGTACTTCATAACAATCCTCGTACAACGGAAAATGGACTTCATAACCAAGTCACAGAACAGAGATTAGTAGTACTTCATAACAACCCTCTTACAACGGAAAATGGACTTCATAACCAAGTCACAGAACAGAGAGTAGTACTTCATAACAATCCTCTTACAACGGAAAATAGACTTCATAACCAAGTCACAGAACAGAGAGTAGTACTTCATAACAACCCTCGTACAACGGAAAATGGACTTCATAACCAAGTCACAATTTTGTTAATAAAATATATATTACGACTATATGAACAGCTTTTGAATGTTCTAATCCACTACATAATGGACATGTTACGCCTCCCAAAAACAGCAACAGACTCAAAAGTGAAAACTCTCCGCAACAGCATTCCTCATATCACCCCTTTGGCCCCACAGGCTTATGGATTAGACAGATAGACAGAGACAGACAGAAATATAGATAGATAGATAGATAGATAGATAGATAGATAGATAGATAGATAGATAGATAGATAGATAGATAGATAGATAGATAGATAGATAGATAGATAGATAGATAGATAGATAGATAGATAGATAGATAGATAGATAGATAGATAGATAGATAGATAGATAGATAGATAGATAGATAGATAGATAGATAGATAGATAGATAGATAGATAGATAGATAGATAGATAGATAGATAGATAGATAGATAGATAGAATCTACAACACCCTGAATTTTTATGGGGACATGAAAGACTCTGATATGTGCATAAATGTCTTACACTGTCATTCCACAAATAAACGTTTCACAACAGTTGGTGATATGACATACCTTATACTTTACCACGCACTCATAAAGTAACACAAACGATGTTCTCAGGCATGGTATCTTTGTCAGATAAAAAAAATCATCAATGTGCATAGAAAACAAACACCCCACCTAACACATGCACACAACTGCATGCACGCACATACACAGTCTCACACCCCACACACACACAAACACATACACACACACACATACATGAACATACAAAGGTGCACAAACACCCATCCGCCCTCTAGCCCAACCCCCCCTCCCCCACGCACATTCATATTGACATGCACACACACACACACACACAAAGGTATACACATATTATTGCAGCTACTTTGCACATCACAAATCAATGGTGAATTATTTGATAAATAAACTCCAGAAAATAGCAACTGCTGTAATTATGGTAAAAAATAATAAGGAAGATAAATATGGTTGTATTCTTAGTACAACGCTCAGCGTAGTGGTCATTTTAGTACTACTGCATCCTGGACAAATAGTTTGGGTGATAAAAATGGCAACACATCGTACTCCGATAACTCCGAGTGGACTATAAACACTAGCACAAATCACCTGACAATCATCAAACAAATCACAACAAAAACTCATACGGTAGGTATATTCCCAATTGCTGACAGTTCTGTTTTTATCTCATACATTTCAGTCTGCAGTACTCGATCGTAACTGCTCAAATAACTATTGATTTTTTTGTATCGAGTCAACCATTGGACATTTCTCTACCAGTCCAGATGTGTTTCAAGTTAGTGCAGTAAACTTCCAGTTATGACAAAAAAACAAAACATGGGTTTGAATGAACCAAGGTTGGGGTGTTGACAAATTGCAGATGGCCTGTCATTGTCCTTCAGTGCAGGGAGAGAAATCTGTTCTAAACTGCTACGTAAACCTTTTGGATGACGGTCACCGAACCTATGAAGAGCAGTACACATCCTTGATGGCTGAGGGTTATGCTGAAGAGCGATCGCTGGCGAGAATGAACACTTGAGGTTGTGATTGTCTCGCCTATGAAAGGGGGACCGGAGTTCAATGGCAGCGTCCTGGACATAATCCATACTGGAAGCTAGTCTCCTGGGTTATAAAGGGGAAAATAGGACAGATTTATCTCCCTTTTGCGAGGAGCACAGCAACGTCATTGGGTCGCTGTTTCTGAAACGACAGTTGGACGCGATTGAACAGGTTTAGCGTAGAGCCACAAGGATTCTGCCGGAATATGCAAACATGACATACTCAAAAGGTTGACACATTTAAACTTGCCAACGATTCAGGGAAGGAGGTTGAGAGCTGATTTAATTGAGTTATACAAAATATTTCACGGGATAGACATCAGCAGGGTAAATTGTTGGTAAACTATAACAAAACAAATATTCAAAAGTTTTCTTATGCAAGCAGGGTCGTGAAAAACTGGAGTGATCTCCCAGTTAACACAAAATTTGTAAAAAATGTCAATGCTTTTAAGAACCTTCTGGACAAAAATCCTAAATTTATAGCTAAGTTTAAAGAATATGACGATTATTTGTAATTTTTTTTTAAATGCACTAGTGTGACCCACGCACATATGTAAAATAATAAATGAAGAGGCATGGAATAGCCCGCGAATCTTAAAATTAAACCTCTATTTACTATACTACTACTATACGTTCTCTTCTGCCAGTGGTTTAACTAAGTTTGTGGAATTGCGCTATAGCTACAGGTGGACATTGCGCTGTGTTCTCAGCTCGTTACCGCATCAGCCGGGCCTGCTGAAAATCAAGGGTCTGATTTCTAATAGTATATGAAGATGCTTGAATGAATAGTCTGGAGGCAAAAAGCATCTTCATGCAAAACCAAACTATCCACAAACTGACTGGCAGGCGCAACAGACATAGGAAGAAACCTACCTAACTTTTGGAAAGAGAGTTCACAGTCAAAACTATTTCTAAAATCTACATGATAGCTCACATATAGTGCAATGCACCTTGAAAAACTACACCGCAAAAAGGTAGGTCGATGGCATAGTCTGTGGTAGAAAAGGTTTGATCGACAAGCTATCATGACGTCTGGAAAGCGTAAGTGTCTGGAATTGGGAGCTGACTTCAAATGAGGACACCTACCCCTACATGTGGTGCATGGTTTTTAATTTGATTACATACAATTGTTGTAATGATAATGATCATTTTATCAAACAAAACCAAAAGGAAACAACGATATAGCCAACCCAAGGTTTCAACTAGTTCGTCCAATGAATGATAAATAACAACAAATCAACTAACGCGGTTCATTATTTTTAAGCAGCAAAACAACCTTCAACAAGTTTAAACCATTAATGGAGAGAAAAAAAAAACTACAGCAGCTTCGTTAGAGTGGTTCCTTTAGTAAGTTTTCAAATCAACCTTCACCATTTGGGGGTGGGTTGAGGGAGCCAGGGGGGAGAGGGGGGGACGCAGGGGTTAACCTTATAGCAAAAGGCATACAAAAACAGTAAACTCATTTATTTCATCATTCTCACATTTAACCTTCTGATATAGCGCTTTTCCAGCTCAAGAGCTGCTCAAGGCACTAGCCGAGACAGGATCTCGCTCAAGGTACACGAGGCGCCCACTTGCAACAACAAAGTGTTGCCGAAAGTTACAACAAAGTGTTGCCGAAAGTTACAACAAAGTCAATCATAGAAGCAGTCCCAACCCTGTGTGATTAAAAAAAAAAACAACAACTATAAAACGAAATATTTTTAAAAAAAGGATGGAAGGACACGGAGGGAGGAGGGAGAGAGTAAAGGGGGAGGGAGGATGGTACGGTGTTGTGTGTTACTGTGAAAGGACGGAGGGGTTTGGAAAAATGGTGGAGGTGGTGAGGGAGGTGGAGAGGGGGGGGGGGGGGGAAGGGATCTCATATGAAATAGCATAATGCGATGTGTACGCTAAGTGTTGGATAACAGTTAAAACAAGTCATAGAAGTAGTCCAGGCCCTGCCCAATCTCCCATATGGAAATACCGGTGCCCAACTGACTGGCCAGCTGCAGGCGAAGGTTGATGGAATGCAGGGTTGGGTAATAGATGGCTTGCTGACCAAGAGAGGACCTAAACAAAATAAAAAAAAATAAAAACATTTTTTTTTACAACAAAAACGACGATGACGCTGATGATAATGATGATGATGATGACAATAATAATAATAATAATAATAATAATAATAATAATAATAATAATAATAATAATATTAATAATAAAAATAATAATAATAATTTTAAAAAGATGTAATAATAATAATAATAATAATAATAATAATAATAATTTAAAACCGATTAAAAAAAATAAAATAATAATAATAAGTAATAATAATAATAATAATAACAAGAAGACAAAGCCCATATGACTCACATGCTCCTCATGGAGCTTGCAATATTTAACATGAAACTGACTGCCCAGAAAGAAAAAAAAGAAAAAAAAAAGAAGCAATACCGAGTTTGATCTTTCTATGCTCTTGACCTTGAGATTACTCTGGCTCCAAATACACTCATGTACTATAAAAAAAAAATAAAAAAAAAGAAGCAAAACTTGCAATATGCCACAAATATACGGGATGGCCTTAACCTTCAGTGACCTTGCCCTTGGGATGACCCTTACCTTCACATGACCTCTCATGCTCATGTACGGTCAAATAACCTAATGTTGTTCTATATTATGTGTTAAATAGAGCCATTCCACAGTATGATACCTATTTTTTGTATGCTTTTGCAAGGGTCTCAACTTACCATGACCTTCAAGATCAATGCAAAAACAGAATATATATATAAAAGATCAATCTACCGTCTCAAAATACAACAAGTTTGAACTTTATACCTCTCATAGTTTATGGTCAAGGTCACTTCAAAGTACCTATACTGACTTTGGACAGCTCTAGTGACCTTGGAGTGAGGGTGAACAAATGTGCAAAGGATGTGTGTCTTATTGATATCGATCATGCACCAAAGAATCATCAATTCAATATTAATAACTTGGAAGAAATGTGAAATTTGGTGAACAATTGTCTTTTTTTGACTAACATTTGTTGACCCTGTACCTTGCTTGGCCTTGAAGTGATGTCATTCATTCACTGATCATTTATGAGGTTTCATGCAGATACACCATCTTACCAAGTTTGGTTGTGATAGTTAAAATAGATTGTGAGATAGATATTAAGGGGTTTAAAAATGTCTGTTTACGGTAAGAGGGAAAAAAAAGAGTCGGTAGGATTTTTGTGTGTCTGTTTTTAAAAGACTTTATTCACCTTTGGTAAGAGTTTTTGTGCATTTTTCAATTTTTTTTCCAGACGATCTCATAAAAAGGTTTAGGTTGTAAACAGCCTTTTTTTTTTTTTTGGCCTAATCCTAATCTGCAAGTTTTGCACTTCCAGACGGCAAACGGCAGACAGACAGATGGACAGATAGACAAAATAATATTTTTACATGTCATTTTTTGCCTCTTTAGGACTCATTTTGAACATATTTTCAAAAATCTAGCTTTTTTTTTTGGGTGGTGGGGTGGGGTGTGGGGGTGAGGAGATGGGTGAGAGGGGGAGTGAGTACTAGAATCACATTGCTATGCATGTGAGTTAACTCTTTCCCTGCCAGGCATGTTTCCACGTTTGTGCCAGACATTTCTCTGGCACCGGAAAGAAAGTTCAGTACCTTAGGCATTTAAGCTACTGTTCTTTCAATAATAGTTGTCACATAGACATATTTCATATCAAATTAAAGGTAAAAGAGTGAAGAATAAGAAAACAAACCACAAAAATGTTAATTTGATTATGTTATTGAAATATGTGTTTTGAAAGCATGTTGATCTTTTTGAAATGATAAAATAAAATAAAAATATTTCTACATACCACAGTGATAAAACAAATCTGGAGGAATAATTCCAATCACTGAATCAGCTTCACACACCAGAAAGAAAATTTATTTAGGATCAAAATACACTTTACAGTTTGAAATTATATTGATTATTAGCACAGAGTTTGACACACTGTCGATTGTGCCCATCACTATGCTTAGTAAAATGCACAATAAACACTCTAAAAACGAATCAATTTGAAGAAAAAGCGTGCCTGTCGATCGCGAACGAAAGTAGAAAGAGTTATCTCTCTTTGATTAAAATAAAACTTGGATTGGACTGCGCAAAAAACCGGAACGAAACGGAATACTGAAATCGACGATATATCGTCAATTGGCACAAACATGGCGGCTCAGATCGACGATATATCGTCGATTGGCAGGGAAAGAGTTAATAATAATAATAATAATATTAATATTAATAATAATAATAATAATAATAATAATAATAATAATAATAATAATAATAATAATAATAATTCTCATCATCATATTAACAAAATATTTAATAATAATAATAATAATTCTCATCATCATCATATTAACAAAATATTTAATAATAATAATAATAATAATAATAATAATAATAATAATAATAATAATAATAATAATAATAATAATAATAATAAAAATACAAGTACGTTTTTCTCACTCAAGCTCCAACTATAGTGGTCTAAACTATTGTCGATGGCCCAAAAAAAGTTTTATTATTTAAAATTTAGACTGATCCAATAGAATGATTTTGTCAAGAGAATGGAGGAAACTAGAGTAGTGGAGAACACTCTGGGGACTTTGATTCATTCTCGTTCCAGTACTAAGTGTGCCTCCTCTCACAAAGAGTTTACCAAGGGAGGTAATCCATTATCTTACCAGAAATCGCAACCTTCTGAATGCGAGACCAGCACTCTAACCAACCCAAAGAGAATGTTATGACATATCTGAATTTAACTTTTATAGGCTCACTTAATTTATTTACTTATATTATATTATATGTATTTATGCTTATGGGTAGATTCCTAACAATGATAGCTCTACTTACTTGAATTCAAAGATGTGCTCTGCGACTTTTTCATCCCATCGGATGTTTGGCTTATGCTTATTCAGTATTTCAATGAACCTGGTTGACAAAGACAGAACAAAACTCTGATTAACCCTTACATTAACCCAAAGCAGTGATGGCCCATTCAAAAACAAGATGGCGAGTCTTGGAAAGAAAAATATGTAAAGAGAGATAGAAAGAGAGGGGAGAAAAACATAGCAAGAGAGAGAGAGAGAGAGAGAGAGAGAGAGAGAGAGAGAGAGAGAGAGAGAGAGAGAGAGAGAGAGAGAGAGAGAGAGAGAGAGATAGAGAGAGAGAGAGAGAGAGAGAGAGAGAGAGAGAGAGAGAGAGAGAGAGAGAGAGAGAGAGAGAGAGAGAGATTGAGATCTAGAGACAGACAAAGAACCAAAGAAGATAAAAAAAGAATGTTACTGTTCTCAGGATAGGGATAGGTTGCACTTTCATTCCAATGATGTCACAGCTTGCGGATCGAGTAAAAGAGAAAGAGAGAGAGAGAGAGAGAGAGAGAGAGAGAGAGAGAGAGAGAGAGAGAGAGAGAGAGAGACAGACAGACAGACAGAGATAGACCAACAGACAGGCAGACAGACAGGCAAACAGAAATGGAGAACAAAAGAGAACAAAGAATTTTACTGTTTCCTGTTCTACTTTAGTTTCAGTGATGTCAATGACGAGTTTTAAAAGAGAGAGGGAACAAAAGAGAAAAAGACACACAAACTAGAAGGGCAAAGACCATATGACTCACATGCTCCTTATGGAACTCAATATTTAACATGAACATGAGCGCCCAGGAAATACAAAATGGCTTGGTGGCATTAAAATGCAAAGTAATACAGACTTTGATCTTTCTATGCTATTGACCTTGAGATGACATTGATCTCTGGCTCCAAATACACTCAGGTACTATAAAATCAAATACAGCAAATGTTGTCTTATGCACACACAAAAATAAAACAACAATGTGACCTTGGGATGACCTTGACCTTCAGTGGCTTTGATCTTGGGATGAACTTGACCCTCACATGATCTCTCATGCATGTTTGATCAAATAATCCTGTTGTTGCATATTATGGGTTAAATAAACAGCAATTCCATTGTACCATGACCTATTAAGTATTCTTTTGCAAGGCCTAAAATGACCTTGACCTTCAAGATCAACGCAAAAATGGAATAGAAAAGAAAGATCAATCTGGAATAGAAAAGAAAGATCAATCTCTCATACTACAAGTTTGGACTTAATATCTCTCATAGTTCATGGGCAAGGTCACTTCAAAGTACCTATACAAACTGACTTTGGATAACAGCTCCAGTGACCTGACCCTGGAGTGAGGTTGATGAAATTTGCACAGTATGTGTGTCTCACTGATATCTATCATGCATCAAAGAATCATGTGTTAAATTTTATTAACCTAGAAAAAAAGTGAAATTTTGTGAAAATTTTTCATTTTTTAACATTTGATGACCTTTGACCAACAACGAAGAATACAAAGCATGGAGATGAGGTGCTACAGAAGACTTCTGTGCATTTCCTATACCCAGAACATCACCAACGACGAAGTCCGACAGACCACCACACAAGCCATTGGACAACACCATGAAATGCTCACAGTGGTGAAGAAACGAAAACTCCGATGGTATGGCCACGTCACCAGAGCATCAGGCCTTGCAAAGACCATCCTGCAAGGCACGGTGCAAGGAGGCAGAAGAAGAGGGCGACAGAAAAAGAGGTGGGAGGACAACATTCGAGAATGGACTGGCTTGACACTGAGCAAAGCCATGAGGGTTGCTGAGGACAGAGAAAGATGAAGTACGCTGGTTAAACGATCATCTGCAGTGCCTCAACGACTTTGAGTTACGGGATAGGATAGGATAGAACCTTGTAGTGAAGTCATTCATTCACTGATCATTTCAGAGGTCTCATGGGTATACACCATCTTACCAAGCTTGGTTGTGACTGCTGCAGCTGAAATAGGCTCTGAGTATTTAGGCACCTTAAAAGTTTTTCCACAGACAGACTGCGGGCGACGGATAGATAGACGGATGGACAGACTTTTTTTTCTATATAATTTGTGGACTATTAAGGACTCATCTCACACAGATTTGCAAAATTGTGGAAATTTGGGGAAAAGGAAGGGTAAAGGAGAGGGAAGGAGGGTGGGTGAGGGTGAGGGTGAGGGTGAGTGGGAGGGCTGTGAGTACATATTGCTATGCATAGGAGTCAAAAGAAGATAGAGATAGGGTTAGAAACATCAGTCAGAGACAGAGATTGAAACAAATACACAGAGACATGCAGACAGAGAGGGCAAGACAGGCGGACAGACAGCCAGAACAACAGAAAACAAAGAACCTTACTGAGTTCCCAGTATAGGCTCCACTTTGGTTCCAACGATGTAATTTGTGCCGTAGAAGTTAAGGCCAAGGAGAATCTTGTTTCGTTGTTTCTTGCTATCGCCCGGACTGATGGCCTCCACACATTCTCTCATCCACTGCAGAGGGCTGTTGGGGCCAGGCCTGAGCACAGAAAACAAAACACACTTAATACTTAATAAAAACAAACTGCACTGCCTGTACCTCTATTCCAATGGAGATAAGCCACCGATGGTCTGACCCAAAGTATAGGTTCAATTTTCGCTAACATATGAGATACACACACAAAATTAAGAATATATTAACAAATAGTAGCGGAATTAGACATATCACCTCTACCTCAGATGCGCTTAAAAGTTTCCATATTTATAGGCGTTCCTTGTAATTTTGTGAATTGTCATCCTGAATGCTTGCAGTTTGTGTTTTATTCCATTTTTCACCCCCCAAAAATAACAACTGGACTGTGTTTGCACATGATCAAAGACACGTCATTTTATTCCACTAAACTTAATCAGCAATGAAACAAGATGGCAAGCCATTTAAATGTATTTCCAAACGTTCACTAACATGGTTGAAAATCAGCATTTACAAAAGTGGCAATGTCATGACTCTGGGTTTATTCTCCTACAGAAGCAAAACGTACAACATGGAATCATAGATCACTCCTTGAACTATATGCCGCCAAAATGTATTGGAAATTGGTTCAGACAATTTTTGACACACAGATCAAAATGCCTCACTGACCTTGACCTTAAAGAAAGTGCAAATATGAATTATGCAAAAAGGCTAAGCAGTAAATGAAGTATATCCATAGAAAGAACAAAAAAGAATGAAAATCGGTAGTCATTTGCGTAATAATACTACACAAGAAAAACATGGGATGTATCAGAAAACATGTCGACAGCTGGGTGAGTGAGCTGCACAAACGAAGCCTTCAGCACTGTTTATTTTAAAAACTCACAATTGGTGAACGGTCAATGCTTTCAGCACCATTGAAGGATAGGCGTACCATAACATGTTAAGGTCCTACTCACATGCCACCTGTGGTGTAGTCGTAAGTCATCAAACTGAAAAAATCCACTTTGTCCACCAGCTGTTGAAATTCCTCTGCGCCAAACATGCCTGGTTGGCCGCTGAAAGGATTTTAAACAAATATGAATATTTATATTCCATCATAACTGTGTGATAAACTCAAAATCAAACTGAAAATTGAAACAACCCCAACAAAGTAACACTAAGAAGTAAAGCAATTATAAAACAGAAGCAACAACAACAGCAAATACAGAAGAAAGAAGAAAAGGAGAAGAAGAAGAAGAAGAAGAAGAAGAAGAAGAAGAAGAAGAAGAAGAAGAAGAAGAAGAAGAAGAAGAAGAAGAAGAAGAAGAACAAGGAGAAGAAGAAGAAGGAGAAGGAGAACACGAAGAAGAAGAAGAAGAACAAGAAGACATTGTAATGACAAAATCCCGTTTGCAAAATACAATAATGATATCAGATCTATAGGATGGTTGAAAAGTAAATCCCTATTAAAAATAGCTGATAACTTTTGTATGTATTACTGCATTTGCATGAAACAAGCATTTGTGGTCTACAACAGTATAGAATTTAATTCCCGATCTCTGATTTCGTCTCATGCTCACAATGATGAGAGCAGCTCCTAAGTTAAGTGACCATCACCGCTGACACTTGGTCTGTAACTGAACTGAACTTGCTTACGCAGCAGGTCAGTTTTATTTTTGTATTTCCAGGATTGTCAGAAAATACTCTGAAAAAAATCAGAACAAGCCAAATGTCAATCTGTCAGTCTGTTCGTCCGTTAAAAGCCCTATCTCAAGAACCACTGCATGGATTTTGATCAAACTTCACAAAAGCATTACCTAGGTTAGTGGCCTGCCTCTGGTGCCGTCATATATGTTCTACCGCAAAGATCAATACCACTGGAGACATTTTGTTGCTAAACATGTTTCGCTCAATATCTAAAAAATGGCTAAGATATTATGTTTAGTTTTAGTATACAGGTACTTCAAATCACCGGCCATAATTTAGCAGCAGTCCAGTTGTCGGTACATCAGTCAGTCGGTCTATCCTAATAAAACTTTTTTTGTTCAAAAGACACTTTTAAAAAAAATCTCAAGAATAACTAGGCTGAGATGTTGTTCTGAACCAGTTTCCGATGGTGCTGTTGTGGAGGACTGCACTGGTAGCCTTGTCATACAGGCTTTTGATGACTTTAATAATTTTATGGCTGATGTTGTACACTCTCATGGTTGCCCCAAGAGCTGCATGGCAGACTCGGAAAAACGCCTTTTTGAAGTCTACGAACACATAAGATAGATGTTGTTGGTGCTGTAAGTATTTCTCGCAGATTATTCTTAGGTTAAAAATCTGTTTAATGGTACTTCGCCCTGCCATAAATCCTGCTTGTTCTTCAGCTATGATTTGTTCAGCTTTGGGTTTCAACCTGTTGAGTGTTATTTTCAGGAGGACCTTGCTGGGATGGCTGATGAGGCTGATGGTGCGGTAATTTTCACATTCCTGAAGGTTCCTTTTATGGGAAGAGTGATGACAAGCGACTGGGTCCATGGTGTAGGACACTCCCCACTCAGCCAGATTTTGTTACAGATAATGGTGAGTGCGTCAATCATCGCTTCTCCTCCTGCTTGAAGCAATTCCGCGGGTATGTTGTCCACCCCCGCTGACTTCCCCTTCTTCAGCGATTGCACTGGTGCCTCAACTTCTTCCCGGAGAATTTATTCTTTTTCTATGTTCTCAGGACATGCTAGAACTGATGGGTCTCTGTTTGATGTGTGGTTGTGAAAGTCAGAGAAGAACTCTGTCCATCTGTACAAGATTCTTGTTCTTCTGTAAGGCATATGCCCGACTTGCTTTGGATCGTGGAGACTTTGGGCTGTTTAACACTTGTCAGCTGCTTCACAGTCTGGTAGGCCTTCTTGCTGTTGTTCTTGTTCAGACTGTTCTCTATTTCCTGGCATTGATCTTCTATCCAGTTCTCCTTAGCTTTGCTGTGCACATGCCTTTTCGGATGTCATTGTTGATTTTTCGGTAGGCCTCAGCTCCCTGTGAGGTGTTCTTTTTCTTTTTCATCTCTCTTCGTTTATCACACAGGTCCAAAAGTTCAGGTGTGATCCACAGCTTTTTCTTTGGCCGGTGCTTTCCAAGGATCTCCGTGGCGGCATCTGTCACAGCTGAGTTGAAGGTGGTGGTCATGGTGTTGACATCTATTTCACCAGCTCCCAAAATGAGCAGTGGTGCAAATTTCCCTCCAATTGTGGCCTGAAATATTTCTGCCTCCTCCGGGTCTTGCAATTTGTCCAGGTCGAACTTCAGTCTAGTGCACTTTGCTGTGTTTACTCTCTTCAAGTGGAGCTGGAAAGACATCATCACGAGATCGTGGTCACTTCCGATGTCTGCTCCTGGAAAAGTGCGTGTCCTGCCAATGTTGCTGCTTGATCTGAAGCATTTCTTGACCATGATGTAGTCGATCTGGTTGTGATGCTCCCAGCCAGGATTGTTTGCCAGTATCAGATTGTTGTATCTGCCAAACTCCAAGAGTCTTAGACCCCTGTCATTTGTCTCGTTGTTGAAGTGGGGTCCACATGTGTCTCCCCAGTTGTGGTGCGCATCTTGGCCAACTTTGGCATTCCAGTCGCCTTGCACTATGACTATGTCCTTCTTCGGCACTTGGTCAAGGACAGCCTGTAGATTTTCATAGAAATCCTCCACTTCACTGTTGTCATAGTCTGATGTTGGGGCATAGGCCTGGATGATGATGATATTGAAAGGGGTTGCTCACAGACGGATAGTAATGAGTCTACTGGAGACTGGGCTGCAACACATGACAGTGGCTAGAATGTTCTTGTGGACCAAGAATCCAACGCCGTGCTCGTGCCTGTCATCTCTACCACTGAAATAAAGCTTGTGGTCTTTGTTGGTCATTGTTTCATCTATGCCTTTTCAGCGCAGTTCGCTGATCCCTAAAACGTTCCATTGATAGTGGTCCATCTCGTGGGCCAGTTCTTCTAATTTTCCCTTCGCATTTAGGGTCTTGACATTCCAGGTTCCTATGACGATGTTATTTCTGGTGCGGATCTTGCTAAGTTGTCCATCAGTAGCACACTTATTATCTCCATCCTGCTGGCCAACGGACGGCTCGGTCCTTGTTGACCCAGGCGACGACCGATCCGGTATGGAGTAAATGGGTTTATTCATCATGCAGTGTGTCTTGGGCAAGAAAGACCTGGCAGGGCCCAATCCTCTCCAGGCTGTTGGCCACAGCCGATATCCACGAATACAGTGTGGCTCGCCTTGGCCCCGAGCACATGGTCGTTGAACCTGTAGTAATATGAGGTTCCTCCATCCTGGCTGGTGACTTCTGTGTAGAAGACTTTTGCCCAGTGATGCCGTGCTGACATCAACCCTGTCAGCCGCCTCTTACGACACGTCGGGAAACGTCGGGTCTATTCTAATCAGTGCCTGAACCCACAAAGCATGACCCGAAAGTATGAATGCAATTTTTTTTTTATTGGAAAAAAACAATAAATACTTTAATAAATAAATAAAAACTGTGAATAACACTGCACTGGCTCACCTCGCCGTGACAGGAGGTGGGATAACCAAGACAAGAGATTTCTTTGCTTCGTGCAGAGCGTCGGCCAGGTGACCCAAGAAGTGAACCAATTCCCTGACAACAAAATGGTACAATAAATTACAATGAACCAGGTCGCCTCACCCGCTCTTGCTACATGAAAAATAATAATACGAGATGCTATATAAGCGTTTTTCCCCCCCAAATCACCAATCAAGCTCAAAGCGCGGCGATCTGTATCAACATACTCGCTCAAAAGTTCCACCCACTCTATCACACCCACAACAAACATGCACCTATCACTCAAACATGTGGTGTAAAGGCTTGGAGATCGCTATTAGAAGACGGAAAGTTCATTAGGTCAATATGGGTGTGGATTTAGCTGCAGTTATGTCCCTTTTTTCTTGTTATTATTCCACAGCAATTCATTTCTTCCTTTTAATTTATTTTTTAAAATATTTTTTAACATAATTTTTATTTACTTATTTATTTTTACTCACCGTTTAAAATTTCCACCAAGTTGAGACCAAATTTCTACGACGGCTCCTTGAAATTTCCTTTCCTGAAACACCAATACGATTTTTATTTTTTATTATTTTTTTTATAGTTATTGTGAAATTTGTAAATACTTTATATGCACTGCCATTGTAATTGCTCCTTGTGAGATGAATAATGTTGTATTGTATTGTAGTGTACTGTAGTGTGTAGTGTAATGTAGCGTAGTGTGTAGTGTAGTGTAGCATAGAGTAGTGTAAAATGTAGTGTGTTTTGTAGTGTAGTGTGGTGTGGTGTAGGATGGTGTGGTGTGGTGAGGTGTAGTGTAGCATAGTGTGTAGTGTACTGTAGTGTGTAGTGTACTGTAGTGTAGCATAGTGTGTAGTGTACTGTAGTGTAACATAGTGTGTAGTGTACTGTAGTGTAGCACAGTGTGTAGTGTACTGTAGTGTAGCATGTAGTGTAGTTTAACGTGTACTATGCAGTGTAGTGTAGTGCAATGTAGTGTAGTGTAGTGTAGTGCAATGTAGTGTAGTGCAGTGTAATGTAGTATGTACTGTGCAGTGTAGGGTAGTGTATTTTAGTGTACAATAGAGTAGTGTGGTGTGGTGTGGTGTGTGTGGTGTGTGTAGTGTAGCATAGAGTGTAGTGTAGAGTTACAAAGTGTGTAGCATATATTGTGGTGTAGTGTAGCACTGTGTATAGTGTCGTGCCATGTAGAGTAGTGTAGTGCAGTGCAGCGCAGTGTAGTTTATTGCTTGAAGAGCGATAGCTTTCAATCACACATGAGTCGAACCACTTTTTCTGTGTATGGTGACAACATATCACTAAAGATATCAACTTTGATCAACCATAATAATGTAATAACAACTCCATTAATTTTAATAAATCTTTTAATTTAATATTAAATATTTAGGAGCCATTGTATCAGACAATGGGTTGCGACGGGAAGTCCTCTCCAGGATCGCACAAACTGCTGCCGTGGCGAGGTTGAAGCCAATTTGAAAAGACAGGACCATCAGCCTACATTCCAAGGTAAGACTGCTGCGCTCCCTTGTCATCTCCATCTTCCTATATGCTTGCGAAACATGGACCCTCACAGCAGATCTCCAACGAAGAATACAAAGCATGGAGATGAGGTGCTACAGAAGACTCCTGGGCATTTCCTATACCCAGCACATCACCAACGACGAAGTCCGACAGACCATCATTCAAGCCATTGGACAACACGATGACCTGCTCACAGTGGTGAAAAAACGGAAACTCCGATGGTATGGACACGTCACCAGATCATCAGGTCTTGCAAATACCATCCTGCAAGGCACAGTGCAAGGAGGTAGAAGAAGAGGGAGACTGAAAAAGAGGTGGGAGGACAACATTCGAGAATGGACTGGTTTGAAACTGAGCGAAACCATCAGGGTTGCTGAGGACAGGGAAAGATGGAGAACGCTTTGTTAAACGATCATCTGTGGTGCCCCTACGACCTCCGAGTTATGGGATAGGATAGGATAGGATATTAATTTAATCTATATTCAATTAAAATCTTACTGCTTTCCAAATGTTATCCATTCTTAACTGGAAACACATGTACACATAGAAAATTGCAACATGAAACACATACATCGTACACACATGTTTAGTTTTACCTCAAAGGAATTATAACAAATATAACCCTACAGTTATAACCCCCACCCGCCACCCCTCACACACAAACCCCCAAGTCCTACAAAGAATGTATCAACTGCAACAACAAGGATGATAACAAAGATGATGATGATGATCTTGATGTTGATAATGATAATGAAGATGATGATGATGATGATGATAATAATACTGGATGCTTTACACGCCTTATTCCTAAATCAGACTCAAAGCACGGTTATCTATCATAGACTATGACATACTGTATATGTTACAGACACTCCTACTTACACAACAAACGCACGTTCCTCACTCAAACATGTGCTGTAAAGACAAGTCTCTATGAGAAGACAGAAAGAACATCAAATTTGTAATTGTGCAATTTTTATTTAACTGCATCCAATACCATTATTGAAAGGAGGGAGGAAACCAGAGTACCTTAGTCACATAAGTTCACCCCTTGCAGGTTAACAAACAGAGGGATGAGGAAACCAGAGTACCTTAGTCACATAAGTTCACCCTTTGCAGGATAACAAACAGAGGGATGAAAAAACCAGAGTACCTTAGTCACATAAGTTCACCCCTTGCAGGTTAACAAACAGAGCGATGCAGATTTCCAATGATGGCAACAATTATGGAGATTTTGCTGATGATGTTGACAATGATGACAAAATACACTGATGCAGATTTCCTTGATAATGCTGCATGCCATTTCTCCAGACTATCGTTATAGCAATCTAGGTGCGTGCTCAGCTCTAGGAGTGGAAAATACTTCCATCTGATCCAAACGATTTGTACCTTGATGAAGTCAACCAAAGTGTTGGCGCAGTCTTCCATCTTGTCTTCGCTGGAGAACATGGCCTGGAAGTCTGCAAAGTTCCAGCCTTCAAACAGGACTCTGGGAACTGAAAACACAAGATTCATGAAGGATCAGGGATTAGATAGATAGATGGATAGATAGATAGATAGATAGATAGATAGATAGATAGATAGATAGATAGATAGATAGATAGATAGATAGATAGATAGGTAGATAGATAGGTAGATAGACAGACAAACAGACAGACATAGACAGATAGATAGGTACATGAAAGAGTGTGTTTGTGTGTGTCCGTGTGTGTGTGTGTGTGTAAAAGTCTGGGTCGATATCTATCAACCAGTGTCATATCAGGGTGGAGGTGGAGCAAGTGTCGAACTGTGCTGAGTTCATTACAATGTTATTAAAGTTAACTTTTTTGGTTGTAATAAAGTTATTGAAATGTATGTGTGTGTGCTTGTGCGTGTGTGTGTGTGTGTGGGTGGGTGGTTTGTTGTGCGTGCATGTGTGTGTGTGTGCTTATATGTATGTGTGTGCATATGTATGTAAGTGTGTGTGAAAGGGGAGAGGGAGATATCCCAGTGGGCGTTTGGTTGCCAAGAGACACGTTAAGTTCTTCATTATTAAAAAAATATTTCCCTTTCCTACCTCCTTTTCTCCGCTTCTTCTTCGTCCTACTTCTCTGTACACTTATTTTCCTTAATTTAATATACAAATTCACACAAAAACAACATAAAATGCAAAAGAAACAAATCAGAATTTATGAAATAAAGCAGACACAAACTTACTTAAAACTGTCCAGAAAGAGACAAAGGGAATGAATAAATACATCATATTTTATTTTCAGTCTCCTAACAAAATAAGGTCTTACAAGACACTAACGAAAGGGAAGTAACTTACCAACATTGACTGCTCCGCCTCGCCGCACATCGTTCACCCAACCTAGGGAAAATAAATGGCAAAAAACTACATAAAATACAGCATAGCATGGTCAAACATAATATTCAATTATGCATATGTGCATTCGTATTCAATATTTTCTTCTTCTTTTTAATTCCTGAATAAGAATAAATGACATGTTGATGCTTAAATAATGCAATTAATTTAAGAACATCGCATCTTCAGCAGTTTATTAAAAATAATGAATACAGGTCTTAATATGTTGATGCTTAAATAGTTAAACTAATTTAAGAACATTGCATCTTGAGCAGTGGAAACTGGTGGATTAAGAAAAATAATAAACTGACGACCAATTACCTTTTGTGTTCTAAAGCATTTATTTTATTTTGCTTGTCACCGGCTCAATTGTTCAATAGGCCAGTTTCCATTCAAACAGGCAACCTTGACGCTAGTTGAGTGTCAGAGATCTATCAACACAGGCTGTGTGTAGGCTCTGACACTCAAATTGGGGTCAGCGACACTTTCGGGTCAACTGCATCTATAAGCATAGTACACCGAAACCTCCGTTTTACGACCTTTAAATTGCCATTAAAACGAGGTCTTAAATTGGAGGGGTCTTAAAAAGGAGGTAGGACATTTTCGAAAAAGACATTTAGAAAAGTAATTAAGTAAAATAAATACATGTACAAAAAGTACACATACCATTAAGTATAGGGAACCATCTTTCAGAAATATAGATTAAACTCTGTCTCACAATCAATACAGTCAATATATTCCTGTTCCTTATTATTTACAAAATAACAAATCAATGTTGGTATGATAGTTGTTAAAAAGTGTATGTAAGTGCTGAGTGCATGTTTGGAGTTATAACTATTTATAAGATAACCCCATTAATATTGTTGTAATTATTTTTATTCAATCATTGAATAGTTTGTTTGTTTTTTGAAAGAAAGTGGTAATTTCTGTTTGTTTGCATGATCCCCTCACCTGTGCATGTTCTCTTAGTATGTCACTTTGAACACCAGGCATGGTGTCGGCAAGATCTGACAGGCCCCTGCTCAGGGCAAATCTGGTCAGCTCCTTAGAGTATTTAAAGCTGCTTTAATGCATCGTCTGCTGTTAAAAGTTGTAAACGAAACTGTTTTCTTCAAGCGCACAAATATAGTATTGCTTTGGAATCTGAATTTTTCCGATGCTAGGTCATAAAATTTAATTATTTGAAGGTTGCAAGTCGCGTTTTAGAGGTAGTTGTTTAAGAGAGGTCGTTTATATAGTACAAAGCATCGGTGAATTTTTTTCCAGTCGTATGTTGGAGGAAGTCGTTTAAGAGAGGGTCTCAAAACGGAGGTTTTACTGTAGTAGCCTGACAGCAACGAAACATATTGTGTAGAGCTAATACTGCTATGTATTTTTCAGCGTACGACCAGCTCAGGAATAGCGACCATCTATAGCTTACCTTTGTCAATATCGTGTCCGCCCTCAATGACATAGGCACCTCCAGCTTTCTTCATCTGGAGCCATACTGGCGAGATGTGAGTAAACTTGGCACCAAAATTCTTGGCAACGTCATAGCCATGGTTGTTCCACTGTTACACAGAAAGAGAATGTTAACCCTGCTGCACCCATGACCCAGGTTTCCAATCTCACAGTAGGCAAGATACAAGTGTCCATTGTTCCACTGTCCAACTTAGCAATATAGCTGCTGCAGTGGCTCAGTGTTGCTTTGGGCCCGTATCCCTCTTTCCTGGGATGCTTATGTTATCCCTGTCTGCCATATTGGGTGTGAATGTTAAACTTCCATGTTTGTTCCCGTTAACCCTGGTATAGTTATGTAATATATTAAAGAAGTAGATGCTTCTCTGTTGAGCTATTTCAAGCTACTAATAATTTATTGTATAAAGCGTGCTTCCAACTAAAACGTTTGCCCAAAGCAATTTTCTCACACTTGAGCTCTCAACAGTCTTGAACACTTGAAAATTAATGTTCAGGGTCCTCTTCTTTGAGTACAGTGGTGAAAAAGAACCGTTCGTTTCAAGAGAATAGGTCCAAGGGAAATGGCTGCGATTAATTTATAGAGCCAAATCGTTTGTATAGTGCGAGTTGGGCCACCACAACTAGTTTTTGGGGTTAAACTAGCAGTGGACAGTGGATTAAACGGGTTAGGCCTGTGTGTGTGAGAGAGAGAGAGAGAGAGAGAGAGAGAGAGAGAGAGAGAGAGAGAGAGAGAGAGAGAGAGAGAGAAAGAGAGAGAGAGAGAAAGAGAGAGAGAGAGAGAAAGAGAGTCACATGCTGTGTGCTCCATGTTAATGCTCATCTGACAGTGTACAACAGCATAATTACATGCAGTAAGGTAGGGCAGTGATTGATATTGAAGATGATGATGATGAAGATGATGATGATGATGTGTTACAACACCTTGCAGAGGCAAAAAATACAAAATAAAAAAATATAAAAAACACACACATACACACACACACACAAACACACACACAACACTCACAGGAGTCACATAGCCTAAGACAGGGCCTTTAAACTTCTTGACGTCCTGTTCCAGAGGAGAGAACTGGTTGTATTCATCAGTTATCTGCTTCCTCTTCACATCCGCTGTCACTAAACCTCGCTCAAAGACACTCAGCACCGACTGCAATGAGACAGAACTTCATTAAACAAGATCTGATGGAATTAGGTCTGCGATTTATTTTATTTTATTTTATTGTTCTTAGATAACGCTGAGCAAAATCCTGGGCCAGAAGGGGGAAGAGGGGAGAGAGGGGGGAAGGAGAGGGGGAGGAGAGGGGGGTGAGAGAAAGAACCCTACAGCATGCACTTGCTGGGAGTATTTGTGTAGCTGGAACTTTCCTTTCTACTATTGTGATGTCACTATTGAAGTAACATATAATGGTTCTGCCATTTATTTATTTTTCCTTCTGTTACAGTCCGGCCCAGTGTCAAATCGCAGTCCTCCTATTATGTGTGTGATCTCGTCTTGAGTGATGACCTATGTAAATAATTTCTTCCATGAATTCTGTATGCCTGTACGAATTACATATGCATACATTTATTCAAATTTGTTTGTTTCTTATGACACTCTTTCTATTTGGACATGATTTATCATATTCTACTGCTCATGCCTTGTTTTGTGTTATAAGTTTACTAAATGTTTTGCCATGAATGTTTGATACAGGATTGCATTCATTGTTATTGTGTGTTGTCGTTCAAAATTAATTTGTGTATGTTGTGTCTACCTATTCTTCCCATTCCCCTTGTCAACTAAAAAGCCTCTTTGAGCTGAGAGCCTGAGAAACCTTTGAATAAACCTTTGAAACCTAGGACATGAGCGGCAGGATCTTTAAAGTCTGTGTGATTGAATGTGTGCATGCACATAACTTCGGTCTATATTAAAGGAGTAAGGAGACGCTTTCACCTGTACGACATTAGGCATTAAATTATTTGTATTCATTTGTTTATTTTTATTTATTTATTTATTTATTTCAACATTCTCTGCAAAAAAATAAAAAATAGCATTCACCCCTAAAGAATGAGAAAAAGATGCAAAATAAAAACAGACAGTATAATATTGTACCTGCTCATTTTTCTTCTTTTTGCCCTTTGCTTTGTCACTCTTGGATAACGTTGCACTGACTGTTATCCATAGTCCAAAAACAGTCAAACAAACTAAGAGATTTGCTGCCTGCATTCTCATTCTTCTTTAAGAGCTGCAATGAAATCATAATAATAACATGCTAACTAAAGGAAATAGTGGTGGGTCTGTGAATGTATTGGGTCTTATGTGGCATAGAACCTACTCCCCCCCCCCACCCCCTCTTGACCCTTCAACCAACCCATCCACAAACCCAACCTCCCCTCCCTCCCCCTTCCTCCTTCAAAAATGCAGGTGCAAATGCAGGGGCTAATGTAGTAATGACAATAAAGTGCAAACCTGACAAAGGTTTAGAATAGTGCAACTACCATCGCTCGTTTATCTCGATAAGAATTGTCATAATTGTTGCACTGAAAACTGAATGCTACAAAAACATGAAAGATTAAACTAAAGATACTATTGATTTTTAGTTTAATTCCAGGTTGGTTGCAATGATCATACAAATACTGAGAGTTCTCATTCTTTAAACAAAAGTCTTAGAGAGAGAGAGAGAGAGAGAGAGAGAGAGAGAGAGAGAGAGAGAGAGAGAGAGAGAGAGAGAGAGAGAGAGAGAGAGAATCTACTAATAATAAGATTATACTCCCATGTAACCTATTCTAATTTCTATACTAATACATGTCCTTTGCGGCTTTGGCTTTGATGCTCCGTTCAGTGCTACAAAATAAGTTTAATGTTATGTTATGTTATGTTATGTTGTTCCAGGACTTTGTGGAGCCTTGTCCTTTGTCCGGTTCTTGTAACGGTCACTTGTTGTTCAATCGCTTATTTTATGGGCTTTTGGCCTAAGTGGGTGGCATACTTTAGTTTTAAACTTATAATCTCTAAATACTTTATCGATCTGATTTTTGAAACTGTTCAGTGATGAGGCGTCTTGCTAAGTTTATGAAAACTGCACGCGCAAACATAATCACATAAAATCCATCAAAGTATACACTAGAAGATCATCACTTAGGCCAAACCTTGAAAAATAAGAGCACAAATTAATGCACCATTCGTCCCCCACAACAGTTGTAGCAGACGACATAAAAATTGACGTTTCGGCTTTTCACACGTGTAATGGGACCGGAAGTAAATACACGGTGGCGCTTTCTACGACGGATGTCAATGTGCATCAAAATGGCGGATGGAGTGGACCTGACGCATGAACAAACTGAAAAATTGGTTCAATTTCAGGTATTATTCGCTGATTTCATTATAAAGTATTTATGTCTTTTTGTTTTTATTACTTGATTAGTTATTATCAAAATATTATGTAATTTGTCCTAAGATGTGTATGCCATTTTTTAAAGTTTATCTTTGGGTATTTTCCATTTTCGGATTCATTCATTGTGAAAGTGCACAATCGGGGAAAGAACACCGGCTGGCACAACATTTCTTCACTATGTGAAATATGTCAAAATCTAAATGAAGTACTTAGTTAATTAACATTCGATGATACATTATGAAAACGACATATTAGAAGCAAAGATGATAAAATAAATTATAAGACCAATCTTGTTGTTTGTGTTTGTTATTGATTGACTATTGTTACTCAACTTACTGTTAGCATTGTAACCTTAGTTTAAGCAGAGGTGCACAGGGACGTCTTGCAGTTACACCTTACCATCACAGGCTTTGATAGCAGAGGGTTCTGAAATGCAATCATTGGGTATCATTTAAGACTACAGAATCATCTTTTTTTTCCCCTTGATTAATCCACAACATTAACAACACACTGGGGCTCTAATAGTGTGACTTGACCATAACAAATAAAGCGTTAAACCACCACATAAACCACTGCCCCTTTATACCATCACTACCAGTATATTTTGCTACGATGTATAATGCTAATTTTGAGCTTGCTCTGTTTTGAAATGTTTCAGGACTTGACTGGAATTGATGATATGAACAGATGTAGAGAAATTCTTGAACGACACACATGGAACATAGAGGTAAAGTACTATAAGAGCTAAAGTCATCTTGGAAAGTTGCACCATATGTATTTACTTATGATAACTGTGATAGTTACATCTTGGACCATACACTGATACAGCATAGCTGAGACTAGACAATGACTGCTCCCTCTCTCTGTTTTCAGCAGACTGGTAATGAGGCCAGCACCTTTCATATCAGGTTGTGAGACTGAGGCTGGTGCTGTGTTGTGCGGGGCAGCACAATAAATCACAATATAACGTTTGCCATATAGGACAAAGACATTGCCTAT
Organism: Oncomelania hupensis; assembly: GCA_036898135.1. Lineage (NCBI taxonomy): Eukaryota > Metazoa > Mollusca > Gastropoda > Littorinimorpha > Pomatiopsidae > Oncomelania > Oncomelania hupensis. Next base: position 11,299,422 of record CM072526.1, on the reverse strand, counting down.
TGATTGGTGAAAGCGTTTGCCATATAGGTGAATCATACTGGATTATTTCATCGTTGTTTTTTTCTATCTTTTTCTGAGTTGCTTTTTACATGGCATTTATCATGTATTAAGTCTTCTTCTTCTCTTTCTGATCATGTATTACGTCAGTTCAAGACAATGTCAAGTCAGTAATGTCTATTCCAATTGTTACAACAAGAGGGAAAGGGTTCATATGAATTTCATGTTTTCTCTTGCGATGGTTTACAGGCTGCAGTGCAAGACACATTCAATGAGAGGGAGGGAGTGCCGCAAGTGTTTGGCCAGCAGAGCCCTCGTGACAGAGACGTGGAGAGAGAGCCCCCTGTCAACGCTCGACCTTTGAACCAGAGGTTTGTGCCTGCTAGTCATGCTTTTGGGGTAGGACCTCTATATGCCTTGCATGGAAATCTGCACCTCCCTTCCTCATCCTTGCTCGGATAATATATGAATCATTGTTGGCTTGTATGGGCCAAAGAAACAACTAATATGTTTCAATCAGATAATACGTTTAACCTTTACCCTGCATATGATGAATGCTGGCGGTGTTCCCGTGACCTTTCGATCGTTGGGGAGGAAAGGCTTTTGAGACCTCTTTTTACTCTGGGACAGTTTAGTAAGGTTTTACTTGTCTCCTCTTCCCTGTCTATAAGATGTTCAGATTCAGATTCAGATTTTTATTTAAAGTCTTTTCATTGATAAAATGATATTAGACTTTCACAAACATATATGCATAGACATAGACACAAACACACATGCATAAACATAAACACATATTTATGTACTTAATCAAAAAATGTTTTTTATGTCAGTATGTAAGATAATGTAAGCAATTTTTTCAATAAGTGTATGATTATATAAAATATCTGTCACTATAAGATGTTTTAGAGTAGCTCCTGTCTTCTCTTTACCGGTTAACTTTAAATGTAATTATGCACCTTGGAAACTATTCCTTGTTTTAACAGTAATTGTTCACTTTGTATGTGTTAATATATAATTATTCTGTAAAGGTCATTGTTCAAGGTCTGTGTCATTCTGTGTTGTTCAATTCATGTGTGTTGATATATCATTATATGTTGTAATGATCATTGTTCAAGGCAATCTTTCCATTAATCTTCTGACTGTCGCCGTCTTTGCATTCCCATATAAAAACAAAAATTTTGGGGCAAATGCTCGTTCTGCTTTTCAACCGTGACCCCTACAGTTTGGAACTCTCTTCCTTTAACTCTGTGCTCTACCAAATCATCTCTTTTCTTTCGCAGGTGGCTGAAAACAAACTTTTTCAACTGTGTCTTTTCTTACATTTTGATCCTGAACTTTTCTTTGTCAAATACTTAAAGGTCTTAAAACACAGTAATAGTGTTTGTGTGTGTTCTGATTTGGTATTTCATTTTTGCTTTCACTTAATTTATTTATTTATTTTCTTCTGTAAAGCTCTATGAGCTCTGTAGTGAGGAAGGGCGGTGTACTAATGTTAATTATTATTATTATAAAGCCCCCCCCCCCAAAAAGGTCTGTTTAAAGTATTTCGACCGACCCTAATTTTTTTGTCCCGACCCTAAATTTTTTTGGGGGGATCGTCTGGAAAGAAAAAAGCCCAAAATCGCACCCACGATGAAAAATCCTATCCTATCCTATCACGTAACTCAGAGGTCGTAGATGCACCACAGATGATCGTTTAACCAGCGTACACCATCTTTCTCTGGCCTCAGCAACCCTCATGATTTCGCTCAGTGTCAAACCAATCCATTCTCGATTGTTGTCCTTCCACCTCTTTTTCTATCTCCCTCTTCTTCTGCCTCCTTGCACCGTGCCTTGCAGGATGGTCTTTGCTAGGCCTGATACTCTGGTGACATGGCCATACCATTGGAGTTTCATTTTCTTCACCACTGTGAGCATGTCATCGTATTGTCCAAAGGCTTGTGTGATGGTCTGTTGGACTTCGTCGTTGGTAATGTGCTGGGTATAGGAAATTCCCAGAAGTTGAAAAAAGTGAAAAAAGTTCAGGAAAAAATGAAAGCTTTCCAATGGACCCTATTTTTTTCCCTATGTTACCGTAAACAGATTATTTGTTTTTTGCCTAACCCAATTGTTGAGGGAGTATTATTCTATGTCGTAACAGTCATTGGTCAAGGTATGTATGTGTCTGTTGCAGGGTGTTTTCCATACAGAGACAACAGCCCCAGGGGTTGCTGGCCTGGTCCTACAACTTAATCTTCTTCCCATTCCGCTTCTTCTATTCTACAGTCTTCGACATCGTCAAGTTCTTCTGTGAGTTACGATGCCAGGACTTTAGAAGCCTGGTTGGCTGCCTTGTCTATCACATCCTGTCTTTCTGGCCGCTCTGTCTGTTGACCTCTTTTTATTTTCCTTTTTTAAATTAAAAATATATATATCAGGGGTCCAAATCTTCCGCGGATCCGCGGAAATCCGCGAAAAGTAAAAACTTTCCGCTGAAAAAAATTTGCGATTTCAGCGAAAAGTAAAAACTCTTGAGAATAAAAAAATATATTCTCAAAAAAAAAAAATTTCTTACCCTGTCACGATTCCCAAACAGTGTAGGTCCACAAGCAGTCAGATTCTCTATCTTCACTTCCTTTTCGGGGTGTCGGATAGTGCAGTGGTTGGAGCACTCGCTACTGTGTCGAAAGTGAAGCACCGTCCGGTGCGGTTAGCACTTGGATGGGTGACCGCTAAGGTGTGAAGCGACAAACAACAACGCCCCCAGTTGACTCAACTGTGATTGAGTACCTACTCTCTTGAGGGTGGGGAAGGTAAAGCAGCGAGGGAGAGAGTTGGGCATCACCCTCATTACGCTGGCCCAAGATAAGTGTGATCTCCAACATCACGCTCCCCTACGGCCACAAGGCTATGGGACTACCTTTACCTTTTTTTACTTCCTTTTCCAACATGGCGTCTCATTGTGCACCACGCATTGTAGCTCGCGGTGATGCTTATGACGATTCATGAGTAAAAAATAAGTGTCGATGGGAGTGGTGCGAAAAATCTGTTAAAGTTATGTCCAACCCTGATGTGTATGAACAGCAGGGAAATTAATTACACATACTGTACCATGACTCAACAAGTGCAATGTTTTGGCGTTGCTAGGTGATAGTGCCCTTATAGCGGAAGCTGGCAAAACAAATCAAACATAGAGTTGCTTCCCCTGCACCAAACCGTCACGTGCCCCACGTGCCACAATACGCGTCTAAGCGCTCACGGCAAAGGACAGCACACCTCAATTCTTATTTGGCACTTGGTTAGAGTGGTTGTGCCTACTGTAGCTCTCTTCAGGGTTCGTACCGAGTCATGGAAGTCTGGAAAAGCTATGGAAAATAGAGAAAGTGATTTCCAGGGCTGGAAAAGCCATGGAAAAAATGTATTTGTCTAGATAGGTATGGAAAAGTCATGGAAAAAACCACAAGGCAATCTTTCAGTTTGACAAGCGTTTTTCTTCAAAAGAAAGAAAAATGAAAATACCGTTTATTTGAGATGTTCTCCCGGCGATGTTGCGATTGAAACCGAAAGTAGCAAATTAATTTTTCTTTTAGCGCGGTTATTTCCCTTGCTTACTCTTGCGGATTAAAGACACAATAAACCTACTGTTTTCTTTCTCATCCGGCCGATGCAGAACAGAAGAAAGATGTGGACAGAATCAATTTGCAGTACACAGACTTCTTATCAGAGTGTGCTTCTGCTGATAACTTTCAGTCTTTTGACAGGGATAAAGACAGATTAGACAGACTCTTCTTCTCTGCACTGGCCAAGCGAAAGGAGTTGAGTGGCCTTTTGAGTGTTGTGAGAGAAGTGCTGCTCCTTTCTCATGGGGCCCCAGGCCAGTGTGGAGAGGGGATTCTCTGTTAATAAAGAAGTAATGACTGACAACATGTCACAGAAAACCCTAACAGCACAGAGAATTATAGCAGACGATTTGGCTAAGGCAGGTGGAGCCAGTCAGGTGCCAATTACAAAAGCACTCCTCTTCAATGCAGCTAGTGCAAGATCCAGATATGAGGTTTACCTTGAAGCTGAAGAAGAGAAGAAAAAGAGAGAGAAAAAAGAGACATTAGAAAAAAGAAAGTTAGTGTTAGATGAAATTGAAGAGCTGAAGTCAAAGAAGAAACGATTGGAACTGTGTGCAAAAGACCTGCTTAAATCTGCAAATGAGTTTGCAGATAGGGCAGGGCAGAGTGAGAGCCTATCACTTCTGTCCAAGGCCAATGCTTTGCGCAGGTCAGCGACAAAAAAAGAGGCAGAAGCCATTACTCTAGAGTGCCAAATTGACCAGAAGCTCAAAGAAATAAAACAGTAATTGTGTGTTCATTCTCAGGAAAGTTGAACTTAAACACATGAAAAAATGCAGGGCATATTTGTTTATTAAAATCATATGGACTGTCAGTATCACAGATCATGGGCTGTCTTGTATTTTGTAAGTACACGTCTCACAATTCCTTTTTGTTATACCGGTGTTTTTATGTGATAAGTATTCTATGTAGAATTCTTCGTTTCTTGTGTGTGTAAAGATGGTCTTGAAAATGTTTAGGAAGCCATGGAAAAAGTCTGGAAAAAGTATGGAATTTTGTTTTCCCAAACTGGTGGGAACCCTGTCTCTTTTTGCTGGCTTACTGCGTTCGCCCGGTAGTTCGTTGTTGCTGCTGCCGGCGGAGTTGAAGGTTTTCTCCTTTTTGTCTGGTTTATTATCCTGTTATCCTATTACCGCAGCGGTTCGTCGTGTTCCACCCCGTCGCTGCGTGTCTCTACTTCGTCGACCGTTCGCGCTAGATAGGTCGGTTTACGGTCCCTTCTGTTGCTGTTAGCGCAGCTCCCGCTACGTCCGGGATTTCTTCGTCCCCTCTTCTGCCGTCTTCACTACCGCTTTGCTTCGTTGGCTTCGCTGTTTGTCCACTCCTACGCCCCCTTCTTCGTTGTCTTCTGCCTTTCAGGTCAGTAGAAGTGGTGGTGTAGAGGTGGGGAGTGGTGGTAGTGAGGTGAGGGGTGGCTCCTTGGTCTTGCCAGAAGTGACCTTGGGGCCGTTTCTGGTAAAGGTTTCGACCAGAAACATATAAGTGGTCGCCCTAGTTTAGGACCACATAATATTTCCAGCAGGGACGCTCCGGCACGGCCGGGCCAGCTACTTGCTGAAGCCGTTCCCTTCTGTTTCCTACGGGATTCAGACCGGGTCGGGACTTCTGGCTTATATAAGTGGTCGCACTAGTTTAGGACCACATTAAAATGTCCGGCGGGGACGCCCCGGCACGGCCGGATAAGCTCCCTGCCGAAGCCTTCCCTTCTGTTTCCTGCGGGATTCGGACCGGGTCGGGCCTTCGGGCTAATGTCAAACTTGGGTCACGTAAAGCACTGTACGCAGTGTTACGTCCAGCTGCGACAAGGGGTGTGGCTTCCGGTTCGTCCGGTTTGTCCCTCATCTCCCCAGTCCAGCCCCCATTGCACTCCACTTCCGCTTGCGGTCGTGGGGCGGGGGCTCTGGTTTCCGGTACGGGGGGTACGGTACACCCGTCACCCTCTTCCTTTTCCGGTTTGGATTCTCCCCCTCATCCTCCTTTGTACTCCACTTCCGCTTGCGGTCGTGGGGCGGGGGCTCTGGTTTCCGGTACTGGGGGTACGGTACACCCGTCACCCTCTTTTCCGGTTTGGATTCTCCCTCTCATCCTCCTTTGTACTCCACTTCCGCTTGCGGTCGTGGGGCGGGGGCTCCGGTTTCCGGATCGGGGGGTACGGTTTGCCCGTGGCCCCCTTCCGTTTCCGGTTTGGGTCAAGCTTTCCCTGTTCACCCTTCGACCTCTGTCACTTCCGGTTTCGGTTGTGGGTCGGGGGGTACTGGTTTCCGGTGCTGTTGGTTCGATTTTTTTCGTTACCTTCCTCCGGATTACATGCGAACGCCGCTTTGCCTTTGTGCGCGCCGCCTTCTGGTGGGGGTGGGGCACTCTTGGTTCCTCCTACCCTAGTTCCTGATTTCTCGGGTGCTGGGGCGTTCTATCCAGCCCTTAACCCTGAGGCTCTTTTTAGAGAGGCGGTTCAACACGCTGCGGCTTTTTGTCCTCAGGTGGTGGAGGAGGTTTCGGTGCCCCTACCACACCTCCATTCCTTCCTAAGCGGGACTCTTGCTTCTGCCGAGTCTGATGAGGCTTGCCTTGTATTCAGGGAGTCTCCTAGTGTTAAACGTTTTGTGGATTGGGCCTTTTCTACGGCTAGAGGACTTAAAGAGGGCGAGGCCCCTTCCTCTTCATTTGAGGAAGTCCCTCGGTTCCCTAGAGCTTCCGCTGTGGGCTCTTTTTTGAGTTTGTCTTCATTGACCGGTGTTCCCGGGAAGTTCCTCTCTCGGTCGTTTCTTCCGAAGTCATCGCTCCCGGTTTCCCAGGATGATCTTGCTCTTTTGGGGGGCCTCAAGCCTTTGCCTCCTTCGTCGATCCCTGTTCCAGTCGGTGGTCTGGCACAGATAGAGGAGGCTATTGTTAGGTCCCTTGAGTATACTTCTCTCGCTGACGCACTTTCTGCTGCGCTGTCTTCTGCTTTTCTTTCTGGGCACGTTTTCTGCGACGAGGGTTCGTTGATTTCGGTGAGGTCCTTGTTGCAGGCCCTCTGTACCTCCATCGTTCTGGGTTGCGAATCGCAGGCTATTGCCTATGTCAACCTGCTTCTTGCGCGTCGTGACGCTTTTCTTCAGTCAGCGTCTCCGTTGCCTCCGCTTTTGTCCTCCTCGCTTCGGGTGGGACCCTTGGTACCCGACTCTCTGTTTGGTCCTTATGTTCGCACAGCTGTTCGCGAGGAGTCGGACCGGTCCCAGTCGGTTGGTTTCGCCTTCTGGGCTCGGGACACCCCTTCGGCCCCGCCTTTCTTTCCTGACAGGTGTCGAGGTCGCTCGGTCCGTGGTCTCTCTCCTCGGGGTGGGCCGTGTGGTACTTCCTCTTCCCGTGGCAGGGTTGAGGTAGGCCGTAGGCGTTTACGCAGTGGCGCGTTTTCCACCAGTCCTATCCCTGCCTGTCCACCCCTAGGTGTTCTACCCCTCCGGGCAGGTGGCTTGGCTCGTCAGTTTCATGCTTGGCTCGGCCTCCCCTCTGCTAGCAGTTGGGTTCTAGAGGTGATTCGGTCGGGGTTCAAACTTCAGTGGGGTTCCTCTCGGCCCCCTCTTCGTCGCTCCCCGCCTTTGTTTCGCCCCCTGTCTCCTCCTGAGGCTCAGGCGATTCTCGATGCGGAGGTCATAGCCCTTCTCCAGAAGGGCGCTATAGAGGAGGTCCTTTGCCCTCACTCCCCGGGGTTTTACGGCCGCCTCTTCGTTGTCCCGAAGGCATCCGGCGGTTGGCGCCCGGTGCTCGATCTTTCCTCGTTGAACAAGTTTCTTCGCTGCATTCGTTTCCGCATGGAAACTCCCGCTGCGGTGCGTATGTCTCTGCGTCCGGGGGATTGGGCTACCTCTATCGATCTTTCTGACGCCTATTTCCATGTGTCTATTCACCCTCTTCACAGGCGTTGGATGCGTTTCGTCTGGAGAGATCGGGTTTTTCATTTCAAAGCCCTTCCCTTTGGTTTGTCTCTCAGTCCTTGGGTTTTCACAAGGATTGTCAAAGAACTCGCTGCCGTAGTCCGCGGACTCGGCGTGCGGTTCTCTGCTTATCTTGATGACTGGTTGGTCAAGGCTAGTTCTCACGATCTCTGTCTTGTGCACACCAGGCTCGTTCTCCTTTGGGCTCGGCGCTTGGGGTTCTCTATGAACCCTCTCAAGTCTGAGTTGTCTCCATCTCAGGTTTTCAACTACCTGGGAATGTCGTTGGACACTCGCGATTGGTCGGTCCGCCCTTTGGCTCGTCGGGTGCAGAAGCTTCAGTCCCTTCTGCTACTTTTGGAGAGTCAGGATTTCGTGTCAGCCAGATTTATGGCCTCTCTTTTGGGGTCGTTTGAGTCTATGGTTCCTCTGGTTCCCCTCGCGGGAGTTCGCAAGCGGCCGATTCAACGTTGGCTTTCTTCCCGTTGGAGTCAGTCCAGCGATTCCTGGGACGATCTTTTTCCGGTCACGGCGGACCTTCGCGCTTCTCTGCTTCCTTGGCGGAATGTTGAGTGGCTTTCTTCGGGGGTGCCTATCTCCCCTCCGCTTCCGGTGGCCGAAATCTTCACGGATGCGTCTTTGGTCGGTTGGGGTGCGCATACTGGCAGCCTTTCAGCCCACGGTTTTTGGTCTCAGGACCAGCTGTCTTGGCATATCAGTCGCCTGGAGATGGAAGCCGTTTGCCTGGCTCTTCATCGTTTTCTTCCCTCCCTGCCTCGGGGCCTCTTGCTTGTTCGCTCCGACAGTACCACTGTGGTTTCTCTTATCAACCACTTCGGGGGGTACCCATTCCCCTGCTCTCTCCATGATGGTGGAGAGCCTCCTTTTGTGGTTAGCTGATTTCGGTTGTACGCTTGTGGCCAAGCATGTCAGCGGCTCTGTCAATGTCTTGGCCGATCTTCTGAGTCGCCCTCATTGTGTGGTCCACACGGAATGGACGCTGTCCCACTCTGTTCTTCAACCAGTTTGGGCGGAGTGGTTTAAACCTCTGATTGATCTTTTTGCCACTCGTTACTCTTCCAGGCTACCCCTGTTTGTGTCGCCGGTCACAGATTGCCTGGCTTGGGCGGTGGACGCGTTGTCCATTTCTTGGGAGGGGTTGGAGGCTTATGCCTTCCCGCCATTCCCCCTCCTTCCGCGGGTTCTCAGGAAAGCTGAAGAGGAGTCCCCTTCTCTCATTCTCGTGGCTCCCTTTTGGCCAGCTCAGCCCTGGTTCCCCGATCTCCTTCGTCTTTCCCAGGGGCGGTGCATTCCTCTCGCTCTCGGGGCGCGATCGCTTCTGCAGCCTCGATCTGGGATTCCACACGGCAATCCAAGCGTTCTCCGTCTTCACGCTTGGCTGTTGTCCGGCCTTCTATAGGGGCTTTCTGGGCTTCAGGAGACCTCGGCCGGTTCCAGCTTGCTTCCTGTTTCTGTCCTGCCATACTCGAGAGGATGGCTTCTTGGAGTCGGTTCTGTGGTCATGGCCCTACAGTCCCGGTCCTCTTCTCCAGCCTGTTCACGGTAAGTTTGTTTCAGATAAAGTTGCTTCCCTCCGTCCTTTTCGTGCTAATCTGCACTTGTTGAGTCATGGTACAGTATGTGTAATTAATATTAAAATTTTATCTCTAAATTTATTATTAATAAGCATACTTACCATGACTCAATTTAATATCCCTCCCACCTCCCCGCAGTTCCAAATAAGAAATGAGGTGTGCTGTCCTTTGCCGTGAGCGCTTAGACGCGTATTGTGGCACGTGGGGCACGTGACGGTTTGGTGCAGGGGAAGCAACTCTATGTTTGATTTGTTTTGCCAGCTTCCGCTATAAGGGCACTATCACCTAGCAACGCCAAAACATTGCACTTGTTGAGTCATGGTAAGTATGCTTATTAATAATAAATTTAGAGATAAAATTTTAATTTTTATCCCAACCTGTTCATGCTAAAGAACCTTTGCACCCTGCCTGTCACTACTGCCGAGTGTGAGCGTTTAAACAGTCAGTTGCGCAACCCAAAACACTACCTGCGCTCTACAATGGGGCAAAAGAGACTCAATGGACTTGCTTTACTGAAATAACAGGGATGTTAATATTGACTTCAAAGAGGCAGTGAACTGTTTTGCCAGAAGATACAATTCACAAATGGCACTACTAATGCCGAGGAACCTAGTGCAGCAAGACTGAAAGTGAAAGCGGGGCGGTGATGTTCATAAACTACAAGGTAAAGCTTTATACCGTTAACGATCAACAAAAAGTGGTGAATAATAATAGACTATACAAAACATGTCTGCTGATAAATGTTTGTGTGTGTGTTTTTTTTTGTTAAGAGGGGGGGGGGGGGGGGCAGAGGATAATTTTTGTACCCGAGAGTTTGTCAGTTCAATTATTCAAAAAGCTCAAAGTCCCAGACCATCACAAATGGCTTTTTCAAGGTTCAGTTTTCACCAGATTGCACCATTTTGCATCCTTGGAAAAAAACAATTTCAGGGGGAGGGGGCATGCCCCCGGACCCCTCTAGAGGGCTCGGCGCTTCGCGTCTTCGCTGTAAACCCCCCTTTCCTCCTTCCGCTCTTATACAAATTTTCCTCTTTTTTTTAAGTCAGGTGTTTGGACCCCTGATATATATAAATCATTGTCCTATCTGTGATGTTATCAGCTAATTCATCTAGAGACTATTCTTCAGTTCTATATAGTTTGTGTATGTGTGTGCAAATACTTCTGCCTCTTTTTGTTTGAGAGGTGAGGGGAAGGGGGGGGGGGAGAATAAGTATATGTTTGCTTGCAGGTAGCATTGTTATTTTTTCTTTCTTTCTTTTATTTTGCGTTTGTCCATCATGACATTTATTTGATTTTTTTTTTAAAAGCTATATGGTATGTTGTATGTTGTGTGCTTTTTTTGTTCCCCATCATGTCAGTTGCATATATTATGCATTTTAAAAAAAAACTCACATGCATAGCATTCACCCGCAAATTTTTTTTTCCAGATTTTTGCAAATCTGGGCAAAATGAGTCATAAATAGTTCAAAAATGACATTAAAAAAACATTCTGCTCGTCCGTCTATCTGCCCCCCATCTGTCTATCAAAAACTTGCAAGTGGATTAATATCTCAGAACCGATTTCAACTATTACAACCAAACTTGGTAAGATTATGTATATCCCATGAGATCTCAAAAATGATAAGAGACTTCAATTCAAGGACAAGTTCACAGGATCAACAAATGTTAGTTAAAAAAAAAATACAATTTTTCACAAAATTTCACGTTATTAATATTGAACTTATGATTCTTTGATGCAAGGTAGATATCATGAAACACACATACTATGAAAATTTGGTCAACCTCACTCCAATGTCGAGTGCACCGTCCAAAGTCGGTTAGTATAGGTACTTTGAAGTGACCTTGATCCTAAACTATGAGAGATATTAAATCCAAACTTGCTAAACTTAGTAATGATAGATTGATCTTTCATAGATGTTTTGGTTTTGCATTGATCTTGAAGGTCAAGGTCATTTTAGGCCTTGCAAAAACATACAAAAAATAAGTCGTCCTATAGTAGAATGGCTCTTCTTAACCAATAGTATGCAACAACATTGGGTTATTTGATCATACATAAACATAAGAGGCCATGTTAATGTCTAGGTCATCCCAAGGTCAAGGTCACTGAAGGTCATTGTTGGCTTAGTAAACTTTTGCTGTAGTTCATGTGATAGTACAGTACATAAGTGTATTTCGAGCTGGAGGCCAAGGTCATCTCAAAGTGTAGAGCATAGAAAGATCAAAGTCGGTATTACTTTGCATTTTAATGCCACCATTTCATTTTGTTTTCTTTTTCTGGGCACTCATTTTCATGTTAAATATTGCAAGCTCCATAAGTAGCACGTGAGTCGTATGGGTTTTGCTTTTCTAGTTTTGTTAGCTTTTAACATTGTAACCCACAAAGAGTCAAGTGTTGATGATGGTTTTATATCCCATTTATTTAATTTATTTATTTTTTTTATATATTCCATTTCTTATACTGAACATTGATTCGTTTATGCGTGTAGTATAAATAGCCAGTCAGGCCATGTGCCAGTCATGCAGATCCATTTGATTGGTTTCTTCAGTAAAAGCTTATGATGTATTTTATTCATTTATTTACATTTATTTTATGCAGCATATTTTCTGTCATAGCATTTACTTTTTTTTTAAATTTTAATTTTATGTCAGACTGTTTGTTTATTCGTTTTCAGTAAATGCTTTATGTTTTAGTATTACTAGACAACTGAGAGTGAGAGCATAATCTACTGTTTCTAGTATTACTTACATTAATGAGAACCTAATCTTTTTAAACATGTACTTTATTATTACTGTTGTTCTGTTTCAGTTCGACTTCTGCGTCCAGACCCAAGGCATCGTAAGTACTTTTTTTTTTCAATGGGTGCGCGATGGGTTTAAAGGGAAACCGCTGTCGAAAAAATTGATGCTTTGAATGCTAACCAATAATTTTGTAGGCAGCAGTTAGAAATGTGAAGGTTTACGGCCTGACATAAAAAAAACAAAAACAAGCAAGACGACCCTGATGCGCAGGCTCACGCCTCCTACTCCCTCTCGTGCAGAGTATAAATCCGAGATCTAGTCTGTCCACTCATGCAATCCATCACACACTGACTTTAAAGATCCTGACGGCAGATAATTCAAATACATGTACACCCAGCACGCACTGGATCCCTCCCTGGTCACCCAAGATTATGCTCTCAGTTGTCTAGGAGAGTCAGACAATGCGCCTGAGGCATTGTTATGTGGGTGCCTCATGCTGCTTGAGACTACATTATATCCTGCAGCGCCTGGAAAAGTGCTGTCCTATAGGAAACGATAAAATGCATCAAGGAAGTCGATATCTGTGCAGAAGAGTGAATTAAGGGGAGATAATTTTGAATTGTTGTTGGGTTGTCTTGCTGGTCATCAGGATGTGAAGAAAAAGGGTTGACTCGGTGTTTGTACTGCGAGGGGATTGTGATTGATAGATCGTTCATTTATTATAGATGTTGCCATCTCTAACTTCAGGTGTGATAGACCCTTTGGGTGATGTGATGCGATTCATCTCCAACTTTGAATCCCGATACGGTGCCACGCATCCAGTGTTCTACCAGGGAACCTACAGCCAGGTGAGTTATTTAACCTATTCTGTGGTAGCTCTGTTTGCAGTTGCTTTCTTTAGGGAAGACGGGTGGAGGAATATATTCCAGGAGTTAATCTTACAGCAAATCTGGTGTGCTGATGGAGACCTACAAATGTTTTCCCTGATAGGGATGGGGGTAGTGGTTAATGGAGAAAGGAGAGGGAGGACAATAGAAACGTGACTGGACGATTTTTCCATATCATTGCCTACAGGTTAGGTTGAAAAAAAATTTTTTTTTATGGTAAAAGTGCTTCACAACCATTGATCAATGTAAATTTGAATAAAAAGATGCATTTTTGTAATAATTACGTGAATGTAGTATTTACTCTTTTGTTTGTTTTTTAAGTTGAAACCTTTTGATGTAGAAATGGAGTTTTTTTTTGTTTCTTCTCTGCAGGCACTGAACGATGCCAAGAGGGAGTTGCGGTTCTTGCTGGTCTATCTCCATGGCGACGACCACCAGGACACCGACCAATTCTGCCGCAGCACCCTGTGCGACGCTAACGTCATCACCTTCCTCAACGCACGCCTCCTGGTCTGGGCCTGCAACACGGGTAGCCCCGAGGGGTACAGAGGTAGTGGACGCTGGGCCATGTTTTGCCTGTTTATTCAATATAGCAGAATTTATTTCAAGTGTGCTGAAATAACTTGCCAGGTCGCCAAATGAGAGTAACAATCCTAAACCACGTTCCTGACTCAACACACTGGCAACCTTTTTTTGTTGACATTCCCTCTCTCTTTTTTTTTTATACTATTCTTCCACGTTTCACTGAAATGATTATTTTTAGTTTCTCCAAACTGCGAGCGGTGCTCCGTTATTTTTGTGTGTGAAACTTGTTTTACGGGCTAGTGAGAAATGCTTGAGGGCAAATATCTTTTGCCCGGAGTACCCAGCTCGGTGGTCCAGTTGAAATTGTTGGCTTTCCTCTCCCGGAGCTCAGGGTTATTTTAGGTTTCCTGCGTATCTTTCTGGGGACCGATTCCTTATTGGAGGTAATGGTGGTGTGCATTATTGTGGTATTGCATTGTATTGTATTTCTGTGCAGTGTCTCAAGCGCTGAAGGAGAACACCTACCCTTTCTTGAGCCTCATCGTGCTGCGTGAGAATCGCATGACGGCCGTGGCACGCATTGAGGGCCCTATCAGTGAGTGATTCTCTTTGGTCTATTCTCTCTCCCCCCCCTCCTCCCACTCCCTTTCTCCACACCCCTAGCCCTTCACTGAAAGTTGACTGGACAATACGTTGTGTCTTTTTGCTGTGAAACTGGTTTAATCCTCTAGGACAAACAGAATCTTTGTACTGGGTTAATTAATGCTCTTGCCAGACCTAGAACGAAGAGGTTACTGATACATGTTCTTCTACAAAGATTGATGTTGATGATTGATGATGATATGTTTGTGGTGGTGGTGATTATTTTGTGTCATGCTCACCGCGTCATTTTCTTCTGTCCGTGTTTGACATTGAAGAAGGGGATTGTAATATTTCCCAAATACGGGTAAATAATTGATGTTATGCTTTATATTCCTTGTTACAAAGATTGTGCGCAAGAGGTCACATGTCATGTTATTAGGTTTCACAAGGTCGCCCCCTCCAAAAAATCCTGTTCTTTTTTTGCTTTTTTTGATAGGTGGAAATTAAACTGCCTGCTTGTTTTGGCATTATTTTAAATTAGGCTACATTCGTGGTTTTTTTCCACAATATTGGAAATTAAGCAACATACTCTTTTTGCATTATTTGAAAGTTAAGCCACATGCTCGTTTTGCATGATTTGAAATTTAAGCCACATGCTCTTTTTACATTATTTAAAATTAGGCTACAAGCCCTTTTTTCGCATTATTTGTGCAGCTGCCAGTGACCTGATGGCACGCCTAGAAGGAGTGATGACAGAGAACGAAGTGTCGTTGGTAGCGGCCAGAGCTGAGAGGGAGGAGAGGCAGTTCAACCAGACTTTGCGTCAGGAGCAGGACGCAGCCTACCTTGAGTCGTTGAAAGCCGACCAGGAAAAGGTAAGGTCGTGTTTGCTGTTGAATTAAATTTTATTTCTTTATTTTGTGATCTTAGATGTTTTTTTGGGGGAGCGTGTTAGTATAATTTAGCATTGGGTTACATTTAGAGAAGACCAGCAAGGCCTGGTTATCATTTCTAATTGTAAAGGGTAGCATTGTCTTATGATAAGAGCATGAACAGGACACAAAACTGAGTTTTGTGATGCAGTATAGTAAATTAAATGATTCACAACAGGAATACTTATATTAAAAATTTTAATTAATTTTTTTTTAAAGTAATGATAATATTATTATTATTATAATTACAAAATTAAATAATACTAATAATAATAATATAAAACAATATGGCAACGGATTCCATTACCTCACAAAACAGACCTGAGAGGAAAGCACCTTCTCTTAATAATAATATAATCTTATACTGGGTGCTAAATATGCGCCTTTCCCCCAAATCAGGCTCAGAGAAAAACAGAGCCCAGAGAAAGCCCTCGGTGACCTCAAATAGTCTCATACCTAAGTCACATACGTTCGCCCCTTGCAGGAATCGAACCTACGACCTTTGGCATAGGAAACCGGCAACTTATCCACTGCGCCATGAGGCAATCCTCATTGTTCTGTCCCGTATTTATTGATTAGGTATTTGTGTTATTCCTTGATATAATTATGGAATATGTTTGCTTCAGGAAAAACGGCGCAGGGAAGAGCAAGAGCGATTAGACGCAGAACGACTGAAGGAGCAAGAAGAAGAGCAGCGGTTAATAGAACTTCAGCAGGTAAAACCTCAAAATTCAGGTTCGAATTCCATGGTGGTCCACAAAGAAAAAGTGAGTTTTTCACTGTCCACCTTAGCAGTAGGACAGCTCTGGTGGCTCAGTGTTGATTGTAGGTCTCTTCTTCCTTGGGATGGCAGTGGCGGTTGTGGACCTTAAAACTTAAGTGTGTTCGTTCATTCAGGCGTTTTCCCTTATAAGCAGGTGTCCAGCAAGGTGGTGTTTTGTATGATGCTTCTGACAGCTTCACCACTGAACCTTCTATTGTGGTGTGGATATTAGTGGCTTTTAAGACCCTCCGCCCCTAATCATGACCTATAGGCCAGTTTTCACTGAACGGGTGAGCTTAGCTCCTAGCTGAGCATCGGAGATATGTAGAGCATCTCATCAGCCTCTGACATTGGGATTGGAGTGGGGTGTGGTTTTGGAGGGGTTGGGGTCATCAGCGCTGATTGCCTCTATAAGCTCCTAGCATTTCCAGTGGGCTCAAAAGCGCTATCTTGATGGATGCTCACTGTGTTTGACAGGAGCGGGAGAAGCAGAAAGAGCAGCTGGTGAAGCAGATACCCCCGGAGCCCTGCAACGATGACTCTGACGCCATCCGTATCGTCCTCAAGATGCCTAACGGCAGCCGGTTGGAACGTCGTTTTAATCGCAATGAGTCTTCCAAGGTAGGGGCAAGGGTTTCATGCCTGGCAATGTGTCAATGTATAGTTTTGTTGTGTGGCTATGGAGGCCGTGAAAGATGAAGACATTTAGAAACATTTCTGCTCCCAAGCACAGAGGTGCCAACTCAAATGATTTATTCCTGTTAATTTACCATATAATGAATGAAGTACGAATTTAAAAGAAACCACTCAATTTTTTCCATTTATTTGGAATTTTAAGACAAATTAGTTCTCACACTGGCCGCAAAATTAATGCGCAACTAGGTTGAGAACCGGAGGTTGGGAACTGCTCTGAATTGACCACTGTCGAGGTCGTCCACGTGATTTGCTTAACTAGTCGTGAAGTGGACATGGATTACAGAGTCAAATAGGTGGTATCCATGATATTCTTTTTTTTTTTTCAATTGCTCATTTAATGTATCTTGCGTAATTTAAAAAAAAGCACAAACGCCTGTGTCATTGTAATTCATTGAATGAAAGGACCATGGTTAATGCTCCTGAAGGTTTTGTTAAACTCCTGATTTTTCAAATTAACAGTCCTGGAAAGTCATTGTAAGGCTTGGCACCTCTGCAGGCATATTTTTTGTGTGCATTGATATGACTTTTTTTTTATTAATTTATTTCTTTTAAATGAAAGTAACTGATTATTTTCCCATTAACATAGGCCAATTTCCACTAAAAACTTGTGACACTAGGTGAGTGTAGGAGGTCCCTCATGTATAGACTGTGTGTAGTCATGTTTCTCCACAGCCTTTGACGGTCAGTTTGGAGTGAGCATCGTTTTTGGACCACATAAGCGCCGACTTGCTTCTTTACACTGAAAGCATTCCAACGCTGCTAGATAGCCGTACAATGTCTTTTGATATCTTATCACTTCTGTATTTACAATGGTCAGAGGTTGTGCTAGCCATTTCCGTTTTGTGTCCTTTTACTCTTTAAGTCCCAATAAAATTTCCGAAATGTGCGTCCTTTAGCTAAAGAGTGCATAATTCAGCTGTCAAAAGATGAAAAATCTTTCTGCGTTTTGTGATAGTGGTTGTCAATGCTGACTTTCAGATCCAAATTCTTGTCAGTATCAGTGGTAACATTTTGTACATAAATTAATAATATTTATATAATGGTTATTTTATGGTTTGTTTTTTTCTTTTGCCTGTTGCAGTTCCTCTACTTCTTTGTGTTTTGCAATTCGGAATTTCCGAACGACTTCCAGATTGTGACCAACTTTCCCCGTCGTGTTCTGAACTGTCGACCCACCGAGGATCTCCCAGAACCCCCACCACTGAAAGACCTAGGCCTGGGCAAATCTGAAATGCTCTTCATACATGATAATGAGGCGTAAGCCTGGCTGGGCGCCGTGCGCGTGTGTGAAGGAGCGTAGCTGTGATTGGGGCTTGCTGCAACAGGACTTCTCTTGTCAAGAGAAAATGGCATCGTCACATGAGTACAGTGATGAGGATACCAGAGAGAGAGAGTGTGTGTGAGAGAGAGAGTGAGTGACTGCACGTGCGTGTAGGTGATCATGCACACACACTTGTCAGCGAACCAGTTTGAGAGAGAGAGAGTGCGCGGTTTTAGATTAGTGTACAAGTGGATGTGAATATGTCTACACATGTAACGCACATTTTATATATATATAATACATATATATGTATGCGTGTGTGTGTGAAAAGACTTACGAGTGCTGGATTTGGTATGTATGTGTGATTTTGAATGGTTTTTACTAAAAGTGGCAAGTAAAAAGATGATTATATACCATTTCATGTGAGTGAAATTTTAACTGTGTTGGGGTATACTTGTGACAGGATGTTTTGAATTCATAGGTGTGATTTGAAATAGTTTTACCTGAGACTTGAGCTGTACAAAGTATGGAATTCCATTTGCATTGGAGTGAATTTTTAAATGGTGTTTGGCTATGTGTGTGTGTGTGTGTGTGTGTGTTATGTGTGTATAAACCAGCCTTTCTTCTTTGAAGACATCTTAGATAGTAAGATAGCCGGCAATGAGTGACCTTTGGATGAAAGATAGTGCTGTGAAAGTTTCACCCTAATGTAGCCAGTACCCCCGTGGGGGATAACTTACCATTCATGTATTGAGGATGTTCTAAGCACACACACACAAAGGTGTAGAGTTTCCAGTCAATGCAGAGTTGGAGAAAGTAGATAATATGGTCAAGAAAACAACAGAAACTCCTAGGCAAGGAAAGTATTTAGATAGGTCTTCAATATTTTTTTAAACATTTGCATTAAATAAAGCTTTTTAAACAAAATTTTTTTTACCCTGATGACTTGTATGTGATGGTGAACAATATTTGTAGTGACTATTTAAGCAGGCTTTTTGACAAAGGTTGATTTCTTATTGCCGGGCTCCAAATGGTTTGTCGTCTTTTGGATACCGTTATCGTCCTACTCTGGCAGACCCTCTCAGAAAAATGCCTGTTGTGCCCATGTGTGTTTGCTGCCAAAGACTAGAGCGTTAGTTACTGGCTGTTTTCCTTTGTTGTGATGTGAGACTGTTGAAATTGCGTGCTGGTTTTGGATTGTGTGTGTGGTGTGTGTTTTATGAGGACAATCAAGATTCTTTGAGTCCGATTCGTAGAAGACCATTTTCACAGTGTGAAATGTATCACAATTCTTTTTTTTAACAAAAGTATAATGAGGGGTAGTGATTCAGGGGGTGTGAATGGCACATGTCTAGATTTACTTGAAATTAGTTGTGTTTTTTAGGTTGGTAGCAGTGACCTTTAGGATGAATTTTGTTGTGTTGTGGAAAGGGAGGGAGGGAGGGATGGGGGAGGGAGTTCTTTTGCTTTCAACAGAATTTATGACTGTTAGTGCTTGTTTTGTTGCAGAACAGAATCTGTCACAAGTGTTTGACTTTATACTTCGTAGAGATTCTTCTCAAGAGAAAACATGCTTTTGTGCAATGAAAAAGAAGACATAGGCACTCTTCTAATATGTCTACCAACTGTTCCTATGGATTTTAATCCTACATTGGTTTGCATAGTCCATCGTTTCCCTCAGAAATGGATTTTGTTTTAACATCAGAAAAAGTCCGAAGGTGACTATCAGAGTTCATACAATCGTGGAAAGTCATGGAATTTTTTTTTCCAGGCCTGGAAAGTCATGGAAATTCAAATGAAGTCTGGAAAGTCATGGACCTTTTCATAAAGTGGGAAAACGTATTTTTGTTTTTTTCTAATAGTTTGTTTTTGGGACTTCCTGACCAAATCAAATGCTATTTGAAAGCAAAGAAGAAGGAAGAAGACCTTCTTGAAATTTAAAAGAACCTTGATACCAAAATCCCCCCCAAATTTAAACGAAATGCAAAATGTAAAGGTATTTGCGGAATGTAAAATATGATGTGGCCATGAAAAAGTAATGTAAATCTAGACTCGTAACTCTGTATGAACCCTGGAATTTCGTGTTGTAGAGGTAGATTTTAGCGTGCTAACCATTGTGAGGCAATGTCAAATATCCACAAAGCTCTTTGGTTATTTTTACTTAGATTTTTTTTGTGACTACGTTTAAATCCTAGAGCTAACTTAAGGTTTTAAGTGTATAAGTGTATGCAGTTTGGCCACGCTTGAGCTGAATAAGGTCAGTAACTGTGTGGACATGTCAGATAGCGACAGAGTCGGGTATGCCCTCTTCACAGTGCTTTGTTAGTGATTTTCACCCACTTTTGTTAGAGTCATACCCCCACAATGCTTTTATGAAGTCGTTTTCCCTTAATTCTTTGTTAGGGCTTTTGCTGTTTCAGAGGAAGGCGTCTTTTTATATTCTAAGTCAAGGAGTGCACCTGTGAGAGTATTGTTTGGTGTCTGCATGTTAGTTTTGATGGCTGAAATGCTGATTTTAAAAAACCGATTTTGCTGAGTTTATCAGTTTGAATGAGCCATCTCTGCCATTTTGTTTTGCTTTTTACTGCCATTTATGAATTTTCTGTTTGTTTGTCTTGTCCAACTGTCTGTCTGTCTGTCTCTCTCTGTCTCTGTCTGTCAACCTTCTTGTTTTGTCTACAGTTTGCTCCCTGTATTCAATTCTAACTTCTCGGAATTTTGGAAGTGATACTTTGATTTTATTCTCATGTGTTAGAAATGTTTGTGTTGTTGTTAGCTTGTAACTTCCAACTCACCCAGATGCACCGTGTATTAATTTGTTTCCTTCGATTATTAATTTGTTTCCTTCGATTATTAATTTGTTTCCTTTGATTATTTTTGTCAAATGTTTTGTGCAGACTGAACATGCTAAGACAGCAAGGAGAAACTGCTCTATGCCAGTGTTGAACATGAACCAAATTGGTCATAGCACAAAACTACAAAGCAAAACAACACTTATTTCATAACTTTGTGCATGTCCTGTTTGTTTGAGCTGATGATGAAACTTTTTCGCTGCTCTAAAGCAATATCCAGCCTTTCTTCTTCTTCATCTTCTTCTTCTTCGTCCTTGTGTCAGTCATTCGCACAAGGCAGCAAACTCCACAGTTCCTCTACTACAGTTTAAGGGGATGAGGGAATTTCTTTGTAACGAGCTCATTGTCATACCTCCATAGTATTATTTCATATCTCTATATTGATTGCATTTTTTGGTGGGAACTTGAACAGTAGAACTGAAACAGCATAGAGGATGCTTCAAGATTTACATTTTCTAATATCGGATCTCTATGGTTTAGACTGCCTGCAAATGTACCACGTGATTATAACTCGCTCGTGTTGTTGAACTAATCTGGGCATTGCACAACATATAGAATGATTGAACAGTAACTCCCTGTTGAACATTGGTGACCGCTTTTGTATACGGTGCTGCATTTGCCTGAAACAACACATGTGATCCTTACAGTAAGAGAATTGAGTTGCTGATCTCTCATTTCATCTCGTGGTGACAAGAGCTGTCCATAATAGCCCGTCTCCTGACACCATATGCGCGAATTGTGCATACATTAGGCGCAAGTGCCAGGCGGCCGACCGATGACTTCATTCGCACAGTCACTGTGAGTGAAGTCAAGAGATCAAGCACTTACATCCTACCCCTGTAAGAATCACAGTACCTTTCTGATCCATGCAAATACAGGACTTTAAAAACAACAACAACCAGTTATTACTATTTTTCAAATACGGAGTTAATTTTACAGCATCTTGTAAATTGTTTTTGTTTACTTTCTCCATTAATGTGTTCATGCTTACTGTTGTTGTTAGGTTTGACTGCAGCATTGATAACACTAATAGCGACAGTAATAATAACAGTAATAATAAAACGGGTTGCTAGTGCGGGATTATCACCATTGTGGGTGTAAAGGCTGGTTGTGATTACTTTTATTTTTTGTAGAATGTTGTTGGTGTAGATATATATATATTTATATAATAATAAGTGTTGCTAACCAGGCTGGATGATTCTAAAAGTCTCCCAAGCAGTTCTAGCATAATTGTGCTCGGCTATTGCTTTTCTTTCGGGGTGAGGGAAGGTGGGTGTGGAATTTTTCAGTTTGAGTGATGATAATTGATTACATTAGCTTGATGTGGGAACATAAACTACAGATCCCATACCGCCCGGCTCCTTGAGCAGGAAAAGCACTATATTAAAAAAAGATTAATATACGAAAGATTAATCAAACTACTTGCAGTGCTTATTTAATGGTTTGACGATTTGAAGCTGTTTTGAGTATGAGCTATGGAAAATTATCCTATTAGCTTGATATTTAGATGGATGAGGACGTTTAGATTGCTCGCTGCTTATATCGATGGTTTGAGTTTTGGGTGGTACTGGTTACTGGCTTTTTGTGATTGTTAGATCACTAGAACTTGCTGAATGTTGGTTTATATCCGTGCATGAGTAGGCCATTTTTTTCGGGTCTGCTAGTCTTGACTGTATGCTAATGTTTCTTTGTTTTGAATTAAAAATGACTGTTGAAGTAAAATTTGAAAGAAGGATTTTGGAATGTGCTGTTTTTGACTCGAGGAGTGCGCAGCACCGTGAGTCTTATGTATTTGGAATAAATTTAATAAAACTTGATACATAAGTAACATTTTTGTACGTTCTGCGGTATGGTTTGGGAGTTTTTTTTGTTTTTGGTGTGTTTGTGTTATTACATGGTTTTGATCTTTGTATATAGATGGTGTAAACATCAGAATGAAGTCTGAATCTGTGATTACCTGGATCAGGTTGTTTCAATGTTTGTGTATTGTTGTTTTGATTGCTTTAAATAAATAATAATACAATCCAAATTGTCATAATTATGGCAATTGGCTTACAAGAATAAGGTGTGTTTGAAGAATTTAAAGACAATTATGACAATATTGTGTCAAACACTACTAGTAGTTGTCTGCCTAAAGAAATGGAATAAGAAGTAGAAGAAAAAGAAATTGTACGCTTCATGCATGCAACAATGTCTTATGTATTTGCCCCAAAGTTTTAAGTTAAAATGGAAGTATACATTTTAAAAAAAAAAAAAAAAAACAATGTAATTTTACCAACCAATTTCATATTTCGAGAATTCCTTGCGAATTCTGGAGTTAGATCTGGGTGTGGATCTAGATCTCGTCAATGGTAGTAGATTAATGGACAGCAATATTAGAAGCCATTTCTGACTAAAATTGCGACTTTTGAAGGTGTGCTGCGAATACCTCCTTGCAGAAGAAACGTTAAGACTCCCTGCTGATGCCGTTTGCTATCATATGATTTCTTAGCGTTGGAACTTGAGGCAGTTCTCAGTAGTGCCTTGGATGTGGGTGTTTTGTTAATTTAAATAATTATAGTACTCTCACTGGCTCAGAGAGCTGCACATTTTGCTGGTTACTGAGGATCTACCATAAATATAATTTTATTACATAGTGTGCTGAAATCGACATAAACCCCAAAGATGCACGTGATCTATAAGCCTGCTTGACCAGTGTTGAGTCACACCAACATCACCCCCATAAATGCGTACATCCCAAAATATCTCAGTAATCTGTCTTTTTTGTTATTTTGGGTCTGGACTGATCAATGAGAGGAAAGCATGGTTTTGCAGTTATTTATTGCAAGGGTAGGTTTAATGTTGATTGGAAGCACACATGCTAATAAACAATTAACTGGAATTTATACGTATTTATGAATGTAACTTATAATAATTAATTGGTGTTGTGTTTTACAGTGTGGGTACCCAGGTTAAGAATGTCAAGTAAAGCTTTCAGCAGTCATGCAAGTGTGTCTGTTTTTACACTGTGTGTAAGGATTTGATTCTTGCATGGACTATTTTCTTTGTACAAGTCTTTTCAGGGGAATAAACACGAAAAAGAAAGGTTGTTTATTATTATTGTTGTTGTTGCGTTCGCTCTCTCTCTCTCTCTCTCTCTCTCTGTTACGTTGAAACGCGCACGATAGTATGGCGCGCGATAGACCTGATCGTTTTATTTCGCAAAGCATGCAATAATAGAGTGTATTTACCTTTGATTAGATTTTGCGTTGTTGTTAGAAGAAGCTTTATATAACGTTGATACCCCGTTGGGGTGCCGGGGGTTTCAGTATAAATAGTATCCCCACTTTCTGGAAATTTAGTGCTTTAAATACCCCTTGGGGTCATGAGCAATCTTGCCACTGTAGATTGTTCAAACCTATAAAGGGAACAGTGAAAGCCACAGTTGAAAACCTGTCTTTCCTTTATAGGCAAGACAGATTCACTGCGGCAACAGTACCCCCGTTGGAGTGCCGGGGGTTTTCAGTATAAATAGTATCCCCACTTTATGGAAATTTAGTGCTTTAAATTCCCACTGTTGCTGTCTTCCTCATTTACTCTTTCCTATTCCTGCTCTGTCCTTCACTCTGCTATACTATCTTCTTCTTCGCTAGATCAATGACCTACCTTTTTTCTTGAAAACTCTTCATGGACAAGACTCCTTGTTTGTGTATGAGGTCTGTTGGATCAGCTTGGGAGTGTTGGACGCTTTCTGCCGGGTGGTCACTCGGGCTTCCTATGATTGTACTATTTAGCACTATAGGCATTTTATATGTATGTGTTTGGTTAATGATTTATAATGATGTTTGTATTCTATTTTGTTTTTGTAACCGGGGTGTTCGCGTAGTTGAGGTCAACCCTCAGCCGTCCCCCGCGTGGGATGTCTTTATTGTAAAGTGACTGGCCGGTGGAGGGCATTCAATTTTCCCACTGGGGTTGTTTCAGCAGATCTTTTATGCGGATCGGGGGTTGTCCGGTCCTGATTTGGCTCGGAAGAGTCCGCTGGACCTAAAGCAACAATAAATCAATCAATCAATCAATCAGTGCTTTAAATTCCCATGGTCGCTGTCTTTCTCATTAGCTTTTTCTCATTCCTGCTCTGTTCTATCAATCTGCTATACTATCGTCTTCTTCGCTAGACCAGTCTCCTACCTTTTTTCTTGAAAACTCTTCCGGGACAAGACTCCTTGTTTGTGTATGAGGTCTGTTGGATCAGCTTGGGAATATTGGACGCTTTCTGCCAGGTGGTCACTAGGGCTTCCTATGATGTTATTATTTAGCAATGTAGGCATTTTATATGTATGTGTTTTGTTGATAATTTATATTGATGTTTGTATTCTATTTTGTTTTTGTAAACGGGGGTTTGATAAGTTGGGGTGAAGCCTCAGCCGTCCCCTGCGTGGGATGTCTTTATTGTAAAGTGACTGGCTGGTGGAGGGCATTCAATTTTCCCACTAGGGTTGTTTCAGCAGATCTTTTATGCGGATTGGGGGTGGTCAGGTCCTGATTTGGCTCAGAAGAGTCCGCTGGACCTAAAGCAACAATTATGTAATGTAATATAACGTTGATAATTTTAGTTGGGCGATATTATTGGAGAATTCTCTAGAGTTGCATGTTTATTATGGATCGAAGAATCTAGATAGATCCACTATAAGCTGAGAGATTCTCTTATGATGTAAGACAGTGATGACGAAGTTTAGTTTGATTGGTTGTAACCCGTCACTCTGGAACGTTCTGACGTAATCTGGAGTCTAGAAAAACAATATAATTGATGCACTATGGAGTTGAAAATGGTAGAGAGAACGTGAGAAGTGAAAAAGCGAGTGTATGCAGTTGTTGATGTACGCTGAATAAAATTGGAAAACTTCATACGACGACTTTATGCCTTGTTGCTGAGTGAACGGGTTGCGTGGATAAACGAATTCAAGTTACACTTATCAGGAATTCAGCATTGGGGCTGGATCAACCACTGATAGAAAAACACACTCTCTCTCTTGTTTTGAGGGTATATTTTTTATTTTATTATGTGTCTGCTTGTTACCCCCATTGGGGTGCCGGGGGTTTCAGTATAAATAGTATCCCCATTTTCTGGAAATTTAGTGCTTTAAATTCCCACTGTCGCTGTCTTTCTCATTTGCTCTTTCTCATTCCTGCTCTGTTCTATCAATCTGCTATACTATCTTCTTCGCTAGACCAGTCACCTACCTTTTTTCTTGAAAACTCTTCCAGGACAAGACTCCTTATTTGTGTGTGAGGTCTGTTGGATCAGCTTGGGAATATTGGACGCTTTCTGCCAGGTGGTCACTAGGGCTTCCTATGATGTTAGTATTTAGCAATTAATGTAGGCATTTTATATGTATGTGTTTTGTTGATAATTTATAATGATGTTTGTATTCTATTTTGTTTTTGTAAACGGGGGTTCGATAAATTAGAGTTTAGCCTCAGCATCCCCTGCATGGGATGTCTTTTATTGTAAAGTGACTGGCTGGTGGAGAGCTTTCAGTTTTACCACTAGGGTTGTTTCAGCAGATCTTTTATGCGGATCAAGGGTTGTCCAGTACTGATTTGGCTCGGAAGAGTCCGCTGGACCTAAAGCAATAATCATGTAATGTAATGTAATGTCTACTTGTTTTCCGGCAGGTGGTCACTGGGGCTTCCTATGATGTTATTATTTGGCAATGTAGGCATTTTATATGTATGTGTTTTGTTATTTTATATTGATGTTTATATTCTATTTTGTTTTTGTAAACGGGAGTTCTATAAATTAGAGTACGGCCTCAACGTCCCAGGCATGGAATGTCTTTATTATAAAGTGACCGGCTGGTGGAGTGCCTTCAGTGTTACCACTAGGGTTGTTTCGGCAGATCCTTTATGCGGATCGGGGACGAGTCCTCCTTCAGCGAAGTTGTGGCCTTGATTTTGTGGTCCTTGTTCGGCTCTTTTTTGGCTCGGAAGAGTCCGCTGGACCTAAAGCAATAATCATGCAATGTAATGACTTTTGATGAGGAGGTTGATGATGTGGTAGAAGGGAAATAACAGTTGCTCATGCAATTTCTCTTTCCTTTTCTATTATCGCCCTTTAAAACCAGAACACTTTATAAAAAAAAAGGGAGGCTTCAAATTCCATTTCATTAAAATTCATTATACTAAACAACTTCGAAATTCGTGGATGGATATATAGTAACATGGTACATGTTAAGGTGCCTTTAGATTAACAATTAAGGTTTGAATCGGTTATCACAAGTTTCAAGTTTGTTTTGGATCTTGTTTTGTTTACTCTTTTAGATCTAGTGTCCACAAATGGCAAGTAGAGCAGCCGATAGTCGTCTGCCTAGATACCCCCGTTGGGGTGCCGGGGGTTTCAGTATAAATAGTATCCCCATTTTCTGGAAATTTAGTGCTTTAAATTCCCACTGTCGCTGTCTTTCTCATTTGCTCTTTCTCATTCCTGCTCTGTTCTATCAATCTGCTATACTATCGTCTTCTTCACTAGACCAGTCTCCTACCTTTTTTCTTGAAAACTCTTCCGGGACAAGACTCCTTATTTGTGTATGAGGTCTGTTGGATCAGCTTGGGAATATTGGACGCTTTCTGCCAGGTGGTCACTAGGGCTTCCTATGATGTTATTATTTAGCAATGTAGGCATTTTATATGTATGTGTTTTGTTGATAATTTATAATGATGTTTGTATTCTATTTTGTTTTTGTAAACGGGGGTTCGATAAATTAGAGTACAGCCTCAGCGTCCCCTATGTGGGATGTCTTTATGGTAAAGTGACTGGCTGGTGGAGAGCATTTAGTTTTACCACTAGGGTTGTTTCAGCAGATCTTTTATACGGATCGGGGGTTGTCCGGTCCTGATTTGGCTTGGAAGAGTCCGCTGGACCTAAAGCAATAATCATGTAATGTAATGTAACCACATCAAGTATTATTTCCATCTACTTTCATGCTTCCATAAATGCCTCGCTAAAGATTACACCGACCTTGCTGCAAATGTACGTCCAGCATTTTATTTTTTTCACGCTTAGCTACAATACAAAAGAATAAATAAATAAATATACAATTAAAACAGAAAGTGTAACGCTCAATTCTTCAGTCGGTAGTCCGCATGCCTTTATCCACTTCAGACATCGATCTAAATGTTGTTGTTTGTAGATTATAGTCACACGACACTTTCGCATATAGGTGACTACTGGACCGATTTATACTGACACCAGCGGGCCAGTTGTTGGTAAAGGGGAAAATAATATGATCACACGTTGACCAATCCGGGATTCGAACCAGCGACCTTTCGGTTACTAGCAAGACGCTCTTACCAACTGAGCTACCCGGTCTCACTCGATCTAAATGGTAATTATACTTTCCAGGATTGACAAATGGAATAAACTTTGTCCCTGTACATCTTTCAGGACATCTGGAGTCCGTTTTGCACACCACTTTACTGTCTGCATCTTTTGCACAAGGCAGAATATAGCAGAGTCGCCAAGTTTGTTCTACAAGCCAAGAGAGGTAGGCCTACTTAAGGATTAGACCTTCGTGGGAGGTTTGTGGTCATAGCTTAACTGGAAGGTTCGCGGAGGTTCTAAAACTTTTTTTTCGAGGTTCTCGGATCACAAACTTAGGATACTGAACCTTTTCGGAAATGAAAAAAAAATTAAGAAGAAATGTAAGAACCTCAAAAAAGGTTTTAGAACCGCCACGAACTTTCCAGTTAAGATAAGTCCAGCAGCTCTACATGTATAGTTGTGCCTACAGCAAGTAACTTCACATGATCCTTTTCTGTTTTCTGTGGGTTAGCAACCTACAGCAGCAAATTAATCAACATATTGATTGTAGCTGCTCAACCCAAGAAGAGGAAGATCATCTGTGAGTGTGACAGTCTTAAGTGCACAACTGATGGCCAACTGATCTAGATAATAATCGGTGTGGGGAAATGCCGAAAGAGGCTATAAGAGGACCGAAAGAGGCTAATACACCTCGATTATTATTATTATTATTATTATTATTATTATTATTATTATTTTTATTATCCTATCCTATCCTGTCCCGTAACCCGGAAGTCGTAGGGGCACCACAGATGATCGTTTAACCAGCATATCCATCTTTCTCTGTCCTCAGCAGCCCTCATGGCTTCGCTCAGTGTCAAACCAGTCCATTCTCGAATGTTGTCCTCCCACCTCTTTTTCGGTCTCCCTCTTCTTCTACCTCTTGCACTGTGCCTTGCAGAATAGATCTGGTGACGAGGCCATACTATCGGAGTTTCCGTTTCTTCACCACTGTGAGCAGGTCATCGTGTTGTCCAATGGCTTGTGTGATGGTCTGTCAGACTTCGTCGTTGGTGATGTGTTGGGTATAGGAAATACCCAGAAGTCTTCTGTAGCTCCTCTAGTCCATGCTTTGTATTCTTCGTTGGAGATCTGCTATGAGGGTCCATGCTTCGCAAGCATATAGGAAGATGGAGATGACAAGGGAGCGCAGCAGTCTTACTTTGGAATGTAGACTGATGGTCCTGTCTTTCCAAATGGGCTTCAACCTTGTCAGGGCAGCAGTTGTTTGTGCGATCCTGGAGAAGACTTCCTGTCGGGACCCATTGTCTGATACAATGGCTCCTAAATATTTGAAGCTATGCACTGTGTTGAGGGATTGGCCTTGGACTTTGATGTCCGTGTTGATGCCATTGGTGTTGTTGGTCATCATTTTGGTCTTCTCTGCACTTATTTCCATTCCATAAGCTCTGGAGGTGGTATCAAGCCTCTGTACCAGCTGTTCAAGTTCTTGTTCCTCTCCAGCCAATCCATCAATGTCATCCGCAAAACGAAGATTGGAAATTGCTCTACCCCCTATGCTGACTGTGCCTTCATGATCTGCAAGAGCATCTGAAATGATGCGCTTCAATAATTTTAGGGCTGATGTTGTACACTTTCATTGTTACCCATAGAGCTACATGACAGACTCGGTCAAACGCCTTCTTGAAGTCTATGAACACATGATATAGATGTTGTTGGTGCTGTAGGTATTTCTCACAGATTATTTTGAGGTTGAAAATCTGTTCAGTGGTACTTCGCCCTGCCCTGAATCCTGCTTGTTCTTCAGCTATGATTTCTTCAGCTTGGGGTTTCAACCTGTTGAGTATTATTTTCAGGAGGATCTTGCTGGGATGGCTGATGAGGCTGATGGTGCGGTAATGTTCACACTCCTGAAGGTTACCTTTTTTGGGAAGAGTGATGACAAGCGACTGGGTCCATGGTATAGGCCACTCCCCACTCTGCCAGATCTTGTTACAGATAATAGTGAGGGCATCAACCATCGCTTCTCCTCCTGCTTGTAGCAGTTCCGCGGGTATGTTGTCCACTCCCACTGACTTCCCTTTCTTTAGCTATTGCACTGCTGCCTCAACTTCTTCCCGGAGAATTGGGAGGGTTTCTTCTTCTTCTATGTTCTCGGGACATGCTAGAACTGATGGGTCTCCATTTGGTGTATGGTTGTAAAGGTCAGAGCAGTACTCTGTCCATCTGTCCAGGACTTCTTGTTCTTCTGTAAGGCATATGCCAGACTTGCTTTGGATTGTGGAGACTTTGGGCTGTTTGACACAATTGTCAGCCGCTTCACAGTCTGGTAGGCCTTCTTGCTGTTGTTCTTGTTCAGACTGTTCTCTATTTCCTGGCATTGATCTTCTATCCAGTTCTCCTTTGCTGTGCGCATGCCTTTTCGGATGTCATTGTTGAATTTTCGGTAGACATCAGCTCCCTGAGAGGTGTTCTTTTTCTTTTTTATCTCTCTTCGTTTATCACACAGATCCAAAAATTCAGGTGTGATCCACGGCTTCTTCTTTGGTCGGTGCTTGCCAAGGATCTCAGTGGCGGCATCTGTCACAGCTGAGTTGAAGGTGGTGTTCATGGTGTTGACATCTACTTCACCAGCCCCCAAAATGAGCAGTGGTGCAAATTTCCCTCCAATTGTGGCCTGACATAGTTCTGCCACCTCCAGGGTCTTGCAGTTTGTCCAGGTCGAACTTCAGTCTAGTGCACTTTGCTGTGTTTACTCTCTTCAAGTGGAGCCGGAAAGACATCATCACGAGATCGTGGTCACTTCCGATGTCTGCTCCTGGAAAAGTGCGTGTCCTGCCAATGTTGATGCTTGATCTGAAGAGTTTCTTGACCATGATATAGTCTATTTGGTTGTGATGCTCACCGCCGGGACTATGCCATGTCCATCGTCTGGAGTTTTTGTGGAAACCAAGTGTGTTTGCCAGTACTAGATTGTTGTATCTGGCAAACTCCAAGAGTCTCAGACCCCTGTCATTTGTCTCGTTGTTGCAGTGGGGTCCACATGTTGTGGTGCGCATCTTGGCCAACCTTGGCATTCCAGTCGCCTTGCACTATGACTATGTCCTTCTTCGGCACTTGGTCAAGGACCGCCTGTAGATTTTCATATAAATCATCCACTTCGCTGTCGTCATAGTCTGATGTTGGGGCATAGGCCTGGATGATGGTGATATTGAAAGGCGGATGGTAATGAGTCTACTGGAGACTGGGCGGCAACCCATGACAGTGGCTAGAATGTTCTTGTGGACCAAGAATCCAACGCCGTGTTCGTGCCTGTCATCTCTACCGCTGAAATAGAGCTTGTGACCTTTGTCGGTCGTTGTTTCACCTAGGCCTTTCCAGCGCAGTTCGCTGATGGCGTGATGCCTAGAACGTTCCATCGATAGTGGTCCAACTCGTGGGCCAGTTCTTCTAATTTTCCTTCCGCAGTTAGGGTCCTGACATTCCACGTTCCTATGACGATGTTGTTTCTCGTGCGGATCTTGCTAAATTGTCCATCAGTAGCATACTTAACACCTCCGTCCTGGTGGCCAACGGAAGGCGCGGTCCTTGAGCCGGGCGACGACCGATCCGGTATGGAATTAGTGGATAGTGTCATCATGTAGTGTGTCTTGGGCCAAAAAAGACCTGGCGGTGCCCAATCCTCTCCAGGCTGTTGGCCACAGCCGAAATCCACGAATACAGTGTGGCTCGCCTTGGCCCTGAGCACGTGGTCGTTGAACCTGTAGTAACGTGAGGTTCCTCCACCCTGGCCGGTGACTTCTGTGTAGAAGACTTTCGCCCAGTGATGCCGTGCTAACATCACCCCTGTTAGTCGCCTCTTACGACACGCCGGGAAACGTTGGGTCTATTCTATTTAATGCCCGAACCCACATTATTATTATTGTTATTTTGTGGTTTGCTTCCGTTTTGGGTTTTAAGATAGCATCGGAACCTAAACCAAAAGGGGACACAACTCTATTGTCGATTACCTTCACACGTGTTTGGGAGTTTGGGCTATTTGAATGAGGTTTTCTTCAGTGGTTGCTTATTCTACGTATCTGATATTGTGAGTTAATTGTAAGTCTTTTGATGTTCAGTCCTATTTTCAACTATTGAGATACAGCACATAAGCTAGAAAAATAGAATTGTTTTGCAATCATTTATTAAAGCCTGGCAATATCCAGATTATATAACTCCCCTCATCCTTGTAACAGCTCCAAACGACCAAACTCCAAAGTCAATTGGCATTTAATATTTTTCCAGTTCTTTATATTCTATTAACGGAAAGAAGGCCATAATATACATGAACACCCACATTGCAGACAATATAAATACTTCCTTTCCGTCGGAAATATGTAACTAATGATTCTAAGGGGAGTATTTTGTCACAATGACACAAGCCTCAGCCAGGTTCTGAAGTCAATGAATGTCTTTGTTTTTAAACTCAATAATACTAGTTAATACAGTATAATTATATATGAGTTTACAGTTACACATGCATACAATGGTATAATTTACTAAAATTGTGAAAGTTTGTTCCAAATGGCATAGATTCAATAGAAATAAAGTTATAATTGTTCAATCTCTTGTTCTCAAATTTGTTCATATTACTATTAGGCTAAATAATAATTTTGTAGAAAGTTTACTTTAGTTAGAATCCTTGAATCTTGATGTTCAGTTTATGTTTGTTTGAAATATTAAACTGGTGTATATCATTGTATGATATACCTGTATGTATGTGTGTTTGTTTTTCAGAAAGTGATGAGAAAACACTGTATAACTATAAAGGTTGGCTTGGAAGCAACGCTCTAAATACCTATTCTGCAATGCCTTCAGAACGGTTGTCTGTGGAAGTCAGCTCGAAACCAGTTTCATTGGGTAATTTATTTTTACTGTTTTAGTATGGAAATTAACTTATTACAATCAAAGCACAGTGATCGTTATTAATGCATAAGTATTACGTTTAAAAAACAATCTGAGGCAGATCAGAACTTGACAGACCAGCGTTTGACAGTAGTGTGCTTAGTTTAGTAGTGACAAACAGTAACTGTGCAATACTCATTTAAATTTCAAGCTTTTTGCATCGCACGAAATCGTGACTCAGTCTGCAGCACAAAATCAAAGATGAAACAGCAGAAAACTATTTTATCTTCAGCAACTTCTGTATTTTAATTTATATTTTTAAAAATGTTGAAATATTAGGAAAATTAGCCTCATCAGCCATCCCAGCAAGGTCCTCCTGAAAATAATACTCAACAGGTTGAAACCACAAGCTGAACAAATCATAGCTGAAGAACAAGCAGGATTCATGGCAGGGCGAAGTACCAC
Organism: Oncomelania hupensis; assembly: GCA_036898135.1. Lineage (NCBI taxonomy): Eukaryota > Metazoa > Mollusca > Gastropoda > Littorinimorpha > Pomatiopsidae > Oncomelania > Oncomelania hupensis. The sequence continues at coordinate 11,266,422 of CM072526.1, read as the reverse complement.
TGAACAGATTTTCAACCTCAGAATAATCTGTGAGAAATACCTACAGGACCAACAACATCTATATCATGTGTTCATAGACTTCAAGAAGGCATTTGACCGAGTCTGGCATGCAGCTCTATGTGCAACCATGAAAGTGTACAACATCAGCCCTAAAATTATAGAAGTCATCAAAAGCCTGTATGACAAGGCTACCAGTGCAGTCCTCCATAACAGCGTCATCGGGAACTGGTTCAGAACAACAATCGGTGTGCGTCAAGGATGCCTACTCTCCCCAACACTCTTCAACATCTTCCTAGAGCGCATCATGTCAGATGCTCTTGCAGATCACGAAGGCACAGTCAGCATAGGGGGCAGAGCAATCTCCAATCTTTGTTTTGCGGATGATATTGATGGATTGGCTGGAGAGGAACAAGAACTTGAACAGCTTGTACAGAGGCTTGACACCACCTCCAGAGCTTATGGAATGGAAATAAGTGCAGAGAAGACCAAAATGATGACCAACAACACCAATGGCATCAACACGGACATCAAAGTACAAGGCCAATCCCTCAACACAGTGCACAGCTTCAAATATTTAGGAGCCATTGTGTCAGACAATGGGTCTCGACAGGAAGTCCTCTCCAGGATCGCACAAACAACTGCTGCCCTGACAAGGTTGAAGCCCATTTGGAAAGACAGAACCATCAGTCTACATTCCAAAGTAAGACTGCTGCGCTCTCTGGTCATCTCCATCTTCCTATATGCTTGCGAAGCATGGACCCTCACAGCAGATCTCCAACGAAGAATACAAAGCATGGAGATGAGGTGCTACAGAAGACTTCTGTGCATTTCCTATACCCAACACATCACCAACGTTGAAGTCCGACAGACCATCACACAAGCCATTGGACAACACGATGACCTGCTCACAGTGGTGAAGAAACGGAAACTCCGATGGTATGGCCACGTCACCAGATCATCAGGCCTTGCAAAGACCATTCTGCAAGGCACAGTGCAAGGAGGTAGAAGAAGGGGGAGACCGAAAAAGAGGTGGGAGGACAACATTCGAGAATGGACTGGTTTGACACTGAGCGAAGCCATGAGGGCTGCTGAGGACAGAGAAAGATGGAGTATGCTGGTTAAGCGATCATCTGTGGTGCCCCTACGACCTTCGGGTTATGGGACAGGATAGGATAGGATTAGGAAAATTCTTATTGTTATCACTACCTTTGATACAATTTCTAATAATATCAGTAATAGGACTCTCTAACATTTGAAGTGACCATCCTACTTTTACAGAAATAATTATCGGAGATTGTATTAATTATACGAATTCAGTACGCATGTTGTAAAATTATTGACAATCACTGAGCTAGTTTTAAGTGTGATTTGCTGTCTTGACTGTCCAAGTTGTTATTGTTTCACACAGTCATAACTATGATATGTAATTTTGTTTAAAATTAAATATATATCCATAATATGCTTTCCCTGGCTGAAATGTGAAATTGTGGTTCCTTTACACTATTCCGTGTTATCTGTTTGTTTTCTTTTCCAGTGTCCTTTGCTCATGGCACAATCAAGAGTGAATCTCGCAAACGCAAACTGAAAATCCACGGCTTCAAGGAAACCAGACCAAAACCAGGCACAAAGAGGAAAAGAATTATGGTAGTGTTTCCAAAATGTTGCCATTTTCGGCAATCATTTTTTGTTTTTAACTCTCAGCGTCCCCTACTGCGCCATACAATGCATGTAAAAATAAATCCTGATCCGCTCCAAACTGTGATGAAACGGATATTAAAATAGAAACTGATGTGATACAACCTTGACCTTCTTTCTAACTTTAAACTTCCAGTACTTAACCAGCATCCGGCTGTACTTGTTCAACGTTTCCCGAGAGGCGCGAACTATGGCTGGACATTTCTCAATGTTTTTTTATATCGATTTTTGAACTGATTTTTTTCTGATGTTTCATGATCGTAATGGCGCACTTTGACAGTGATAGTGATGCTGGTTTTGTAGATTTTTAAAAAACAAATTGCCAAATATCAAGTTCAGGACTTAGCCTAGGTGTTGATAAACAGAGTGATATTTCTGTGAGCGGTGTGAATAATAGTGATTGTGATGATATTCTGGGGAAGATACGTTTATCTTACTAGGGGGTAAGACTTATTGACAGATGGGCGATGTGCTACCACTATCGATCGTTCTTTTACCAGAATTCCGAAAGTTGTGTGAGAGACAGATCACGGCACTTTGGTCACATAAAATTTATATTTGTTCTCGGGAATTTTAGTATCATTTGGCTCACCTTGAGAACCGGTGATGACTAATCAAAAGACTAGATTAATATGTCTCGAGGGAAGAAAACTAATAGCTACACAACAATACAAATAGAATGACACCAGTCGTATGTATGTAATTTCACTTTTTATATATTCAACACAAACTTTAAGTTTAACATTTCTGCATTAACCGGTAAAGTAATAAGTAGTATAGTTCAACGTGCTGGGAAAGTTCTTTAGCAGGTTTCCTTCATCATTTGCTAACTGCGGTTACGATTTTCACTGTTCGTAGTTTTCTAAATGTTCTAGTTTTCTCGAGGTTAGGACTCAGTTCATTTGCGGGTGACTTATCTATTCTGGCGGTGAGTCGGGTCGCTCTTGTAGCTGTGGGGTTCGGACGTGGCCAGGTAGACTCTTGATTGTTCTCCTTTGGTGCCACGGGAGCGACGGTCAGGCGTTCGTCTCCACAAACATGATCCCAGGGCCGACCTGTAAAAGTCGGAGCTCTGGCTACAGTATTCTCGTTAGCTATAAGTGTGCGGTCTCCTCTGCAAAGTGTCTATAGCATCAGACACCTGCAGGGTTCCCATATGCACAATTCGATTCGAATCTTACGGCTAAGATACATCAAACCACATGCATACTGTCTCAGAAACAATAATCTGTTTCTGTAACTATATATATCAAGAACATATTATCAATACATGGCAATCAATATACAATAAACATACACATCTCAAAACTATTAATGTTATCTTACTTGTAGACTCTGGGACTCGTGAAATCGTCTTTTACGTCTCTAGCACTCTCTTGATGAGATGGAGATAGACGGACACTGCAGTTTGTTCCTTTGGTCGACCCTCACAGCTTGGCAGTTCGTTTGCGACTGACTAGCTGATTTTTGGTCCCCAAGGGTATGCAAGAGTTCCTAGTAGTCTTCTGACCAATCGTTTAGCCCTCATTTTCGTCAATCTCGCATATATGGGATTATAGTTCCCCACCTGCACTATTTCTGACACGAGTGGAGAATAGATGCGATAACGCTTACGCGGAGCCTAAGCTACATAGTGTCTCAATGACTTTGGTCATAGGGAAGTAGGCTAGTTAACGAAGACAAGGTTATGGTCAGTTTGACTTAAGTATGCTATTTAGTCTTGGATCGCTAAGTCTGTCAGATGGTATCTTGTGTGACTGTCGGTGTGACTGTCTCAAGGAAGTTAATTTGACATGTGTTGGCTGCTTTTTAGATAACTGTTGTATTAACGTCCAGTTTCATTCGATGATATCTATTTTGCGCTAAGCTAATTTCCTACATTGTTGTCGTCACTATTTCTGCTGTTACAGTGATTGGAGTGACTTTGATAGTGAAATATCGATCAATTTCTCGAGTGTCATGGTAGTTTCTGACGCTGGATGGACGGACTATATTTGAGAAGAAAATAAAGAAGATTTTGCTAGTTTTATAGGTCTTATAAGCCTCCAGATGGAGATGTAATATCTGTGGAATATTTTCTGCAACTTTTATCAAACTAACTACATATGTTAGAAAAATCAGTTGCGAAGCAAATACGTTGGCAGTAAAAAATAGTTTACCTGTGGATTATTGAGTGTATGCAGTGATTGGATCCAATGTGGGAAGGGTTGTACATGCTTATTGTACTAAGCTTACTGTGTATTATTTCTTCACAGCCTCATCATCATAATCACTGTATTTCTGACTTTATTAACAATTTTACTAATTTACTTATGATTATTGATTAAAAATCAATATTGGCAGGCCCACAATTTGCAGAAACTCAAAGTAATATTATTTACTGCGTAGTACATTCAACAAACAACACTTCCCCAAACTTTCAATGCAAATAATAAAGCAAACCATTTTCTGCCACTTTCCATAGATTTCCTTCCAGGTCTGTAATTAGTAAGAGCACTACAGGATGCTAAAAGTTAATAGTAATACTAATAATATATTGTTTTTACTGTTTTGATTTTGTTACAGTAGGTGCATAGATAATATAATATAATAATAATAATTTTATTATTATTATTATTATAAGAAGAAGGCGAACAAGATATAAATTTTACCATACAAATGTATGATGCACACATATCATAGACAATGATTGATTTTGACTTTTAGACTTGGAAATTGGAATAATAATTTCATCTTGATACTGGCAGTCCATATATGAAGGTTTAAAGACATGCAAATTCAGTCTTGTTTCCCAAGCACCGTGAATGCCTGTTGAACCATCTGGATGATTCAGTTGTTGGCTCAGCGTCTGCCAAGAGCTACTAAGCCTGACTTGGCATTTGTTAGAACTAAGTCGTTAAAATAGTTGCATCGCACCACTACCGTTGAGCCTTTGCCAGTATATGGATGTAGCAACGTACCTTGCCAGGTCCACAGACATTTTTAAATGCGTGTTTACAGCACAGTTCTTGTTTGTTAACAATTGTTGTGAGTACAGGAACCTTGATGTATTTATTTTCAGGTTGCCCAGTCAAAGAAAATGTTGTACAGAGGTGACAATTATGGCCCTCTGTCCTCAGCCAATCTCTCTTCACAGTAAGTTACAGTGTGTTGCAATTCTGTGTATAGATGGAGGGTAGGGGGAGGGGATGATCTTAAAAGCTTGGCAGTAGCAAGGATGGGCAAGTAGCGAGAGTAGCGACTACATTTTGTAGTTTCGCTACTATTTGGAGTAGTTTGTAACGATCCAAACTCAGAGCTGCCAAGTGCTACGCTTTGGGCGTAGTTTGCAACGCTAGAGTTGACTTGGCTATGCTGTTACGCCCGGTCTAGATTTGCTACGCCCGGTCAAATTTTGTCTAGCGTACCACTTTTTGACAAGAAAGTGGCTGTGTAAAACTCGCACAGCAACAGCAAGTCGCCGTGTGACCGTTTTGTATCTTCCGCACGCACGCACACTGCGTCTGTGTTAGCCAATCGGAAAGCGCAGTACAAAATTACCGGAAACGCTTAACCGCCATCTTAGTTCTTCATGGTTTTAGACCGTGTCAGAGTGTGCAGATTTTTACCATTTTCATTTCAACATGTCGAAGCGACCTGCTGGAGTGAGTACAACGAATGAACCGCCCAAGTCCAAAATGCGTCATGCTTGTTAGAAATACCAAACGAAATACAGTGAAACACATCCGTGCATCACTTCTTCAAAAGTCAGTGCCCAGCACGTGTTTTGTAGCATTTGCTACATGGACATTAAAATAAGCCATGGTGGAATGCATGCTGTAGAAAAGTAAATAAGCGGATGACCTTGTTCAGGGTTAACATTTTGTTGAAATGCTACTCCCAAACGCCATTTTGCTACTCCCAAGTTGCCTTTTTGTTACTCCCGACCAACAATAGCAGTTGGCAGCTCTGCAAACTACATATTGTAAAAAAGTAGTTGTAAAGCAGCTAACTACTAATTTGTCAGTAGCGAAGTAGCGAAAATGTGTTTTTCGCTACGCTACTTTCCTTGCCGTGTGACTTGCACTTTCAGTCAAGCCGAAGCGAGGGCTGTTTCGCGCGAGATTGATCGCTCGCTCAGCGAACGGAAGCATGATTGTGATAGGCTGAAAGCAAAAGCCAGCCACGTGACTTTCAAAAGCGCACGTCAGTCATCTCAGTCTTTGTTCAGGCAAATCAAGCACAGAACGCACAAATTTTAGACCGCAGAAGATGGAGAAACTTCCAACTTTGTTTAAACCATATGTAGAATTTTTTCATTTCAAAGAAGAAACGGACAATGCATTTATATTTAAATGCAAGTACGGATTCAATATAACTATTTTTTTTAAATATTTTTTACTTTTATTATTAATTTATTATTAATAATATTTTTTGTATTTTGCAAATGGTATATGTATACCATACATAATGTATTAAGTGTGCTCCTATATAATGATCTTGACTTGCAATGTCATCAATAACAAATTTTGTAATATATTTTGTATCTTTGTTTTGTGTAATCTGATGAAAAGCATAATTATATCATGAAAAGTATTTCTTTATTTGTTTTTTTTTCTTTGTCTTTTTTTAAAAATTTACTTACATTTAAAAATACTTAGCAGTCCCAGTTGTGATTACAGTTTAAAAAAAAAAGTAGTTTGAAAAGTAGTTAGCTACTTTTTTAAAAGTAGCGTATAAGTAGTGAACTACATTCCTTCAAAATGTAATTGTATAATAGCGAACTACTTTTTTTAGACTAATGTAACTGTAGTGTAGTGGACTACTTTTCAAAAGTAGTTTGCCCATCCCTGGGCAGGAGGAATAAGCATGTAAGTTTATTGTACTGATAGCTAGAACATTCAACTTTCCTACTGGACTAGGGACATAGGAACCAGCCAAGATAACCAATTTACAACTTTGTAACAAAAATGAAATGGAAATGTTTCTGAAATGTATGTGTTACTGCACATGATTCAGTGAAACTTTACTATAAAATATTGTCAGCTATGAGCTTTTTTATTTTTAATTCTTTCCCTTGTCTATTTTAGTATATAATATTATTTAGATTTTTTTGGGTTAAACTTCATGGAACAAAAAGTTTTGATGGCTTTGATCTTTATTTTGCAGATTGTTTGTGGCAGCCGTGAACAAGGAAACCGGGAAAGTGGTCATGCATCCAGCAGAAATTTTTAACTTGCATCCATGTGCACAAAGTATTACTAAATTTGTGTTGTGTTTATTTATTTATTTTATTCATTGAACTATTTAATTTATTTCACGTATTTAACTGTTATATTTATGTATTTATTGTCTTTTATGAAGTGAACAGGAACCAGCTCAGTTAGTACTTGGATGTGTCTGGTTATAACGTTAATACTTGCGTTTGATGGGCCCTATCCTAATAAAGCTTTTCCTGAGAAAAGGAAGGTCCTTAACACCTTTTGTCACTTGCAACCAACATTTGCTATTGACATAGTTAATTAGTGTCATTTTATCACCTAATTGATTTTAGACCTATTTTTTTTTTTTAAACAGATTTTATATGAAGTTTAAATTCAAAATAGCTGAGAGGAAAGGAAGGGGATTGTCTGCATGGTATTGTGCTATTAATAGTTTGAGTAGTGAGTGAGTCAGGTAGGTACTCATTATCGTGGGAAAAATGCCTGTTTTCTTAGTTACATTTTTTAAATTCTTTTTTTGCAGGCGAACTGAATGGTGAAGGGCTTGACATGCAAAATAAATCCTATCAGGAAAAGGTATGTGCATACTTCCACAAACTTGGGTTAGGTACAGTAATGAATAAATATTAATTATGTCATACAGATGGGGTCAACTTACCAGCAATTATTCCAGACCGTGGCTCTGGTATTATCTCTCATCCAGTTGTCTTTCTTTTGGATCTACAGCGTGGGATTTGATGATCATAATAATAATTGGAATAATAGTAGTATTTAGGTAAATTGGTTTTTTTTTTCTCAAATAAATACAATTCAAAGCGACCTTTTCCACTAAGATGCTCTTGGGTCGCACAAATTGAACGTCAGTGCGTATTTTTGACTGCTCAAAGAAACGTGTGACCTACAAAGTTGTGTAGGAACAGGTGTACTGTCAGACACTGGATCCTCATTGTGAACTCTATGACTCAAAATCTTCCTTGGAAACGCTTGAGTTACAGTGTGCATGGCACGCAATTCTTCTCAGCTTGATTTGTTGTGTGACATTTCGTTATAAGCTCCGCCTTTTGTTTGGGAGGTTTCCACTTCCACCTCTCTTCATCTTTTTCCCCGAGTGAACATGCCGTTTGTTTGTTTTTTAATTTGAGTAATAGGCATTATCCCTAAATAAACCGAAAGTAGGTTGCTTCCCCTGAAATGCGGGTTACACAATACATGTTGACAGCATAAACCGAAAGTAGGTCATTGAGAGCAATGAGAGTTGCTTCCCCTGAAAAGCGGTCAAAATACATGTTGACAGCTATTTAGGAAGGACTCCTATTGTGTGCCTTTGCAGAGCGATGTTTTGATTGATGCCTTCGGCAGTGGAAAGCAGAAGAAAGCGCTAAACAGGAGACGAGAGAACAAGATGGCCGACATGGCAGTGACATCTGCAATGAGTTCCGCCTTGGATTCTGCCGTCATTGCACAACAGAACTTGCCAGGTTTTATTTATTTATTTTATTTGCCATTTATAGTGACTGAAGAAGGTCAGCCTCGGACGACCTTGACCTTATGTCCTCCCACCCTAGTTATTTACCTTGCACCAAACGTACCTTTAATAATGGCTACTGCATGCCAGTATTTATTTATTTTATTGATTTATATGATTTGATGTATTTATTTGTTTTATTTTATTTACAATTTTAGCTCCTGCTGTGCAAGAGACGTCATCAGTTGTACCACCGTTCAACAAGGAGGCAACCACACCAGCCGATGTTTACAAGCTGCATGACAGTAAGTGACCATCTTTCATCTGTCCCAAAACCTGGAGGGACTTTATTTTCCAAAGTGTACCTATGTGTTGATACTGGCTTGAGAGGTTGTGATGTACTGCAGCTCTCACTGAGAAAGCACAGAGGGTGCCGAATCTAAATCCATATCTTTGGCTAGTTTCACTGTCATTGTTAGCAGATGCATTGTCATTGGCAGGGGTCCCAATTACCCGCGGTTTCGCGGATTTCCGCGAAAAACTGAATTTCATTTCCGCGAAAATCACCTGCGATCCGCGAAAAAAAATCTGAGAGGAAAATTAAAATATGGAGAGGAAAATTAATAATAATGTAGCCAAAGTCTCATAGCAGACGACGAAAGTTGGTGAAACGCGGTAGGAAGTTGCCGATGCGCGCGCCTCCTCATGGGTTTCCGCCATTTTGCTCACAGTTCCAACATGTCGCGTGCACACATTGTGGAGAAGAACTCTAGCAGAGTGAAAGATATTGACAAAGACTGCGAAAATAAATGGAACTGGAACTGGTTTGATCGAACTTTTGAAAGCGTTCCTTTCTCTACATGGTGCGCGAAGCTGGAGGAACCTGGCAAAGCGTATTGCACGCTTTGTCGATGTGAGTTACGCTACAGAAGGGGAAAGGCAGATGTACAGCAGAGAGGTCAGACTCAGAGCCTACAATGTTGACAAGAAGCTTGAAACTGCGGATGAAGATATGAACTTGGATGTTTGGTGGCTCAGTGTGCGGAAGACTGGCAGGTACCCATGCTTGACAAAAGTGGCTCTTGCTCTTTGCAGCTGCTTTCATGGCCCACAAGTTGAGGCAGCATTCAGTGCAATGGGAGACATCATTGATGAGAAGTGTGCAAGTCTGAAGGTGGAGACATACAGCAGCATACAGACTGTGAAATACTTATTGCAGTCATGCAACAAAACAGCTGTTGCATATTTCAGGAGGGAGGACATCAGTACCAGCCCAGTGGACAAGGATCTCTGCAGGAACATGATGAGCTCTTGGAGGACTTACAATGCCTATCTTGCCTCCCAGAAAGAAGCCACTGCAACTATTGCAGACACACTGAAAGCTCCTGCCCCAGCTGCTGCTGCAAGCAAAAGGAAATACTGCAGCATGATGGATTTTGTCAATAAGAAAGCCCGGCTTGACCATGCAGCATCCCTGACAAAAGACAAGTGTTAGGGAGACATTTTGAGCTTGAAGAGCTCTGTAACAGACTGTCACATCAGGCAGGATGTGTAGGTGTTTTTACTGTGTCAGTGTGCCTTCGGAATCAGAATGTGACTTCTCTGGATCCATATGTTAGCATTTTAACAAGCCAGTAAACATTTTGTAAACTGGCTGATCGTACTGATAGACAGACCATCACCGACACCTTTTGGCCAGGCTGTCAATGTAACACTCAACGTGCACAAATTCGGTGATTGGATTTTTTCAGGGATTTTTCTTAATTTGTATTGGGACCCCTGCATTGGAGTGGTCCAAAGTCAGTTCATATGGGTACTTTGAACTGACCGTAACCCTAAACTATCGAGAGATAACAAAGTCCAAAATTGTTTTGTATAAGGATCATAGATTGATTGATACTTTATATATGTTTCTTGTTGATCTTGAAGGTCAAGTTGGTTTTTGGATTTATAAAAAACATCAACATTTGTCATTGTACAATGGAATAAACATTGTATTATTTGATCATGCATGAGCCTTAGAGGTCATGTGAAGATCACTGCTACTACAACTTCACTGTAGTGTGTTTGATCATGAATGAGTGTTCATGTAAAAACGGAGGTTAAGGTCACCGCAGTATTACTTTGTGTTTTAATGCGAAAGTTTTTTTTTCTTCAGTTTTATCAAACTTGATCACTCCATACTGGGTTATGATTTTCATGTAGGCTATTGTGAATAAGCTCGGCAGTGAGCTTTACACTTCTAGTTGGTTATGTGTTTGCAGTCATTGGCCCAGCAGAGATCGAATGCTTGAGAAATGCCGCCCAGGTTTTGTGTAAGGCTGGACAGGAAGAGATCAAGCAGTGGGGCGAAACAAATAAGTATGAATTATAATCTTGCATGCTTGGTATATTATTTTTAACCAAGTTCATACATACTGCAAGATAAGTAATATTACTTAGCAGATTTACACATTTTAAGGTAAAACTGGTTATTAGGCATTGAGAGGCGGGGGTGAGGGTGACATACTCTTTTTTTCTTGTTGCTGTCTAGGTGAGAATTGATTAGAAGAATGCATAATATTTAAATAAATGAACAAATTCATGAAAAGGTGGATAAATACAATTGTACATAGATCAAGAAATAAAATGCCTGTACCTCAATCCATTTATCTGTTAAATAATTCTTTCCTCTTTGTGTCAGCAAAGCAAGACTTGTGCAAGAAGATTATGAAGTTGTGTTGCTCTGTTTGGATCTGATTTTAGAATCAAACGTGGAGAAGTAAATTTATCTGCTATAGTTGTAGATTCAACTGTGAAGAATTACATTTACAGGCCATGATTGATAAAAGCAAAAAAGTTATGCCAGGATTGTAGAATCAAACATGGTATATGTTAGCCCCGTGCTCTGGCAGGTATTTCCCAAGCATGCTGAGCCATTTGCACGTGTTACCGATGGCTGAAGAGCAGCGGTTGACGAAGGCTTGCCTGTTGCTGTACCTGCAGTACATGATGACGCTGTACCACTACAACGCTGCCAGTATCCGCAAGAAAGGTAAAATAGGTTAACACCAACTTTTGTAACAGGGGTCAGCATTTAAATTGGCCCAAGCCAAAGGATTGGTTTTTGTTTTTTTTGCAACAAGTTTTCTCTAAAACTCGCATCATTTTAACATTTAAAAAAAAAAAGGATCCAATGTCCTTTTTTGTTGCTTACACTTGCCTCTATAGTTTGAATTTTTTCGATTTAAGTTCCATCATATGTCTCTGTTTACAAAATACTGAGGTATGACCTGCCAACGATCGGCTATTGTTTCAAGACTGGCTGGCTTCTGTAATTTTTAACAAAGTTTCCTCGCGTACATTCCAACAAAGAGATTGTATGAAGCGGTTTTCTCTGCGACCTACATTCATTAACGTTACAAAGTGTGACCCAATCAAACGCCTGTGTTTCTTTGAGAGCGTTTGTAACTCTGTGACGTAGAAATGGCACCTAAATTGGTACTGGTGCAGGGATAGTTCTGAAAAGTTCCTGCCAATCTGGTTCAGAGTGTGGGTGTGCCGACTCCTGAAGAAACTAAACGAATTATGTAGGTGGAGGATATTTTTTTTAACCAGATGCGTCTTGTTCCCTCTAGCCTGTGTAACTTTGTCTTAGTTCTATCTTTGCGAGATTGTGTTTGTGACTGTTTGTTGTCTCCCTTACAACAAAGGTAGCCACCTCCCGTCTTGGAAGCTAATCACACACTCATAAAGTATTTGTACTTTGATTGCAGACCCTTTACCTTCAGACTGGCCAGTTTTGGTGAAGGCGATGATGCTAAATCGTTTTACAATTACAATGCAGCTTAGTGGAGGCAGGACTCAGAGGTGAGCATGTTACTGGAACAACATAATACAAAACAACACATCTTTCCTCCCCTCTTCCAGCAAAGGAAAGAAACATGCAGATCTGTTTACCTTTCGCATTGAGCATAATAAATCTGTCATTTTGATAACTCTTCCGTTCGGATTGTGTTTTCCGTTTTCTCAGATTAGGCGTTATATTAAAAAAAATGGATCTGAGCACGTAAGCACCTATTTGGGTCTGTGTACAGCCAAATGCCACCCAATAAATGGCACATGGACGTGTAGGTGTGCATCATTTGTGTGAGTGCAGCAGCTTTTTGACAGGGCGGTAATGGCCCTGAACGCAGCAAGTTCTAGGCATGCCCCATTCCTGGCTTAGCCAGCCTTAACTTTCAAAGTTTGGCAGCGTTGATCAAGTCAGTCTGACAAGAGGGGGAGACCAGAAGAAAGTGTTGACATTAAACTGATGGCGATTCATCAGTGACTAGTAGGGTCGAGGCCGCTCCGGTTAGTTTTAAGACTTTTGCTAAACCCTTCTGTATCCTTGACCTTTAATTATGTTGCAAAGGTGTTTACCAGCCCGCCTGAAGGACCTGCTGCTGAACCACATTCTGGTGCTGTGCCTGATCCTGGATGATTTCTCCACCTCTCTGGGACTTCTGCAGAAGGATCTGAAGCTGTCTAGCAGAAAGTAAGCCAACGTTGGTCATGTTGGGGTTAGTCTGCCTGTCTTTGAGTGTTGGTCAGTGCACGTCTAGCAGCAAGTTGGCACCTTGAGCAGCTCTTTAAGCTTGAAAAAAGCGCTATTGAAGAACAATTCTGTTCACCGAGACTCGATAAGAAAAGTTCTGTAGAACCCCGAAACCTAATTTCCAAACAGTTAAAAATTTGAGTAGTAAATACTAAACATGATAGTGTTCTTAAATGAATGCTAATATTTTGGTATCACCAAATCACAGTCTATGTACCTAAAAACTAAGATTATGATTTTTAATTCAAGTTGCTTTTTAGGAAAAGGTATTATTTGATAAATTGTTATATCTCCAAACCATTCTGCGCTAAAAGTTTTTGTTTTTAATTTCCTGGTGAAACTTTTTAGTGAAACGTGTATAGAGACTGTTTTAACCCTTTAACACACGAAGTGACCTAGAGCGACCGATATTTTTGCAATGTTCACGCTCGCGGAGCGACCGTCAGCGGCCGGTAAGAATGTGGTCTGCTCAGAGGCTGCCATGTGGAAATCTATTTATAGCAAACGTGCAAGATTCTCGCACACGTGAGCGTGATTTCCTGCGGTTTTCGGCGGAGTTTTCACTGCATTTTTAGAGCGTGTAGAGCGCACACAGCGAATTTTCAAAGTTTTATTAAAGTTTGAAGTTTGAGAGGCGGAGAATTATGGCATCAGATTCTTGAAGAAAATGACCCATTTGAAGGATTTTAGGAGGCTGATTTGGTACAGGTTAATGATGGAGAGGAAAGTGATTTGGACTTTCACTTTGACAATCTTTTTCTGTCGGATTTGAAGAACAGAAACGATGAACAATCGGTGCTTTATTATTTGTGGCAGTGATCGTATTGCTGCATGTTGTGTAGTATGCAATGTTGACATTCAGATTTTTTTTTCCAGTTGCAACACATTGTAAAAATGTATGTGTAACATTTCATTTTGAAGAAAAATATGTGGTTGATTTATAAATAATGATAAGTGGAATATAATTTTGGGTGGTGCATTTTTAATGAATTTTTGTATGTGCATGGTGTAGCATTTTGACGGAGTTACTTGCCTTGACCTAGGAAATAGAAGCAGATAAGGCTTAGGCTCCTGTGGGGGTTAGAGGGTTAATCTTGTGTGTTGATTTTTTTTAATCTCCTTAAACTTTTGATGCGTCTTCCTGATATGACTAGCAAACCTAAGATTTTGCTAGCAGTGGTGTTGTTTTCAGAACTTAAAGGTTGTTGGCGGCGACAAGATCACATCTGGAGTTTTAAAAAGTAGGTTTGGGAAATTAGGGTGGAGCGTGATGAATGGTGTAGTTCTCAATCCCTTAACCCTAGAGCTGTTAGAAAATGAAACGACAGTAGATTTCACAATGAATCTTTGTGTGGTCCTCTGCAAAGCAGATGAAATAGCACCAGGGGGGCAGAAATGCAGGAAAAGGAGTCAAGTTTTGATGATTTATTTTGTTAAAAGGGACGTCCTTGTTTGTGAACAAAAAAAAAATCGTTTTCTTTGCAGGATTTTGATGCATGCGCGAGCCATAGGCTGCAGGACCAAGTCTACACCTTACACCGATGACATGGGGTTGAAAATGACAACGTACGAGGCCAAGCTCACCGTGCCTCTCACCTTCCCAGAACCCAGTGCAGGGCGAAAGACCAAGAAAAATTAATAACGGTGTGTGGATATATTATTTAGATTGTGGATGATTGGATGCATTGCAAGTATGTTTGTATTGTGCACTAAGTTCAGCAGCAGTGGCTTCACTCAATGTCAAGCCTGATGCTCTGGTGACGTGGCCATACTATCAGAGTTTCCGTTTCTTCACCACTGTGAACAAGTCATGGTGTTGTCCAATGGCTTTTGTGATAGATGGTCTGTCGGGCTTCGTTGTTGGTGATGTGCTGGGTATAGGAAATGCCCCAAAGTCTTCTGTAGCACCTCATCTCCATGCTTTGTTTTCTTCATTGTAGGTCTGCTGTGAGGGTCCATATTTTGCGAGAGTATAGGAAGATGCAGATGCCAAGGTAGCGCAGAAGCCCAAACCTTGGAGTGTATGGTCCTGCCTTTACAAATCTAAACTTTCTGGATAACACTACAAAAAAATTATCTGAGAACTAGTCGTAGGTCAAGAAGTTTGTTAGCTCAGCTGAAAAGAAATGTTGAATTATGCCTATGTATATAATTATGAATGCTGTATTATTTGTTTGAGTGAATGATATAAGATGTGAACAAGAATACATTCAAGCAAATCTGGTTTGTAGGATTGTTTTAATAAAAATGAAAACAGTTGACAACTCGTAAACATTGTTGCCTTGTTATTATCAAATATGAAAGGCCCTTAATATTGGAGATGGACTGGGCCGAAACAACAGGGTTGCTGAAATCACTGTTTCGTTCACCAATGAAAGATTGTGAGGATTCCCCCAAATTGCATGCAATTCACACAACAGGTTGTCGTGTTCCTCTTTCCCCTTTGTTCATAGATGACAAAACTTTTCACACAAGTTTTGCTGACTTGTGCACTGTCATCATGTGCAGAAAGATTTCAGTTTCATTTTGCATGAAATGGCTAGTGAGAATTGTAAGGAACCTCCTGCTCACTAATCTGGGAGGGCGAGTTGGAAATTCATGCTTTTAGTTTTAGCACTCTTCTATTGTAAGCAAAACCAAATTGCTAACACAAAAATTATGGCAAACAATATTAAAAGAGAAACAGAAATGACACAAGCAAATTTGTCCCACATGCAGACTGCAATAATATTAATAGGGGTATTATAACAAAATAAATGATTAAAATCATTTCAAAATGGTTGATACCATGGGATACCCAACATCCAGGTTCAACGCAGAATAAACCGTGGAGTAAATGCAGGGTGCGTACTCTACCTGGAAAGTCCTGGAATTGCAAAATTGCTTTTCCAGGCCTTGAAAATCCTGGAATTTCATTACTTATCATGGAAAACCCTGTTGTTTTTTTTCGAAATAACGTAGCTCGTTCGTTAACGAGCGTCGCCGAGCGAGAGAGAGAGAGAGAGAGAGAGAGAGAGAGAGGCTGTTTCCAGTTTGTGGCGATTGCACTAGAGCTATTTATAGCTCAGTGGACTCACAGCGTGATGCTCATATGAATCATTCCATTCACTAATTGGCTAGTCTAGAACTTCCGTTTTCATCACTGACTTACGTCATACAACTTTCCTTTCTGTCCAAGAATGTTCTCAAATATCGCAAAGCTTCTATCGACAGTAAACAAGCAGATCTAGAGAATTCTCCAATAATATCGACTAACGAAAATTATCAAGGTTATACAAAGCTTCTTCTAACAACAATGCAAACTCAAATCAAAGGTAAATACACTCCGTTATTGAAAACTTTGCAAAGCGAAACGATTAGATCTATCGTGCGTGTTTCAGACATACTATCCTTCGCGTTTCAACGTAACATAACCCCCCACTCAAGAAGAAATTTACCCAATTTGAGGAAATGTGGAAGTCTTGTGCATTCTGCAGATGAATATGCTCAAAAAGCTGAAAACAAGTGTGACATTAAACTGCTGGCAAAATCAAATGCAATGAGAAAATCAGCAAAAGAGAAGAAGGGAGAACTTGACAATTTAGAAAAACCGATAGAAGAAAAGTCTTGCCAGATTAAGAATTCTTAACCTGCTGGAAAAAAAAAATCAGCCAACAAAAAGAGGGCTGAACTCAGATTGTTTGTGTGCTGCACAGTGCATTTTTGTATTTGTAGTGATATTCAACATATATTTTTTTCTTTTATCATAAAACAAAAATAAGCAACACCAGCCAACTGTTTATAACAGTAAGATTTGTGCATTTTTGTATTTGTAATGATATTCAACATATTTTTTTCTTTTATCATAAAACAAAGTAAGCAACACCAGCCAACAGTTTATAAAAGAAATTTATTCGCAACACAATCAAGAAAAAAAACAGCCATGAAAATTTTTTTATGGGTCTGGAAAATCCTTGAAAAGTCCTGGAATTTTACTTTGTAAGACCTGTACGCACCCTGTTTAAAATGCATTTCAGTCATTTATACAATCTGAATGTGGGAGCGACATGTTAGATTTAATTAAAAATGAATACATTGAAATGCTCAGCAATGGATGTTACATTTTCATAAATTTGGCAAAGATTGCAATAAATTACTGGGAAGACAAAAGACACAGGTACAGTACAGTAATAGGTAACACGTTGACTAATGTGATTTTCTAGAAATGGCAAAACATTCATGCAACAAATTTGTAAAATGTGAACATTATATTTATAGAATGAGAAAACATTACATTAAACTAGAAATGAAAAAGTAACTAACACATTTTGAAATAAGTGCGTGAGGGGAGAATTTAAAAACAAAAACTAGAAATGAAAAAAAAAATTCAACTGCTTTAACTGATTTTGCGAAAATGAACCCTAGGTCAGAAATGGATTTTATAATAAAATTGACGTAATAATTAAAGCAGGGGAAGAAACTTTGCATGCATAATATGATAACCATGTTTTTAAAATCAACTATGGAAAAAATAGTTATTTGCGGTCATGCAAAACAAGAGGAATAACCATAGCAATCGATATAATACCAGTTCTTGGAGTAATAAATTATGATATAATAAGAATGACTATTACAGTAAATCTTTAGCAACAAAACTGTTGGCATTATACAATCACGATATCGACATTACAATATGGTCACAAGATATAACTAACACAGAACGTTTCATTGCAAAAGTCAGTTGTTAATACAAAACCGATTCAAACATAAATAGATAGGTATAAAAATAAATATTTGGATTTGTAAAAAAACCTGGCTTTATACAATTGATTACAGTTAGATGTATAATGTACAATTTGGTTACAAGATACAACAATAAACACAGACTATTTTATTGCAAAAATCTGCAGTTATAAATATAATATTGTCTCCAAAGTCTTGAAGTTAGTTATTCATTGCTGACAGGGTCCAGCCCACTGCAAAGAGCCGAATCAGGACCACAAAAGCAAGACCACAACATTGCTGAAAGAGGACTGGCACCTGATCCGCATAAAAAAATCTGCCGAAACAACCCCAGTGGTTACACTGAAGGCACTCCACCAGGCGGTCACTTTACAATAAAGACATCCCACGCAGGGGACGCTGAGGTTATACTCTAATGTATCGAACCTCCATTTACAAAAACAAGATAGAAAATAAAGATCATTATAAAATATCTACAAAACACATATAAAATGCCTACATTACCAAATAATAACATCACAGGAAGCCCAAGTGACCATTTGGCAGAAAGCATCCAATGTTCCCAAGCTGATCCAACAGACCTTTAAGTTTTAAAGAAAAAAGGTAGGTGACTGGTCTAGCGAAGAAGAAGATGTATAGTAGATTGATTGAACAGAGTAGGAATGAGAAAGAACAAATAAGAAAGACAGCAACAGTAGGCATCTAAAGCACAAAATTTCCAGAAAGTGGGGATACTGTTTATACTAAAAAACCCGGCACCCCCACGGGTGAGTCGAAAGTCTTGAAACTGCTTTTGGATTGCAAAATAGCACTGCAAATGTGAGACACTTGTAAGGTGAGTTCATGTTTCGGCAGTGCTGATGGCTTCGAAATTGTAATAATTTAATGGGTTACAAAAGTTTAATAAAGTAATAAAAATTTTAATAAGTTATATCCATTGCTTCATGAGACACTTCAACAGTAATAAAATAAAATAAAAATGGCAATAATTTAATGGATTCAAACTATTATAAATTTAATTGCACTCTTCCCTGAGATCAATATACAGTTGGATTGCAAATGACGCATTGCGAACAAGTCAAATACACAGCTGGATTGGAAATGATACAGCGCCAACAAGTCAAATACACAGTTGGATTGGAAATGATGCAGTGCAAATGAGTATAAAAGCCAATGCTGCCAGTATCACGTAACCTCGGTGGCACTGAAAATAACCTGTCTCAAAAGAGCCCAGATGACAGACAGGCTAAAAGAAATACTAGAAAGGCAATGCACATAAGGCCGCCTCTCCCTATTATGAGCAACACACTTGCAAGTTCAACAGACCGGTCTCCACTGAACACTAGCCGAGTGTCGGAGATTTATCAAGCATAGGCTGTGTGTAGGTGTGTGCCCTCACACTAGGCCCTGACATTGGAATCGGAGTCAGAGTTGTTTTGGGGTCAGCTGTGCTGCCTACCTTTATATGATCTAGTCGCTATCCAACACAGCTCAACAGCAGCAAAAGGTCTTTTTTACAAACAGTTTGTAACTTCATTATAAAGATGTGTTACTGTAACTCTACAGTTTGTTTTTTTAAAAAATGTTTTTAATCGTTTGAGCACATTTGGTTTTTCTGCTGCCTGAAATTTATAATATGCGATTGTTGATATGAACAATATATTAAAATAACTATCACTGAAATTCAAACAACTATTACAATATAGGTACACTATCAATGCATAGAAGATTGTCAATATTGCTTTGCAAAGTTAACATAGCGGATAATAAAATATCCGTTCATAGGCTGCCTTAGTCATTAAATTTGTTGGCCAAGAAAAATAAAATAAAATAAGAAATAATGCTGTTTCGTTCAAATATTTTGTTAAAGTGCTTACAAGTCAGTGGGAACAGATATTAGTGTGTAACTGACGAGGATTCATATAGATTCGTAAACCTTGTGCAGTATAAATATGGAAATAACTCGTCATCACATCATCATAGAAACCTTCACATTATGGCTGTTATTCTTATGTAGCGCACTTACAGGCTCATGGAGCTTCTCAAGGCTATGGTCATTAATATCCAGCATTCACAAAATAGTTTGCTGAAGTCAGGATTTGAACCCAAGACGCATGTACACAAGATTTGCACCCTCAACCATGGTGCCATCCCTGCTGCCATGTAAAACTTTTTGTTCAACTTTATTGCACCTCGGGGGGAAAGTATTACTAAATTGGCAAATAAATAAACTGATTATAAATTATGTATATTAACAAAGGTCTGTCAGTAAACAGCTTGAGGAGACCAAACTGTTTCCTTCTACAATATCGTCATCATCACCATCCTCTTCATTTCTGACTTGCAGCACCCGTGCATCAGCATGGTCATGACAGCCATCATCTATGCCATAGTTATCTGTCGATGGAAGATTTAGTTCTGCTCCTTCCAAAAGCTGCTGGAGTCGGAACAGGCCCTTAGGAGGGAGGCCGGATGGTTGCTCTCCCAGCTTCCCTCTTTGCGGAAGTCCAAGAAGTGCTGGATCGGAACAGGCAGAGGAAGGCGTCTGATGGCCGAGGGCAGATTGTCTCTCTCCGCCCGCATCAGCTGGCAGCGAATAGTGCAGCGACAGATGTGGGCCAGAGAGGGGATGAAACTGGCCTGCATGGTGCTGAACGCTTCAAACACCTTGCCGTTCACTTCCAGCGTCTGACGTGGACCCATATCAACCCTGCTGCCTCGTTTGCTCTCCAGGCTCCTTGTCAGCTCAGCTTGCCTGCCGCGCATCCGCCTCTGGCCTTGAGTGCGGCGGGATCTATCAGCCCTGGTTGTAATCTCAACTATTGGCCGCTCATGGTGCAGAGCTAGGTCTAGCTTGCTTTTTTCAGCGCTGGCAGTTTCTTCTTCCAGCTCTTTGGCACTGCACTCTACTTTGAGTTTTTGGAGCAAACAATCCGGCACGCGCTTCGGGCCTCCACACCGTACGCCATAGCGATGGATGTCAAGCGCATTCTGCCTATCACTGGCTTGGTCGCACCTCACTTTGGGCCTCAAACCTCCCTCTCTCGCTTTGGGACGATGTGAGGTAGCAGTGTAGCCGACAAAGTGCAGGAGGTGAGTGGTGTCACGGCATGAGGAGCGTACGCAGTAGGTGGCATAGACAGCTTGCAACAAGGTCTGCAGACACTCGGTTGCAAACTCCTCTCTGTTGATGTCGCCCTGCAAGCTGTTAACACCATTGTCCATGGTTAAAAGGACATTTAGTGTTCTTATTATTAATATTAATGATAATAGTAATAATTATCATAATAATAATTAATGGATGCTGAAACGCGTTTTTCCCCAAATCACCAAACGGGCCCAAAGCGCGCCGATCTGTACCAAAACATACAGCTCACATGTTTCACACAATCTCACCTACACAACAAAAACACATTTATCACTCAAAGATGTGGTGTAAAGGCAGGAAGGCCACTATTACAAGATGGAAAGGAAATTAAATTTTATTTTTGCAATTTTTACACCATGGACCCAGTCGCTTGTCATCACTCTTCCCAAAAAAGGTAACCTTCAGGAGTGTGAAAATTACCGCACCATCAGCCTCATCAGCCATCCCAGCAAGGTCCTCCTGAAAATAATACTCAACAGGTTGAAACCACAAGCTGAACAAATCATAGCTGAAGAACAAGCAGGATTCATGGCAGGGCGAAGTACCACTGAACAGATTTTCAACCTCAGAATAATCTGTGAGAAATACCTACAGCACCAACATCATAGACTTCAAGAAGGCATTTGACCGAGTCTGGCATGCAGCTCTATGGGCAACCATGAAAGTGTACAACATCAGCCCTAAAATTATAGAAGTCATCAAAAGCCTGTATGACAAGGCTACCAGTGCAGTCCTCCATAACAGCGTCATCGGGAACTGGTTCAGAACAACAATCGGTGTGCGTCAAGGATGCCTACTCTCCCCAACACTCTTCAACATCTTCCTAGAGCGCATCATGTCAGATGCTCTTGCAGATCACGAAGGCACAGTCAGCATAGGGGGCAGAGCAATCTCCAATCTTCGTTTTGCGGATGATATTGATGGATTGGCTGGAGAGGAACAAGAACTTGAACAGCTTGTACAGAGGCTTGACACCACCTCCAGAGCTTATGGAATGGAAATAAGTGCAGAGAAGACCAAAATGATGACCAACAACACCAATGGCATCAACACGGACATCAAAGTACAAGGCCAATCCCTCAACACAGTGCACAGCTTCAAATATTTAGGAGCCATTGTGTCAGACAATGGGTCTCGACAGGAAGTCCTCTCCAGGATCGCACAAACAACTGCTGCCCTGACAAGGTTGAAACCCATTTGGAAAGACAGAACCATCAGTCTACATTCCAAAGTAAGACTGCTGCGCTCTCTGGTCATCTCCATCTTCCTATATGCTTGCGAAGCATGGACCCTCACAGCAGATATCCAACGAAGAATACAAAGCATGGAGATGAGGTGCTACAGAAGACTTCTGTGCATTTCCTATACCCAACACATCACCAACGTTGAAGTCCGACAGACCATCACACAAGCCATTGGACAACACGATGACCTGCTCACAGTGGTGAAGAAACGGAAACTCCGATGGTATGGCCACGTCACCAGATCATCAGGCCTTGCAAAGACCATTCTGCAAGGCACAGTGCAAGGAGGTAGAAGAAGGGGGAGACCGAAAAAGAGGTGGGAGGACAACATTCGAGAATGGACTGGTTTGACACTGAGCGAAGCCATGAGGGCTGCTGAGGACAGAGAAAGATGGAGTATGCTGGTTAAGCGATCATCTGTGGTGCCCCTACGACCTTCGGGTTATGGGACAGGATAGGATAGGATAGGAATTTTTACATTGACTGAATACAATTATTGAAGAGGGGAAATCCGAGTACATGGAATATACCTTCTGTGACCTGAGGAGTCTGGTTCCTAAGTCACAGAAAGTTCGTCCCTTGCATTCTGTTACAGAGCACTTACAAACTCAAAGCACTGCAATCTAAAGAGATGACTAACGCCATTAGTAGTGGTTTTTGCATCCATGGTTGTATGCCGGTCCACAGGAAAATGGCTTGTATTTCCTAGTAAATTAATGTAACTAATGCAGAAAAGAAATAACTGGAGTGTCCCCAGTGAAGATTTAACTCCCAAAGTTGACAGTACTGATACCGCCTTACACTTTGAAGGTGACCCGGCATGTGTCTGATGATGACCTTCAAAGGTTGAAACATCTGTCCACTGACCTGTATTAGAATACAGGTCAGTAATCTGTCACACTTTGCTCTACACCAAAAAAAAAAAAAAAAAAAAAAAAAAATGAAAATCTCAAAATAACAAATGGTCGTCCTGTACCTGTACCGACTGGAGGAAAGTATTGTAAAAAGACGGTCACCTTACCTTCACAATATAAGGCAGCGCGATAATGCCAGCTTTGGCGGAAAATCTTCATTGAGAACACTGAGTTATTAGGTCATGTTCTACATCATCAGCTAGTGTTGGGACCCGCTCTCTCTCTCTCTCATTCTGCAATGTAATGAATGTTGTGCAGTGGTTGAAAAGTAACTCCCTATTAAAAAAAACAAACCATTTCTGTAACTATAGTTCTGCATTGCTGGTCTCTTGACTTCGTCCCCTTGACTCATCCCCTGACACGGAGTCAGTGAGCTTAGCTTGACATGCAAGGCACAAGACAAGACCAAGCGACAGGTGACGGAAGACCATTGCGGGCCGCTTTGGTCACTTGTCAGATGAAATGGGAGATCCACACTTGAGTTCTACCGCTGTAAGGATGACGATACATGTTGCTTCATGCCAAACGCCGTACTATTTGTCAAAAGTGATCAGCCATTTTCGATAGGGAGTTACTTTTCAGCCACCTTCCATGTATTTGTTGTGCGCCAAAGGTTACGACAGGAATAAGCTGTGTATGGGCAGACTGACACTAGGATTGGAGGCAGCATCGCTTGTCAGGCCAACCCTATGCCAAAGTAGCATTCCATCTGTGCCAAACCTAGTGGGAAAAAAAGTCCAAGTGTGTACTAACCGTCCCCAAACCTTCCTTGGGTCACGCATCCACTTGCCAGCGCGCGCCATCTTTGCGATGCTCAGTTCATTGATGGCGTAGCACAACGGCCTCTTCTCCCCAGGTATGCTCTCGTTCCCTTTCAAAAGACGAACACTGCAAACTGTATTTGATTAATAGCGTCACTGTCAAGCCAAACGTATAATCATTTCAAGATTTTGTGGGGAAATTGTAATCTGAATTTGAAAAAAAAAAAATGAAAATCACGAGGAACAGACCTTTTGCTGCCCCTAAACTTATAAAGGCAGCTGGAGAGCAATGGCATGCTGACCCTAGCCTGTATGTCAGAGGTTGTTCAGGGCCTGTGCTTGATAGATCTCTGACACTTGGCTAGTGTCAAGGTGGCCTGTTTAGTGAAAAAAGGCCTGTTGAGCAAGGCTGACTGTTGCAATTTTGTCCACCTTTGAGACCAGGAGTTACCTCCATTAACCAGTTCATGATTATTTCAACTTTTCTCCTTTTCTCCTCTCATCTGAATGGTTTGTTTATACGGTGCTAGCCATTGTCGTCAGATTTGTTACAATTCTTACAAATTTACTTGAAAACCTATTTCAAATTGATTTTCTCGGTCAATTCTGGCAAATGAGAGAGTTTGCAATTTGCAACTGGCTTCTTCTATGTGAACTTCTGAAAGGAGTGTGTGTCATGACTACCTAGGTAGTGCCACTGATCTAGTTAGTTCAGTGAGGTAGTGCAGATGGACTGTACTCAGTATATTTATATATATTCAAAAAAAAAAAAAGGAGCTCTTATAGTACCTGTATCTCTGAGGGGGTCAGCACCATAGCGCAGCAGCGTCCTGACAGCATCCAGGGATCCTGCTTTGATGGCGGCCAGGAGGGGTGTGGTACCACTTGGTGACGTAACATCCAGGTCTTGGTGTAAAATGTGCTGCAGAGAGTAGCACAGGCCGGTGGTCAGCTCTCTCGGATCTGTTTCCAAAGGTCGAATGCAACCCAGGTAGAAGTTCAGAGCTTTGCTCAAGTCTGTACCATCGTACAAGTGGGAGTTATGTTCTAAATGCGAAGGAGGGCTGTGTCGTTTGAAAAGGCACTGGCAGGATCTGTCAAACATCTCACAGTTACAGTGGGTTTCTGAGAAGAACACGTAGAAAACGCTGGACAGGGACCCCTCACATAGGTAAATTTCTCGCACTAGTTCGCTGAGCGTTCTTCGGTAGTCGCTGCAGAGGTCATCATCTGCCCAGTGTTCATACTCATAGGCCAGGCGAAGAGCTCGGTGTAAGTAGTAATGATTTGTGCAGGAAGTTTTCATCTCATTGAACGCTAAAATGACGCGTCGTTTGTGGATCTGGCACAGTCTGCTGAGGTGCGCAAACGTCTCTTCTTGCAGCATGTTGTCAATACGTAACGAGTTCTTGTTCAGGGATGCAAAGCTCCGTCTCTTAAGATTTAACCCGTTTGAAAAGAAAATGAATTGCTTGATTGCCTGAGTATCTTTTAGATATTGGGTTTGGGATTCCTGAGATTCCATGTTTGACGGTGTCGTTGTTGTTTCTGCACTGTCTGCAGTTGTTCCAGGAAAATATCGGCAGATCCGCTAGCAAGTTTCCCACAAAGAATTATGAACAATGCACGGTCTGATTTTCTAATTTTGAATGAAGACGATTACAAGGAAGTTAAATCTTTTAGTTGCAATCACTTACTACGATATGAAGTCACTCCGAGCACGTTTGGTCAAAATTTTATTAAGTTCTTTGTTCAGCGTTATCGTCGGCCGGCATGTTGTTACTTGTAAATATTACTCAGAGTAACGCCCCTTGAATCATTCTTCACACCCACCCACCCCACACCCACATCAGACGTTTCGTTTTTCTTTAGTGGATCGAGCCCTCATTATTATTATTATCATTATTATTATTATTGTTATTATTATTAATATTATTATTATTATTATTATTATTATTATTATTATTATTATTATTATTAACTTTTTTACCCCAAATATTATAGAGTGATCCTTGAGGACCAACACTTTATAGATTTTAAAGTAATTGTTTTTTTTTGTTTTTTTTTTTTTGTTTTTTTTGTTGTAGAAGTATAATTGCAATATCTATTTTAAAAAAAAAATCAAAAAACTATTGCAGATAAAAACTTAAAATTTAGTGATCTTAAAGAACAAATGTTATTTTATTTCCATCCATATGGTCTTTTTAGTTTTTCTGTTTTTCTATATTTACAACTTTAAAAAATAATAATAAACTGTGTGTTTACCACCATCTAACTTCAAAAGCACAACATTAATTCCTATCCTATCCTGTAACTCGGAGTTCGTAAGGGCACCACGGATGATCGTTTAACCAGCATACTCCATCTTTCCCTGTCCTAAGCAACCCTGATTGTTTCGCTTAGTGTCAAACCAGTCCATTCTCGAATGTTGTCCTCCCACCTCTTTTTCGGTCTCCCTCTTCTTCTACCTCCTTGCACTGTGCCTTGCAGGATGGTCTTTGCAAGACCTGATGATCTGGTGACGTGTCCATACCATCAGAGTTTCCGTTTCTTCACCACCCCTGTTGGGGATTTCAGTATAAATAGTATCCCCACTTTCAGGAAATTTAGTGCTTTAAATTCCCACTTTCGCTGTCTTTCTCATTTGCTCTTTCTCATTCCTGCTCTGTTCTATCAATCTGCTATACTATCTTCTTCTTCGCTAGACCAGCCATCTACCTTTTTTTCTTGAAAACTCTTCCGGGAAAAGACTCCTTATTTGTGTATGAGGTCTGTTAAATCAGCTTGGGAATATTGGACGCTTTCTGCCAGGTGGTCACTAGGGCTTCCTATGATGATATTATTTAGCAATGTAGGCATTTTATATGTATGTGTTTTGTTGATAATTTATAATGATGTTTGTATTCAATTTTGTTTTTGTAAACAGGGGTTCGATAAATTAGAGTACAGCCTCAGCGTCCCCTGAGTGGGATGTCTTTATTGTAAAGTGACTGGCTGGTGGAGAGCTTTCAGTTTTACCACTAGGGTTGTTTCGGCAGATCTTTTATGCGGATCAGGGGTTGTCCGGTCCTGATTTGCCTCGGAAGAGTCCGCTGGACCTAAAGCAATAATCATGTAATGTAATGTAATGTTTCTTCACCACTGTGAGCAGGTCATCGTGTTGTCCAATGGCTTGTGTGATGGTCTGTCGGACTTTGTAATTGGGAATATGCTGGGTATAGGAAATGCCAAAAAGTCTTAAGTAGCACCTCATCTCCATGCTTTGTATTCTTTGTTGTAGATTTGCTGTGAGGGTCCATGTTTCGCAAGTATATAGGAAGATGGAGATGACAAGGGAGCGCAGCAGTCTTACCTTGGAATGTAGGCTGATAGTCCTCTTTCCAAATGGGCTTCAACCTCGCCAGGGCAGCAGTTGTTTGTGCGATCCTGGAGATGACTTCCTGTCGGGACCCATTTTCTGATACAATGACTTCTAAATATTGGAAGCTATGCACTGTGTTGAGGGATTGGCCTTGGACTTCGATGTCCGTGTTGATGCCATTGGTGTTGTTGGTCATCATTTTGGTCTTCTCTGCACTTAATTCCACTCCATAGGATCTGGAGGTGGTGTCAAGCCTCTGTACCAGCTGTTCAAGTTCTTGTTCCTCTCCAGCCAATCCATCAATGTCATCATTAATTACCTTCCAATATTCTAATACCTATCTCCCTGCATGTACAGCCACATATGTTTGAGAACAAAGGTGTGAGAGTGCCAAAATAAAAATAAAAAAATGTAAAAAGAGATTGAAAGAGAGAGAGAGAGAGAGAGAGAGAGAGAGAGAGAGAGAGAGAAAGAGAGAGAGAAAGTGAGAGAGAGAGAGGGATGTGGGGTAAAATACTGAACTAAAACAGAAACTTCAAAAGTGAAGGCAGCCGCAAGTTGCCTAAGCAGAGCACTATCACAGGCGCCTGTGAGCTCTATGTGACTCTAGTAACTATTTAGGCGGAAAGTCTGCGCATCCCAATGCCCACAGAAAGCGCTCTGTGGCGCTTTTAGGTTGTTTGCGAAGAGAAAAAGATGGCGGCCAGCATGGTGGGCTTTCGATTTGCGAATGGCGAAGTGTTCAATGGTGAAATAGCAAGGGAGGACTTTTTGTCATTAATTTTTACAGTCTGGTAAGATTTGTGTACTTGGTATTTGACGGAATAATTATGTTTATGTGCAGTCGGTATGAATTGGTATTTATATTTGATAGTATTGTTGTGTTGTCAGTGTGATTAACAGACTTTCAGCGGACTTCACTTTGATTGGCTGTTGTGCAGTCAACATGTGCTGCGCACTGAGCTATATGGTTATATAATATAGCTCAGTGGTGCTGCACCATTTTGATAGCTCTCGCTAATGGCAAAGGGTTGCTTAGAAGCAAAAATAGTTTGTGGCGAGCAATCGAAATGTTTTGTGGCACTTTTTTGCTATACAACTTGTGGCTGATATACAAGAAATGAAAGAAAGAGATAACACTGTTAACAGTGAGAAAAAGAAAATGATGTAAAGAGAATGAAAGGACTTTTAACTGGGGAAGATATAGAGAACAGACACAGAATAAGAAAACCAGAAGAAGAAAAAAGTGTGAGCGGAAAATAGAGGAAAGCGGTGCGAGACAGAAAGAGAGAAATTAAGACAGAGAGAAAGACATACACAGACAGAGAAGACACACATACACAAAATAATGAACAATGGCCACACTTCATGAGAGAGAGAGAGAGAGAGAGAGAGAGAGAGAGAGAGAGAGAGAGAGAGAGACAGACAGACTAGAGAGAGAAAGACAGACTAGAGAGAGGAAAAAGCAAAGAGACAGACGTGAGAGAGAGAGAGAGAGAGAGAGAGAGAGAGAGAGAGAGAGAGACACACACACACAAAAGAGAGAGAGAAAATACACACACGAGAGAGAGAGAGGGAGAGAGAGAGAGTGAGAGAGAGAACAAAGAGACCGACTTAGACGTGCAGGCGGAGCCTGCCAGAACCTAAGAGACAGATTCACTGTACACAAAACAAAGAAACAGCTCATGTTAAAACAAGTCAATCATTTAATGACCCTTTCACACTGATAGCAAACAGTGGCGCATGACTGCAGACAGGCTCACAGCTTAAAAAACAAAATGAAATAATGAACACACAAAATTTCATAAAAATCAAACAGTTTTACAATGAATTTTCAAACAGAATAAACTTTGTACAGTAAAGTTTCATACAGATACAGTATTACGCTAAAATTTCATACAGATTTTTAACCATGAAGTTTCAAAGCAAAATACGTTTTACTATACAATTTCCCATAACAGTCACTGCAGCATTTGTTTTGTCTTTGTAGCCAAAACTCCAACAATTAGACGATAACACTGTGCATTTGAATTATCAATTAATGCCATTATTGTCTTACGCTCTAGGAAGCATTTATATCCTATCCTATACTATCCCGTAACTCGAAGGTCGTTGGGGCACCACAGATGATGCCACCAAGCATCTATATAATAGCTGAAATTGTGATTTCCTAAATTTCAGCAAAGAGACATAACAGTTGAAATTATGGTTTTCTAAATTTCAACAAAAACAGATTGTTGGAATTTTCACACATACCCTGTAAGTTTTTTTCTGGTTTATATAAATAAACTTCCTTCTCATATTTTATGTAGATAGTTGTAATATTGTTAAATTATGTTGGGGTATTGTCATTTTGTGCACAAGAATCAAATACTATAATAAAATCCTTGATGTTCCAGCACTCGGTTTTCATCACACAAAAAAACATTACACTGAAAACACTATAAACCTAATCAGATGCAGTCCTATAGTTTTTTCTCTTGTAAATTTTTCTTTTAAACCTTCATCTTTTTGCCGTTCCCAGATAATAATATCTGGAAATATTTTGAAATATTTTTTTCTTTTAAAAACCTGTCCTTTTAACATCCAACATAAAACTGTAAGCGTACGCTCAGGGGTATGTAGTTGTCTCTCATCAGATTCTATTGTACAATAGGTCTCTGTTCAAACCATCCTTTTATCTTTTCTAAACAATTTCTAAAAACAAATTCTGATCTCAGAAAACAATAATCATAAATATATAACTATACGATTTGATTTTGTAGGTCTCCGTTCAGACTGACCATTTTTTTTCTCCTTCTTTCTAAAGAATTTCTAAAACAAACTCTAACCTTAAAAAAATAATAATAAATATATCATTTATAAGATGAGATTTTGTAGCTCTCCTCTATTCAGACTAAAACAAATTCTAATCTTAGAAAATAATAATAAATATATAATAATTCTATAATGGGGTTACATTGAAAGAGAAGCATGACCAACATCATGAACAAAACGTCTCCATTAGTAACTGAACAAGAATCTTTCACATGAAAGCTAAGATGGCCGCCAGGCTACATATATATATATATATAAAGAGAATGATAAACACAACAGCACAAATCTCGATGAACGACTTTTACAATAAAAAATCCAACAAGCGACTTTTACAAGAAATTAAAATTGAAATTTGGCAAACAGGGCACAGAAAAGATGAGTCGTAATATATCATAAATATAATTACAACAACAACAAAAATCTTATTTAAAAAAAAAACAAATTATTGGAATTTAACAGGCTAGCAGAAATAATAAAATGGAAAGGGCGAGATGAAAAAAGTTGCAATGAATGAAAGAAAAAAGAAAGTAATTTAGTTGCAGTGATGTTTATCTAAACTCACAGTAGTAATCTTCATTAAAACATCTGTAAACCCAAAAAAATTGTAACGAAAATTCTAACATTTATGAAGTATTATAATAGAAAGGATCAGTCTCCATGTCGTCTGTGATCTGCACAAGCTCATCGTTAACAAATGACGAGTTGGGTATGAACGTGAATGTGATTCAATGACAAAAACTTTTTAAAAAAAACTTAAGACACTGGTGTTGAGAAACAATTTACAAACCTTTCCTTCACCATCGCTAGTCTTTCATGTACTTGCACACGTTTTTCACTTCATCTCAACTTTCTTCCTCTCTCTTTCTCACTCTCTATGAAAAATGTTAAAAATAATCGCTCGCCGTCTTTCTACAATTCTCACTCACAAATCTCTCTATTATTGTTAAACTTGTAAAAGCACAAACACAGTTTCACTTTCTTAGTCCATCACTTTATTCAACTCTCTCTCTCTCTTTTTCTCTCTTTCAAAATACAACAGAAAATGAAGTGGCAAGAAAAACTATTACTCTATCTCTCTCTAACTCCAAAAAACACAACAGACTAACATGACTATTACCAGGGCAAGGCAAAAAAAAAAAAAAACAACCAAACTTTCACACCCTGCAAAACGGAAACATAGTACATGTATGTTATATAAATAAATGATTCCAATGTGTTTGGCATAAATGTATTCCAAAACGTCATAGTCCAAGAGAGGAACCAGTTTTTACAGTACGTTATGTAGAGCTTAACACCAATAACAGAGAAAGGAGTTGGTAGCAGATAAAGAAAGAAAAATACAATGCAGAATATAGTACAGGAAGAAAAATACTGATCGACAATAGCCCCAAACAACTCAAACATCACATGTGACAGTATGACAACTTTTCAGGAAAATTAAATTTATTTTCACAAACAAATTTTTACAGGACATAAAATTAAAACAGGAACAGTAAAACAAAAACACAAAAACCCAACAACACTCAAACATGCATTCAACACAACATGAATTGAAGTTGCAACAAAATAACAAAACAAACAAAAACACAAATAAATGTTAAAAGTTTGTTTTACAATCGTACAAGAAAATCAAAATGTATACATTCAATGTAAGAGATGTGCAAGCCAACTTTATCTGTACTTGCCGTTTTTCACGTATAATGTCCGATGATAAAACATGTGGATAATAATAGTTTGTGGTTATGTAGAAGTACTTTTTACTAACCGACAAAGACACATCTAGACTACTTTTTCAAACTCAACAGTACAAATTTTATTGAATCCTGATTAAATTAATAAACTCTGAAACAATTCATCCCAACACTTTGTAGTAATATTACCCAAAATAATAACAATTAAAAAAAGAGAGAACTTCCAAGTCGAGAAAAGAAAATGAGATTTTGAAGCCGTGCAAGCGCTTGGAACTTCCAACGCATTAGATTTGAATTTGATCTAGGCGAGGGTGACGAAAACATTGAGTAGGATGCAAATGTGATACATTAACAGGTGTAATTAATGGTAATGGTCCAACAACATGTAAAACATAGAAAAACATGAGGAAGGGTGCTAACGTTCTGAGTCTAATTTTTCCATTCTATCAATGCATTAGTTTAGGTTCACAGTCGCTATGAAACTGAATGTAGGTCTAGTAATAGGTATCAAGCAGAAAAGATTATGGTTTATTATTATTTTCTCCAACAATAATAATTGGAATTATTATTACCGCTAGGCTTTGGCTGGGAACAGGGCCTTGTTCATTCTAAACATCTCAACAGTGCAAAACAAACCCCAAAAAGGCCGACATCTCTTTAAAAAATATTTAAATGACCCGTTTTGTTTAAAAAAAAAAAAAAAAAAAAAGAAGCCACCCCAAAAAAAACATAGAAAAAAAACAACAACGGGAAATCGAAATTGCGAAAGTGCTATGCCATTCTAGTGATCTTCACAAACGAAATGTGCAACCACTGAAACGAAAGCTGCCAAAGGACACTGTTAAGCCAACACAAGGAACTCAATACTAGGGCTATTCTCCCAACAAACGTTTGAAATTTAAGCCACGGTTACGTAGAAGTTATAGGAAGACTATGCTCATAATATGTTGCTGAAGTTGTGTTTTAGTCTTAGCAATGTAGCATTTGCTAAAAAATAAAATGTACATAATTTAAAAAAAAAAAGAATTAAAAAAAATGCTTAGAAAAATAAAACTAGCACTTTGTTTCAAACTATTCACACTGCGCAAAACACAGATCAAGCACAGAACGTTGTACATATTGGCAAGTTTAATAGTGCTTAGTGTATATACTCTGTTGTTGCCATCTAAGACCATCTTGTAAACTAAATGACAAAATCAACGGTGTTCCTAAATTAAAGTAAAGACTGCTAACATCAATCACTATTTTTTAAAAACTATAATGTTAATCATCAATTATTTTGTATTCAAGACAATATATTATAATTTAATAATATCAATCAGCAATATTTCATTTTTATTATTTTTTGTGTGAGGTTGCTCATTCCATCATTGCATTTTCAGAAAGTGAAGAACACAGGACATAACATACACAAAGAAAAAAAAACACTACAAAAATCCGTACTAGCACACATATTGCGTAATTCCAAGTTATAATTTCTGTTCCACACATTGTCAAAGGTTAAAAATCAGCAACACGACTTTTTGGGATGACAAGGTCACAAATATGCCAACGGCAGTAAAAACCCTGGCTCACGAGGTCTCTTGCATCATCCACTCTCTCTCACACTCCGAGCGACACTCATTTATCAACACAGTCAATCTTGCTTGAAGTAAGCCGTCTACACACACACACACAAAGTTTCTTTGCACATCACACAGGGGGAAAAAAAAAGCCTGTCAAATAAAACCCATGCATGCGATACTTCAAAACAAGCGCTGTTTAGTCCGTAGCATGCACGTACAGTCGTTACATTGGCAGTAAAAGACAGGCAGAAGTCTGCTGCGCTGGAGAGACAATGTGATGGCAGTCTAAGACGATCTCAAAAGTTCGTGGTCTGACGTCCCCGGGGGAAAGGGCAGTAGGGGATAGGTATGTATGAGGTATTCCCCAAATAGGGACAATGGGGAAAAAGGGAGGGTAGGTTGGGGGGGGGGGGTGACAATGGGGAAGAGAGATAAGCCAGATGAGAAAAGGCCTTCCACCTGCGATACAGTCTGGCACTAGCTTTTCAGTCCAGTACCTCTTGTCGTAATTTCCCAGAGGTCAAACTCTTTTGTTGTAATTTGAGTTCAGTTTATTATTATTATTATTATAATTATTTTTATTATTATTATCATCATCATCATCATCATTACTCTTATTATTATCATCATTATTATCAGCATCTCTCACAGAAGGTGTTTTGCCATTCTGACACTTCCTAATGCTGGTGAACTCTGGGACGGGGGAGAAGAGCAGAGGAAAGGGGGGGGGAGGGGGGGGGAGGAAGGAGTGGTGGTGGGAAATGCTGATCTGGCTTTTGGCTCCAAAAATGGCAAAGGATACAAGTGCTTCTGTGCTCACACCTTCTTGTCAAAGTTGATGGTTACTTTCACTTCCCAACTTTTTATTTGTAACTCCTGGAAAGTGTGCATTTGTTTCTCCAAGCTAGTTCCTATAACCTGGTCAACAAATGTCAACTCTGTCAAATACAATGTCCTGGGCAGCTGGATGGTACCACACGACGACATCTTGCTTGGGTGGACACAAACCACTGAGGACGACGACGATGCTGGTTGCTGATGGCTGCAGCAGGTTTTTGCGGTGAGGGTGAAGATGAGGGGATGGGGGCGTCAGACCGGCTCACCGTCAGCGACTCAGACTGTGCGAGCGTCGCTCGGACGAGGAGGAGTGAGAGCTAGCGCCGCGCAAAAAATCCTCGCCGTTGAACTTTCGGAAAAACGGGTGGCGCATGGCTTGGCGCAAGGTGAATCGTGAACTGGCTTCGTACGCAAGGAGCTTCTCCATCAAGTCGAACAGCTGCTGGTGATCCTCGTTCCCCGCCTCCTTCATGTAGCGCTGAAAACACAAAAACCACACGTAAGTCCTTTGCCTTTCATCCAGTAAAAACAAAAAAATCACACAAGACATGATAAACCTGTACACCCAATAAAAAAGAAAAGAAAAAAAAAGCTCTCATTCATTTTTGTTCCCCTTACAGGTGTGATCCTGATTTGGTTCCTATCAGTTTCCTGGAAAGCACTGATGGAAAGCATTTGTAATCTATGGGACTGCTGAAAAAGCACCGATTATCTATTATTTGCTACACTTTATAAACTATTTCATCAGTCATTCAAAACAGACAGCTGTTGTAAATGTAAATCGCTTCCTCCTGTATTAAGCGAAAAAGAAATTTCACAATCAGTGAAGAACAGAGTCTCAATAACGTAGTGTCAGTCATGTTGAACAAACTGATAACTGATTTGATTGATTGATTTATTGTTGCTTTAGGTCCAGCGGACTCTTCCGAGCCAAATCAGGACCGGACAACCCCCGATCCGCATAAAAGATCTGCCGAAACAACCCTAGTGGGAAAATTGAATGCCCTCCGCCGGCCAGTCACTTTACAATAAAGACATCCCACGCGGGGGACGGCTGAGGGTTGACCTCAACTACGCGAACACCCCGGTTACAAAAACAAAATAGAATACAACTATCATTATAAATCATCAACAAAACACATACATATAAAATGCCTATAGTGCGAAATAATACAATCATAGGAAGCCCTAGTGACCACCCGGCAGAAAGCGTCCAACACTCCCAAGCTGATCCAACAGACCTCATACACAAACAAGGAGTCTTGTCCAGGAAGAGTTTTCAAGAAAAAAGGTAGGTCATTGATCTAGCGAAGAAGAAGAAAGTATAGCAGAGTGATAGGACAGATCAGGAATGGGAAAGAGCAAATGATGAAGACAGCGACAGTGGGAATTTAAAGCACTAAATTTCCAGAAAGTGGGGATACTATTTATACTGAAACCCCCGGCACTCCAACGGGGGGAAACTGTTGCCGCAGTGAATTAGTCATGCCTACAAAGGCAAGACAGGTTTTCAACTGGGGCTTTCACTGTTCCCTTTATAGGTTAGAACAATCTACAGTGACAAGATTGCTCATGACCCCAAGGGGTAAAAAAAACTGATAACTGAACCGTACAATGACCTGACTCTCTTGATAGGAGGCAGTTATACAAATCATTTGGAGAGGGATCAACAAATTGGATAATTTATCTGGCAAGATGGAAAATCATGAAAACAGACTATCGATAATATTACAAAAGGACAGCTAAACTACGTATCACAAAGATCAGCCAATTCTTCAGTATAACTATTTTTCAAACACTTTAATTTCTCTCCTTTTTTCAGGTCTTCTAAATAAGCCTTTAAATGACAAAACAGCAACACTGAAGCTGCGTGTAAAAACACTACGATGAAATAATAATGCAGTTATCTCACTATATTGTAATATGTGCACTGTGACAGCGAGACACAGCAGTACAGCTCATGAATGGCAATGTAGAAGTTAACACCATTAGTCACTAATTCTGCCTTTGCCATACGACAAGTGGCATTTCTACTATATAATCATATACTGCAGTTCTCTATTATAACACAAAATGATCTAATCATATACTGCAGTTCTCTATAACACAAAATGAACATCCCAAAATCAGAAAAAAACCCACACAAGTCATATAGGCCATAGCGCGCATATCCGCTACGGCGCTAGACATTCAAATCACACACATTAACAAAAGGCACAATAACCCGGAAGCTTCATATTTGATCAGAAATAAAGCCACAACAAAACAAAACAAAAACGAGAGAGAGAGAAAAGCTTGGGTTCAATTTCTACCATGGCACACATTTTTCCTGACAATAAATTTTAAATGCTAACTCAACATGCAACTTTCCTACTTCTAAAAATTAAACATCTATGCAAATCCTACCGTTCTTACAACTGAAAACTCAAATTAAAATGTTTTTATCTGTCACAAATCTGGAAAAATCATGTAAAGTAAAAGTATTAAAATCTGTCACTTTCAAATTGTTCCACATTACCCTGTCACGTCCTGGTTCAATCTTTCACATGCAGTCACACTTACAACTATAACACACCCCGCCTACTAATCCAAGTTCATCATTACCTCATCAACAGCGCAACCAAACCACCTATCACACATCTGTTGTGTTTTTAAATTTATTTCTTAAATAAGTAACTCATGCGGTCTTTTGTAGCACACAGGGATCTTGGCTGCTCTACACTCCTGTGCAAGTATTTCCTCTCTTACCATATTACACAAGTATTAGTATTTCAGATGCTATTCTACGTCAGTCTTTGTTATTATCGTTACTCCAGTCTTCACTGCCACAAGCCACACACAGAACTAACAAACTAAAAATGACGTTTACAAGTCGCATGCTCACGCACACACACTCCCAAAACAGCTTACCATTCGAAAGTTGAGATGTCGGCTGGCACGTTGTGTCTAGATAGCCCTGTGTTTTCTTCCCTTGTTTCAACAAAGCCTAACCCCCCCGGATTCACCCTATCTAAAAAATCTACAACTGCCATTCCATTAAGTCGATGCTTTAGCTCAAAAAGCTAGCACAAGCTAAGACTGCTGGCATTCAAAAGAAAGCAGGTGAAGCTACAATTACAAATAAATGTCAAAGCTACTTAAAGTGAAGTTAGTGGGGTCCAACAATAATATACTGAAAATTAATTGGTACAGGCAGCAAAATAAGAAATGCTACAGCCATAGAAACCACACTAAATGGATTGCTTTGAATAAGTTTTACCAAACTTTTTTTTTCTTCATGATGCAAAGACTGTAAGATGATGCTGGTCAGAGAAAAAAACCAATGTACTACCCCTGCATATGCCATGCCGACATTGATGGTTAGATTTGAGGTGTCCTTATGAGAGATGGAGTGACAAATCCAAAGCATTGGGATAATCAACAACAACAAAATGGAGGGAAAGACCTTACATGAAAAACCAATGATAAGAGACAGAAGAAGATGTTAAGATTAAAAAAACACGACTCGGAAAAAAACCACATGTGAACAGCATGAATTCACCCTGAATTGAATGAGCTGAGAAGCACAACAAAAGTCACAGCAAAGGGAATCATATATAGAAAGAAACCATAAAATTAAGCATTCATTCAACCATCTCACTGTGATGAGCAAATGAGGGCCAAGAAGAGACCTCTCTACAAGAGCAAAGGACTGTAATAGCTGCTGAATGAATACAAATGACATTATGAAAGCTACAAGTAAGGTAAGCATGAGCACAGTGGTGACCCAAACATTGGTCCCCGTCAAAAAGAAAACATGTGACAGCGCATGGACAAAGTTTTCCTTTACTGATTTAATGAAAAACTGCTTTCCCGGATTCATGACATTTTTATTTCTCAAAACCACTCCAGTATCAGGTGTGCTGAACAAAGATCAACTTATTTGTCTTTTTTTTAAGAACTCGGACATTTGGAACAAAAGCAAATAAATGGCAAATAAAAAAATAGGCCGCTAACAATTTTAAAAAAAATTACAATGCGGTACAGCTATGAAGAAAATGGATTAAGGTATCCTGTAACTTCAGTCTTGGAGGTGTTCGGACCTTCCTTTTCTTACAGCCAGCTTCTTGGGGATTGTGGATGTAGTGCACAAACATGACATGTCTGCAGTGCAAAAATGATGAGAATAACCGATGAAAAGGGCTGATGCATAATTGATGCAGATCAGCAGAAGGACAATATGCAAGATGGTTTAACATCATAAACAATCCTGATATACAAGCTGAACCTAATTTGTCAAATTGTTGAAACTGGATAGTGATTTCCTAAAAGAATCATGCCGTTTTCAATGGTGATGTCCAAGAATGTGTACCTCAAAGCTGATGATGACAAATATTCAAAAAGAATCTTTCAGCTGGTAGCATGCTGTTTTTTTCTGGTGTGCATTTTAAACTATAAGTAGATTTATAATTAACTTTGGTTACTGCCATTGGTGCGCTGGGTTTAGGATAGGATGCTGTCTCAAGCCATGCAGGTCCAAATGAAGTCAAACAAATACAAGCGGCATGCTATTAGTAGAGAGTGACCAAATGAGAGAATGCTAAGTTAGGTTTGACTTGCTTTTTTTTTTTTAAATTTAAAAAGATAATAGGGGTTAGAATTGGTACGCAAGAATACACAGATAAATGTGAAAAAGTAACGAATAATATAGTGTTAATATAGTGTAAGAATGCTTGTATAATGTGATAGTGTGTGTGTGATGTAACATGTGTGTGATGTGATGTGTGTATGATGTGACATGTGTGTGATGTGTTTGTGTGTGGTGTATGTAGCTAGGCGTGTATGGGTATATGAGTAAGATGCTTGTGTACGTGTCACTGTGTGTTTGTGTGTGTAATAAGATGATGTATGCTCATTCTATGAATCTTTGCTATTCTTTTATGACAAAGTCTTGCTTGCTTCATAGTTTGGTTGACTGACATCAGTGATGAACAAGAACAAAACAAAAACTTAAAAACAATTGAAGGTAGAGAAGGGGGGAGGAGGGGGGAGCGGAGGAGAATGGGAAGATGGGGATTCTGCACCAAGGTCAAGGTTGAAGTGTGAGATAACAGCACAACTTGAAAAATAAAATTAATGGTTGTCCATGGGTAGACAGACCGAAACCTGATACTAAATACAGATCAAATACACCGGCTCTCCACACAAGCTAAAGTGCAAATGCTGTCATAAGCTTCCAGATGGTTAAATACTACCGCCATAGTGTTTGTTACCATCAAAGTTCTTCCAGAATAGGGCAACCAATAGGCAGTACAGCTGTTTTTTCCAGTTATAAAGGATAGGTTCATTCCACACAAGTAGTTTCCGAGTAGTAGTGATTAATTCGAAAACACTGAGCGCTGAAAGATGTTTCCACGCAGTTTTAGCACCACGGACGGTAAGCGCATTTTCACACAGGTAGTTTGAAGTACCAGTAGCCGTAAATTCTGTATCACGGAGCACTGAAAGATGTTTCCAGCTTTATGTTTAGAAGTAAGCCATACAAGTGAAGCACCTCATAAATAAGCAGCAGCAGCAGCAGCAGACACGCACAAGGGGCTTGATATCTGGGCTGCTGGCAGTGGTTCCTTCACATGTGACGTGCAGCCTCATACCAAAGTTGTTGTTGTTGTTGTATCAATTTTTATTCATCAGATTAACATAAGTTGTACTGATAAACCAAAGGCATTGAGGGTGGAAAACAGGGCAGGCACAAACGTGGAAGCACAGCGGTGAAGTTCACACATCATCTAGGGAGTGATATGTTCCTGGTAAGCAGTCGACAGAACTGCAGTTATAACGTCAAGGCGCTGATTGGGGCCACTTCTGATATTACTCTTCATTGACAAGAACGGTAATTAAAAAAGGTATTATATCTCAGTAGATAGAACTGTTGTATTGGGAGTCAGTATCATCTCATGAGAAGAAAAAAAAAACAGCCAATATCATCTCCAAAAAAAAAGGCACTGATGGCAAACATGCATCAACATAAACGTTTATTTGAAAGTCGTAACATGTGAGGTGCAAAACTACAAATAGCACAATACGTTGAAGCCAAAAAGATCACACATCTTCTGCTAACAACCCAGCGTCACTTTTCATTTTAAATTGCGCAGCCAATTTCAAACATCCCATGTCTAATATTCTCCCCCACCCCCTGAAAAAAAAATCCAAAACAATTGCCGAAAAAAGCAAAAAACATGGTTTGTTGTTTTAATATTTAAAAAAAAAAATTTTCAGACACACAAGAACAGCACTTAATAATGTCAAAATACTGGCACCAAAAAAAAAGAGCTGGTTTACCAATAGAAAAACCAACCTGTGTGTGTGGCCTTATACTCACAAATCACAGTTGGCATGGTCTAAGCCTGGCACCATACCTACCATTGTACAACCCACCTTCAACAAAGGCAACAGATCAAAACAGAAGGAGAGCAGGGGGAGGAGGAAAAGACGGGCAAAGTGAAGGCAGTGCCAGCAACAACACAATGTAAGATTAGTTTTTCTGCCCACCTTTCAATCCAACAGTTTACAGTTCTAAACAGATTGTCAATCCAACAGTTTGAATTTCTAAACAGGTTTTAATCCGATAGTTTGAATTTTTTAAGAGATTTCAATCCAATAGTTTGACTTTCTAAACAAGACTTCAACTGATAATTTGAGTTCTAAACGGATTTCAAACTGACACAATTTCTAAACAGATGTCAATCCGATAGTTTGATTTTCAACCCAGATTTTAATATCTATAATCTTTCCTTACAATCATAAGCAACACCACAACACAACCAATGTATGGAGAAAGAGGGAGAAAGAGGTAGCAGTGATTACAATAATCATCATTGTGAT
The DNA here is from genome assembly GCA_036898135.1 of Oncomelania hupensis. NCBI lineage: Eukaryota > Metazoa > Mollusca > Gastropoda > Littorinimorpha > Pomatiopsidae > Oncomelania > Oncomelania hupensis. The sequence continues at coordinate 11,225,558 of CM072526.1, read as the reverse complement.
CTCATATATCTATAGCATGCTCAGGACTGTGGCCAAAGAAATACTGTACGCTGTAGAAGAGAAACATCAATGAACGGATCTTTGGAGCGAACGACAGTTTTGAGTCAACAATGACAGATTTAAGAGATGACAACACGGAATAAATGGTTATGGAAAATGCAAAATGCTGATAACTTATATTACTAACTCTGTTCATTCCACATACTATAGTACAGTAGTACTCTGCTGTAGTCCGCAGCATGAACATCCAACTCCAAGCACAAGGAAAATCTTGGAAGGTATGCATACACACTAAAAAGAAATGACACTAATGATAACTTCCTCAGTTTGAAATTGTGAAGAATCTATACTTTACCTTTACATTCAACAGACACGACCATGCAAATCCTGGCTCAAGGTACACAACAATCTCATCAATCACACAACACACCATTAACAGCCTCAATCATAGACAACCACCTCTCAAAAGGCTATAACTTATCAGCTTGGGTATTCCAACCCTCAGCACAAATATCCTTACCATACATTCATCTGAAACTTTACCAATGCCTCTACATCAAAACAAGCTGCTTAATTTCTCACCCAAGGCAAAAGATTCAACTTGTATTTCAATCTGAACAAACCTCCAATCAAAATATCCACACAAACCTCCAAACAAACATGTCAACTTATATTTCAAATAAACAAACCTACAACCAAAACCTCCAAACTATACTTCACCCTAAATAAGCTTCCAATCAAAAGCTTTGATCTATACTTCAGCCTAAAACATATCTCCAGTCAACGTTTTCCATCTATACTTCAAATTAAGAAGCCTCCAACCAAATGATTCATCCAAACCTATATCCGATTCAACCTATGCTTCAGTCTAAAGAAATTTCCAATTCAAATATTCAATTTACCTCAAGCTCCAATGAAACAACCAACCTACCTTCAGATTTTTCTTCTGGTCAAAAATTTAAAAAAATGTCAACTTGTTTTTTTTTAACAGCAAATAACCACTTAACTAGCTCCAACTCCAATGGGAAATTCAAGTGAAGTCATCTTTATTCACACAAAAATTTCAGTGAAGATTTGCCTGTCACTTATTACATTCTGTCCTTTCGTCAATCAACAACCAACTCGTTCTCAAATGGAAATCAAAACAAAATCAAATTCCCAACAAACTCCAACCCAATGAAATGAGAGAGAAAGAGAGAGAGAGAGAGAGAGAGAGAGAGAGAGAGAGAGAGAGAGAGAGAGAGAGAGAGAGAGAGAGAGAGAGAGAGAGAGAGAGAGAATAGAAGTGAGCACCTCTATGTGAGCAAGGTACTCGCAAGAAAGCGCCCACCTACGACACATACACCTACACCACAGCAACTACCACCAGTCATATAAAAGAAAACACCCTGAAACAATGGGAGCCCTCGTCATGTTCAAACGACTGACAACACAGAACTTGGACGGACAGACCTCAACACTGTTTAAACTTTTGATGATGATGATCATGATGACGATTCAATTCAACCAATCTTTATTACCTCTTACAAAGGAATTATGATAGTAAATCAAACACACACTGATTCTGAGCATGAACGGAGAGGTATTACATCTACAAAATAATATTTTATCCACAAACAATTTTTGTTAGAAAAGCCTCTATTTATAAAACAGTCCATAGTTTGGCCAAATGAAGACTATGAAAATACAAATACCTTCGATGAAAGTAATCAACTAATTTGCTGACATTTTAACCAGTGCTTGAGCAGTTTTTTTGTAGATTCTACTCCATCTAACCGTTTACAAAGTCACGGCTTAATAGAACAAAAATTTTACTCAACTGTCTAAAAGATTTAACAAGAATTTTTTCTTCTTTTTCTGCATTTAAATTTCATTTGTATTTACACTGACAATGTAAAGCCTATTTGGTTACACCTCCCCCACCCCCCACCCCCCACTTCTCAAAAAAAAAAATCAATATAAAACTTGTAATTATATTGAATTGTTTATTTTTTTTTAAAAAGAAAACAACTGATGTGAAATCAATGAGACCTGTTTCACAAGGGGCGACATTAACCCCACAGAACGACGCAAAAAAAAACTCCGCTCACCCCCACCAAATTTTCTGCTGTTCATTGCGCTAACCAAAAACAATGGTGCTGTGAGCCTGGGAAAAGAATGACTTTACATTAAAAATACAATAAAACAAAAAGAACACCATAAACAAAGCCAGCGAAGTGAGAGTTCCTGATAGGACAGATGTGGTCAATTCTATAAATAACATGGACATCTAAAATGAAAGTTCAAAAACTTAAAAAAATTGTAAATCATGATCCCAACATTACTCTTACTGTGAAAGATTGAAATCACAAAAGTACAGTAGCTGGAAATTTGAAATAAAGTAAAATAATGTTCACGATCATCCCAAGAAGGGAGATTGAATTGAGAAAGATGACGGATGGTTGACAAAAAGCGATGGTTAGCTTTTTCAAACACACATGATGATTTAGCTGTGAGATTATAAATGCATGAAGAAAAAACACTCAAAAGAAACTCTCGCTGAAGGAAATGTACAACCAATAACGATCTGACATGGAACATGAACCAGTGGAACAGACAGACAATACTAACAAAAATGAAAAAAAAAAAAACCCACTAAAGTGATTGCACCAAACCAGACCCATTATATTACAATGAATCTCTATTTCCCCTACATGAAAACTGTACAAAGTATGTTCCATAAAAAATTCCGATAAAAGAACACTGGAAGAACAACTCCTATTGCACAACGGAAAGGACCCGAACACAAAATCAATTTTTCATCAGACCAAATGCTACAGGAAAGTAAAATATTCTTTGATCACACCTGTTAAATTACAGAATTCCCATCTCAGATGATGTAATGGACTAAAAGGTTGCGATTTCTACATAGAAACATTCATTATGCACGTGAAGAAATCATAATTTTAATTTTTTTTTAAAAATCTATGAAGAGGGAATGATATCCAACACTAAATCTCTATAAAATTAACCAGAAGTGACAATTTCTACCAAATAAAATATAAAAATATTTGAATGAGATTATACCACACTGTGGCCCAAACTGAAAAAAGACAACTCATCTTTAGACACACCAAAGCTAATAAAACTCAAGATGCACCCGTGATTTTTAGCTAATGGAGTACGAGGCCATATCGAACTTTCACGTGAATCATCAGTACTACAAATATATTCTGACAAACAACCTTGGATGATTGGATAAACAGATGATTTGTTTTTTTACATTAAATTATCCCAGTGAATTAAACAATCTCTGACTATATAGCAAAATCAAACATTCAAGATAGAAAAAAGACAAAAATTCAGGTAACAAAAATTGTTGTTCTCAACATCACAGAACGCTCAAATAAAAAAACAAATCAAGGTTAACCGTTTTGTTAAAAGCATAGAATATATCTGTCACAGGTTGAGACAAAGACAAAAAAAACTCACGACCTAAATAATTTATATAGCGACAGATTTTTTTCCAAATAGTCTTCAGTGCATGGAAATCTACATACACACATAAATAAAAACAAAATACAATACGATAAAACAAAAAAACCCTACTATCATGGGCTATGAGCTGGACTTTCGCACAGTTTCAAAATTGATAGATTTTGGAGAAGTGTCAATATTGCAAATTTCCTGAACCTAAAAACGTTTGCTCACAGTACGGGTAGTGTTGTAGTACAATGTCTCCACTGTGACGGAAACAATTTTTTAAAAAACATGCGTGCAGTAGATATTGCATGCACTGAAGACTGGACTAGAAGAAGAAAATGAGAGGTAAAACAAGGTCTACAAACAACGCTGTACCGTGTTTTCAGACCCCAGTTTGTACAATCTGTCTTTAAGGTGGCTTTATTAGCATTATCTGGCACTGCCCTCTATATCCTCCGGTGCTAAAACAAATTCGTCGTTAGCGTCTGAAATCTGCCCCGACCTGGTAAACTCCTGCCTTTTCTTCTCTCCCCCTGCGCTCCTGCTCCCCACCACCCCATTCTCCCTACTCTGGTTGTCTCCCCTGCTTTGTCCAGCTAGTGGATTGCCTCCCTTGGGCTGTGACTGGGGCTCACATGCATTGGCACTGGGAGGTGGAACTTTTTTTTTACCCTGGTCAGCAGGAGCAGCAACGGATGCCGAACCCGACGGAGCAGCATGCTGGGCAGCAGCCTTGACCTTCATAGTGGGCGTGGAGGGAGGCGTGGAAGCGTCCGTGCTGTCCTCGCTGCCCTGCCCTGGTCGCCGACGTCTCTCCCTTCTACGCTTGGCCCGAGCCTTCTGCTCGCTGACGGGTGTAGGGTCGGTGGCCGAGGCTGTCACGGTGACTGCTGGAGGGGAGGACATGGCCGCCGCCGTTCCCGCAACCGGCACAGGGGCTGGCGCAGACACGATGACGCCAGGCACCTCCTCGAAGGCATTTTGGGTTTCAATCCACGCCTCAAAAGCATTCTCTGATGAAACGTGAGACAGCGGCTGCTGCACAATCACAGGCTGGGTAGTGGAGAGACGAGGGGGGTGGACCACAGGGGCTGGGGTGTCATGAGCAGTGGGAGTAGGGAGGTGGGCTTGGGGAGGAACAACCAAGGGAGTTGGGGAGGGCTGAGGTTTAGGATGTGGGTGGAAACACACAGGGGATTCGGGCAATTCCAAAGAGCACTGGGTTTTCCAAGAGCCGGGGGCAGGCATGCTGAACGTGCTAGCTTCCTCGTCAGGTGCCTGGGTGAGGAAAATGCCGGTGGTGGCTGGCATGGGCATGATGGAGACCGACACAGGTTCTTCCTCAGGCAGGGAGAGATCGTCCACCACGCTGCTGTCCAGGGACCGGTTGGTGGACACAGAGGACTCAGGGAACTGGCCAGCATCGATGGCCACATCCTGCGTGGGTATAGGGGGGTAAAATTGGGCCGGCGTTTGCGTGCTCTTGTTCTTGCCCTGAGGCCGAGAGGAGAACTCGTGAGGGGAGGGGCACATCTCCCGGTAGAAGCGCTCTGGGGTCTGCGTGCTCTGGTTGTAAAAATGACCCATGCCCAGCGACTCGTTGATCTCCGGAGGGTCCTGGGCCAAGGGGGAGGCGGGCGTGACTTCGATGGAAGTCTTGCCACCGAACGTCAGTATGGGGATCCTACAGTTGCTGTTGCTGTCCCCTACGCCTACACCAACAGTCTCTCTCATGGCTGGCTCAGGCAGGTCCTGCACACCCATATCTACCCGCTTGGCAGCTAGCTTACTGCCCAAGGTGGGCTCTTCAGGCTGGAAGGCAAACACGTTGCCCTCCTCTCCCTCGTCCTGTATGCTGTCTTGGGAAGGTGTCTGCGCCGACTCCAGCGGACTGAGGGGCGGTGTCTTCTCTCGCAGCTGTTTGCTCTCTCTCCGCCGTCGCCGGGCCTTGACGGGCGCTTCGCCTTTGGAGTCCATACGTTTAGTCTTGACCCTGCCCTTCTTGTCCTCGTCCTCCTCCGGTGATCTCAGGGTGTCTTGCTTGACAGCAGCCTGTCTCTCCAGCTTCTTGATGATGTTAGAGTCTTCCAATTTGTTGGGCTTGTCCACAGGGGACGGGGAGAGAACCGAGGGAGCGTCTATATCGGAATTTTCCATGGAATAGTTGGCCGAGGGCAAGCCTCTCCACCGCCTGCGCACGTCTGGTATGATAGCCTGCAGTGAGGCGCTGCCCTTCTCATCCTCTACCTTCCCTTCCTCTTTCTTGGCCTCAGCCTTCCTAAAGTCTGCCCCCACCCCCACCCCCATCCCTACCTCAACCTTGTTCTTGGTGCTGTCAACTCTATCCCCGACCTTGATCTCTTCCTCGACTGCTGCTGCTGCTGCAGCTGGGGGGGTGACCGAGGGGACAGGTGGGGAGGGTGTTCTGTCGGTGTCGTTAGTGAGAGGGGAGGAAACTTTCTCAGGCTCTTCATGCACAGCCGGGGGAATATCGAGGGAGGTGTGGTTAGACGCGGTGAAGGGGGGAGTGTCTTCGTCGTCAAAGGTTTTCATCAGGGCCAGTGCCCGCATCTGCCGCTTGCACGGCGTGAAGAAGGGGTGGCGCAGGGCCTCCTGCAGGTTGATGCGCTGCTCAGGCGTGTACTCCAGCATCTTCTCCACAAGGTCCAGCAGATCCACATGGGCTGGGTCCTTGTCTTGGAGGTAGTGCTGCAAAACAACACAACGCTACCAATCCGCACAACGCCCCTGCAAACACATTGCACTGCACTGCAACCCTTTGAGACATCGTTCAGCAGCAGGCAGTGGTCCTAGGTCTAAGTATTTCAATACGCATCCCACTATCCCTTCCAAATTGTATTTTGGGTCACTGCAGTCCCACCATCTTGCACTCTTCAGTCAACCTAAAGCAGGCAGTATTTCAATTCAAACCGTTTGAAATCAACATGGGCATTCAATTATCCACTGAAATAATTCAACTTAATTTATATTTAAGCGTTATCTGCATATATTTAAGCGTTATCTGCAATCATTTTCCCTGTTAAAACCACTAGGATACAAAATCGTTTACATTTTATCCACAAAGGAAATAAGGATTTGATATTGGCCATTACTTCAGAAAAGGGCAAATTCAATCAATTGTGTATTTTATTTTATTTTTGTAAGAACTGCCACAACTGACCATTTCCAATTTTCATTTACAAAATTACATTACTAATTAGGCCTACCCTAGCACAATAAGTACCCAGAAATTCTGTTAGCACAATAAATAGCCAGAATTTCTCTTCATTCCAACCATCTAATTTTAAAACTGAATGAATTAGTTTCAGCCTCACCCTACAAAAGCTATCACTTCAAATCCATACAGTTCACAAAAATACGAGTTCAAACTATCCAAATTCACAACGTTAGTAGGAAGCTGAAGCCCCTGAGATCACTCACACATCACTATAATAGTCCGACTCCAGCCACATGCAAAGGATAAGGAAACTCAGATGCTGCTAGTTCTTCATGCGTCAGTCGCAAGGCCTGTTTTGCCCCCCATGCAGCAAGCTCTGAACAATGCCGCATTCATAGGATACAGTCCACAACGAACCTGCGTCTTTGAAATTTTAATAACATATAATATTATAAATGCCACCGTAATAATCAAAGTAGCCCATTTCATACAACTTCAACGGTCTGTCAGTTTCAAAAATAAATGATCATTGCAGTGATGAATCTGTGTTGAATCAAATGAGCACCATTTTGATTACGTTGATGACTAATACAAATGCAGCTGGCAATGTTTACGATGAAGTGAGCACATGTTAGAAAGTGCAGATTATTACACAACACACTAATAGATGTCATCCCAATGAAATGATCGCTAGGGGACACTTTAGTCAGGATGCCAGTCTAAGTAATGTGCACACATGTGTAATTTATGGCATAACGTACTGTACAAAAAAGTCAAACATGTCTAGGAAAGAAATAAAACAAGAACAAAACAACATAGAAAGACAAGATAAGTCTCAACATGTTGGTTACCCCAATTAAAACATTTTCCATGCAACCTTTTTCTGAATTCATGTTTCTTACCCTCCGACAATAAACTGCAATGTGTTCAAAATGAGGCAGGTTGGATCACAGAGCGTTCAAATCCAAATCAAGCTTTAACAAGCTTCACCTATCTATTCTAGACTTATCCAAAAACTTGTTGAAACTGGTAGAAGGTCTCGAGTTTGGTTTTGCGGCTGCAAATCAACTTTTTGGCTGCTTCTTTTCTAAATGCCCAGCACTTACCTTTGTTGAAACGAAGCTTTTGTGATTTCCAGGTCAAAATCCGTCACACATTACCTCTCAGTAAGCTATCTCTCTTGAGCTCAAATATTTCACGCAAGCACACTTCCACAGGCAATCTGTGCACACACATACTGCCATTCTGGCTGACGAAACGCAACACAGCCGTTTCAATCATAAATCACGTATTACAAATCTATAAAGATATCACCGTTGTAGGCTGGTTCTAAACGCTTTATAAAAGTGTGTGTCATGGTAGAAACATCCCAAAAAAATCTCTTCCACAAATGACATAAGAAACACTGACCATGTAACAAATTCTTCTAGCATGAAAGGTGTCGTGACATGATACCCACACATACAGCATGCAGTAAACTACACGTGTAAACAAAACAAAAATGATTGTGGAGTTCTAGAACAGAATAATAGTTTTTAAGCCTAAGGGGAAGAAGATAGAAAGCAAAGTCTTTTTGCTTTTGATGTAATGCAATTATTTTATGGGTTTCTTTGAAAAACAGGAAAAGAGTTAACAAAAACAATTATATGTTACTGTAGAAAATGACCATGTTTGTTTAATTTTGAGAGGTACAACTAGAAGATTTTGAAAGAAAAGCAAGAGAATAATCTTTAAAACAGCAAGGGGGATGGGGAAAGAGGAGGCGGAGGTGGGTCAGTTTTTTCAGATTTTAATAGATGAAAGATTTTAAAAGTCTGGATTAGTCCTTTTTCGTTCCTTTTTATTTTATTTTAAAAAGACCATGGGTGTAAAAACTATACACAAATTCACTGGAAAATCCAAACATTTTGATATTTCAATAGGGTAAAAGATTTTGAAGGGTTGAGAGATGAAGAACAAAAACGGATCAACCTTACCCTCAGCGGCTTAACATTGTCACGCACATAGCGTCCTGCCGAGCTCTTTTCGTCCCAATCTAAGCGGCCGTGGTAGAAATACTTTTGCTTTCTTCAAGGCAGGGGGGCAACCAAGGAGAACAGACACAAAAAAGAAAACAAGCACAGAAATTTTAGCATGCAGTCGGCACCGCGAAAAATACAAACGCAGTCGGCTTCACAACTCAACAAATCAGCAAGGATCGACATTTGGAAGTAGCATACGCTTATCATCACTGGAGACATTACCATCAAGATTTCTGTTCTTCATGCATGCACAGAATACTATATAATATCATTTTGTGCAACATTAACTACATTTTGGTTACATTTTCAGACTTGTGTGTGAGAGAGTGCATATTTTGAAAATGTGTGGTTTCTGGACGTTTCCTACAGAAAACAGTTTTCTAACATTACCATGTTCATATAAAATTTGTCACATCATCTCGCTTTTCTGAATCAAACAGACAGTGAGACTGCCGACATGAAAGAGCACTTTCCTTTTTTTTGCATCACTGCATGGAATCATCTAAGGAGAAAAACTGACATCGTGTCATAAAAAATGTGAATTCGCCGTCATTAAAACCAGAGGGGACGTATACGCACCAACGAATGCCCGTCTTCACAAAATTTTGCCCTAAGACCTACTTTTGGATGGCGTTATCTCCAGAGACTTTCGAGCGACCAAACCTCTTCTCTTGTCAATCCTTTCTATTATTGGTGTGTAATTTAAAAAAAAAAAAAAATTGAACAATTATGATGGCGAGTGCCACAAAAACAAGCTCACTGTATTGCACACACCATCTGCTGTTACGGAAGATGGAAAAACCAGAAGGAGGTTATAAAAAAAAAATTAACAGAAAAATAAAGGGCGAAAGAAAAAAAAAAGATATGAAGAAATAAAAACTACAGAGAATGGAGCAATAGTGGAGAGGAGGGAGGGGGGACGGGCCGGAAGTGGGGAGGGAGGGGGGATGGGGGGGATATTGATAGATTTAGAAAGAAAAGCACAAAAAAAAAAGAAACATGGGAAAGAAAAAAAAAGATATATATATATATATATATATATATATATATATATATATATATATATATATATATATATATATATATATATATATATATATATATATATATATATATATATATATACGTATATATGAAGGAAGAAAACAGAAAATGAGTCCAGTAGGAAGAGTACTTACACAGGCGAAAACTAAAGCATGCAGTGACGGCTATAACAATTCCGTTTTACATTTTTTTGGGGGAGCGTTTATTTCTAATGTACACTATTGGTCTAGTGCTGTGGTCAGTCAGGGCAATATTTACAGCTGGTTTGCAGAAGTGAATGGCCTAATTTGTTTTTGTTTCCAACAATATTACCTCCTTTCCATTCCTTATCCCTTCACTCTTTTCCCTAAACACCCACAAAACAACTTGAAAGAGGTTTCTTTCTCCATAATGTCATAAATTCAAAAGCCTTTACACTTTGAATATGAGATTTAATTTGCCCCATTTACACCAAAAAAAACAAACAAACAACAAACTGAAATGTATTCTTCTCCCAAAACTTGAAGTAAATGTATCAGTTTGTTCTACTTCTGTCTTTCTATCTCCTTGTTATCTCTCTCCTATCCCCCCACCCCTTCCCCACATCTTCCTAAATAAAATGTGATTTTTTAATAGCTTTATGAAGATAATGAATGGGTTGTTCAATGTAGAGTTTAGGTCATTAGGCAAAGCATTCTGCAAAACACTGAGACACAAACAGCATCGACTCAAGGTTGGCATGCATAAGGCTAAAGTCGGACAGACTGCATGCTTTAAACTCAACATGTACTCCCTCTCTCTTTCCTTCTCAATTTTTTTTCTCTCTCTTAATCTTTCTCATTCTCCTCTCTCTCTCTTTTTCTTTTCTCTTATTCACTTTCTCAAGCGCACGCAGCAATGCCACCGTAGCACAGACGGTGGAAACCACAACCATAGTGACAACATCCACACCGACAAAACACAACATCAGAACTGTGGATGTGTGCTCAAAAAGTGTCACAACTCAGCTACAACAACTCTCAACATGACAATGCAACACACACACACACATAATCCCACATTCTGACAATACATACACACTCTAAACATTCACCAAACAAACGACAGCGAACCCAACAAATATGGATGACAGAACAACATTGACCACAACAAAAGTAACCACTTCCAAACACACACAAAAAAAACAGCCAATCACAAAACTCCTTGCTTGGCAGCGGAGGAGGAAGTAGAAACAACAGCCAATCACAGCTCAGGGCACTTCAGCAGGAAAAGCTACAGCTATAGAAATATTTTTGTGGTTACAACAAAAATCTTTTTTTTTCTCTTGTGGTCACAAGCACGGACTGTTATGAAAAAAAAACTTTGTGCACAGCCACAGGCATGGACTGTTACCAATCGACAAAAAAAAAAAAGTCAAGAAAGACAACAAAGAGTGAAGAGCTGGGTTCCAGGCCTGTGGTAACAGCGGTTGTAGGTACTCACGTAAAGCGGCTTGCAGTTTTCACGCACGTAACGCCCGGCGGGAGTAAGAGGATCCCAGTCCAGGCGGCCGTGGTAGAAGAAATTGGTTCTTGGCAACCACAAGACACAAGAGAGGAGCTTCAGACCACAGCACGTAGGTTATGTACGTACAGAGGTTTAGAACGCATGTACGTACAAAGGTTATAACCGAATTTGTCATCAAAGTGATTGTTTGTTTGTTTTTTTTAAATTAGGTACTTGGTAAGGTTAATCACAAGAACAAATCTATCTGCGCGTACGTACATAGGTTATACACACATTTTTTCTTCCCCAAAAAGACATACTAGATTTTGTTTTCTTCAGGATGTTAACCACAAAAGCCGATCTTCAAGTACGTACATTTTAGACTTTTGTGAAGAAAAGATTAATCACAAACAGACAAAAGAACAGTAATGAAGCTTAACTTTTGAGTTTTGGAACAGACAACAGAAATAGCAAGAAATCGTTTTGTTAAAATAAAAAGATCATAAAGAAATAAGTAGAAAATATGTCTAGAGACAAAGAGAGAAAGATTTGAACAACAAAAAAGGACTGGAAAGAAAGAAAACAAAAGTGAGTCAAAATAGGATCATTAAGAAGAAAACACAAAAATCTGGCAGAAGAAAAGAAAAACAACAAAACCTGAAAGAACAAAGTTTAAAATCTTCAACAAAACAAAATGGAAGAAGAAAGACCCAGAAAGTGTAAAACTATTATAATCAGGAAAAACAAACAAGTAAAGACAGAAAGAGAAAAAGCAAAAAAAATGTTTCAAAAAATATATATAAAACTCTGAAATAAATACAGCAATTAGCATTTGGTCGAGATATACAGTGAGCTTGTTTTAGGAACACAAATTATTTATCAAAATATATATATATTTTTAAAATTCCTTCCAGTATATTTTTAAAACAAAATAGACTAAATCTAATCAACAACTCCACCATCAAATTCACAACTGGACCACCCACAATTTCATTAATTGCAAATCAAATTTAGCTGTTTTAAAAGATTAGCTTCTGCTTTGCTAAAAAAAACCACCTGCCAAATCAACAGATCTGGGAAAAAAAATCACGGTAGTATAGCTAGCTTTCTTTATCATAATGTATGACTAAACCACAAGGGCTACTTTTAACATACTCTCTACAATTCTGTCCATTTTTACAAATGTGGCAAATCTTAATGTTCACACATTTTCTACATTTTTTTTTTCACGTTCACTCCAAAGTATCGTTTGACTGCTTTCTAGCTATTATTTATCAAGACAAAATAAAAAGTATATTGTAGTGGGTAAAAACAGTTGACTCACTTGGTTTTCTTGGCCATTCTGTAAGGTAGAGAGCCCAGAATCCTCTCCATCATAGCCAAGTGTTCTTTGTTGTCATGTGTCTGCGTACCATAACACTACCAATGTTAATACAAGCATGCAACTTCTGTAACTTGGACAGTACATGATCATTATCAACAAACATGTGCACAACTTCTGGGGGTTTGATTGAGGAGTACAGGATCACTCAAACATTTCCCCCTTTCACCTCCCCTCCCCCCCCCCCTTTCTTCAGCTTCCCTCCCCTCCCCCAACAGAAATTGAGGCATAATCAAAAACAATGTTATAAAAGTGAATAAAAATGTTGCAGCCATTGATAAAGATTGTCCCAACCGTTTTTTAGTCATTGGTGAGAGATGCATTAGGAAACCTTTTTTCTCGGGGACAGCTTCAATGTAATTTAGATCTTTGTGAAGCAACACAATTAACTGATTTTGACTTGTTGGAAAGATAAAAAATATAAAAGTGATTCAATTAAAAAAATATAAAAAAAAGTTATTAAAGTGAGAATACTAGCAGATCCCACTGATTGGCATGTAGCCATTAGTTAGTGGATAGGAAGGCGTTTTTTTGTCAGGGACAGCTTAATGAAGGTGATGCCTGGTGAGCACATAATTCTAATTGCTAGTCCAGCAGGCTAGGCAAAGATAATTTCTGAAAATAATAAGCCAAGCTCAAATCCAGAGTAGGAGGAAGAGGAGAAGGACAAGACTTGTAACGCACCTGAAAGAGAGTGTAGCCAGTGTACAGTTCGAACATGATGCAGCCTATACTCCACACATCGCACGGTTGTGCCCAGCCCAGTTCTGCACAAAGCATGAGGTGGTCAACATCAACAAAGGCAGGCACGGACACACCTAAACCAACAAGTCCGCTAATAGCGTGGTTGAAAAGTAAGTCACTATTAAACAATTGCTCGTAAGCTTTTGTTAAGTATTTATTTATTTATTTAATCATTCTTATATAGCGCTTTTCCAGCTCAAGGCGCTGGCCGATACAGGATGTAACTCAAGCCGCCTGAGGCGCCAACTTGCAGCCCTTGGGCGCATCGTAATAACGCTCCAGACAACTGAGCACAATCCTGGGCAGCCAGGGATGGGGGAGAACGACCTAGGTGGATGCTGATGGGGGAGAACGACCTAGGTGAATGCTGGGTGTGTTCTTGTCACCGACACTCACACGTCTAGGACATGAGCGTCAGTATCTTTAAAGTCCGTTATGATGGAATGTATGTGACACAGACTAGACCTCAGTTTATGCTCTCATCCGAAGGAGTAGGAAACGGGAGTAAAGTATCTTTTCCAAGCACACAACACAATGCCCCAAGCCTGTACTGTGATCCTTAACAGCGGAAAATGATGTTCTTATGTTTCCCTTCACAGTGACTGGAGCACCTGTACCCACCCTCTCCACCCCCCCCCCCCCCCCCCCTCCAACCCCTCCGCCACCTGATCCTGCGTAAGCAAGCTCAGCTAAAGGTAAGACCCACAAAGACAGCTTACCCAAAATGACCTCTGGGGCTCTGTAGTGACGCGTGCTGACGATGGTGCTGTGGTGTTCGTGGTCAAACGTCGCTGACCCAAAGTCAATCAGCCGAATGTCCGAACGCTTTATCCTTCTCTCCTCTCGTCTCTGTGAACGCAATTTCTGTCGTTTTTCACAACAGGTCAATACGTATGCGTGCAAGAGGATTAAAAAAAAGGAAAAGCAATCAATGTTAGGTCAAGGAAAGTGGTGCAAAGAACAGGTCAAGGCAAAGCAATTTCTTATTTGAAACATTTTTGAAAAAAAAAGTGAATTAGTAAAAAAAAAAACCACAAAAAACCAGCCTCTATTAAACAGGCAATTCCATGGCGCTAACCGAGTCTCAGATATCTAACAAGCAGGGGTGCGTGTGCCCTCGACAGCCTCCGACACTCAGATTGGACTTTGGGCCAACTGTGCCGACAGCCTCTATAAACTAGTAGCATTCCAAAGCAGCCCGACAGCAGCAACTAGTCTATTCTAAATCAATCCGAAGGGCAAGCGAAGTTTAAAACAAAACAAATTTTCTAAAGTTTTGAACTCACTTAGCAGGCTAAATGGGCCTGTTTCTCTTACTCTGAGCAAATGCAATTTCAGAATCTCGGGAACCTTCTAAGATGGAATGCAAGGTGAAAGGCAAGACTAAAGAAACCCTTTACCCCATTTTCTATGCAAGTATATCTGTTTTATAGAAGAACATTTGCAAATGATAAAAAAGCACACTACGTTTTGAAACCATGCATGGCATAGTCTGGCCAACAAGAAATACAGAAGAAAGCAAGAAAAGTAATTCTAATTTTAAAAGGCATTCCTAAGCGGCTTTTAAAAGGCATTCCTAAGCGGCTTTTAAAAGGCATTCCTAAGCGGCTTTTAAAAGGCATTCCTAAGCGGCATTTAAAAGGCATTCCTAAGCGGCTTTTAAAAGGCATTCCTAAGCGGCTTTTAAAAGGCATTCCTAAGCGGCTTTTAAAAGGCATTCCTAAGCGGCTTTTAAAAGGCATTCCTAAGCGGCAGACCCAGCAGTTTACCATAAGACTACGCAAAACTTTCCACACTTCAAAAATCAATGCAAATCTATGTCAGAGTTGACAAAGCCATCTCAATGAATTCCCAAATTACACATAGATTTTGGATAACATTGGTAACTCATGCAAGCATGAACCTCTTTTTCAACATTCACAGATCCCAACGAAACTGTTGTACGCCACTCACAGATAATTCAACAACAAACACGTACTCGTTTGGAATTGTAGGCGGTCTCAAAGCCTGAGTCGACAAAGAGGATGTTTTCTGGCTTCAGATCTGTGTGGGTCAGCTGATTTTCATGGAGGACTGCAACATCAAAGAATGTATTTTTTTTAAATATATTGAGCTTAGTTCCTTTTTCTACATTTTATTTGTAATGATACTCTATACATGTAGATGTGATTCACATCCACAAACAGTAGCTGGGTTCTTTTTCCATAAGCAAACAAGCAACTTCCAGTGACGTTAGAATACAGCAATGTCAAACGCTGCAGTAGTCCATGAAGATGTCATGGTTACTTCTACAATCTCGAATATTCTGGATTGTGCTCAGTTGTCCAAGGCCTCGGACCACAAGCCCAAGGCAACTGTCACAATTCATATTAAATACCTAGGTATACGTGTATTATAGTGAAGAGTTCGAAGTTCAAATAGTCGCATGCATTTATGATGACATTATTTTGTGTATGACGTAATGAATTAGTTTTTAAAGTAAGGATGGAAATAGCAGCCATCAGAGTTTGTGATTTTATGTTCAGTGCAAGTTTGGTTTTGAGGAAGCCCAAAACAATGGGTGATGCTGTTGGAAATAGCTAAATGGTGCACAGGTGTGTGCTATGCAGCCTGCTAACAGTGTGCTAGGAGTAGCAACCTAACGGAAAGAAATATCTAGTGAAAAGAGAGTGACGGACCTGTGACCCTTCAGCTTCGGACAACCAGCGTTGAAGGGCACAAAAACAGTCGTTTGTATTCATCATTGGATGCTTCAAGCTGAAGGAGCACTTTAGTGGGAGGAGCACTTCGAGCGGGAGGAGCATTTTGAGCGTGAGGAATGCGTCGAATGGGAAAAGCGCTCACCAACGGGAAGAACATTTCGAACAGGAGGAGGAACACTTCAAACCTGAGAGCTGAACTTCGTACCTTGAAGGAGATTTCGTACCTTAGGGGGAAACTTCAACAGTAAAATGGAGTCTTAGACATGCATAAGAAGCCGTGTCTGTGAGAGATTTACATTAACAGGGAGTTCACATACAACTCTGAAGTTCAGTTATTTTGAAGGAAAGCTGGTAGGACTATTTAATGTGGAATGGAAGGAAGAGCATGATCTAGGATTAATGACATTGTGACGAATATAATAATCAGAATAATTGTGTGACCATATGAAAGTATTGTCGTCATATGTTGTACAGTTTATGTGTTGAAGTTAGAGAAACATTTATGATTACACACCAAAGGTGTGCATGGAACAAGTTTGAAAATGTTTGAATGAGTTATGTTTGCATGAAGTGTATAGCCTATAGGTTATTTTGTTTGCATGTGAAATGAAATAAGAATCAAATCAATAATCAACACAAAGGAAAAATCCCACAGTTCTGTGTCAGCCTTATATGTCCTCCCTGTTGTGACAGCAACTATTGGGCACCTCTGGAGGCTCAAGTTAGAATCCTGCATCGGCTAGCACCTTGAGCAGCTCTTGAGCTGGAAAAGCGCTATATAAGAAGGATATATACATAAATAAATCATACTCATACAGCATTGATTTTTCTCACATTCCTACACCACTGGGAACTGCTTGTTTGCCTCATAAAAGAACCCACGGCGCTCTGCTATTCCGACATCAGTCATAAGAAGACAACAACAGTTAATTGTTACTAAGCAACATATACAAGTGACAAGTGGTACTCATAAGCACATAACAATTTTCAAATGTTACTAAACACCACTTGGGAAGAGAAAAAAGGTTAAGATTAGGGTTAGGGTTAGCTGCAGGTGTGAAGTGATACTCACAGTTGACTGCGTAGCAAAGCTGGTATGATATGTGGCGCACTTGTTCAATGGGATATGCTACATAGTTGTTGTCCTTCTGCAATCACACAATCACCACCACCATCTTTAGATCAACCACAACAGCATTAGATTAACAAGAACATTATACAAGAACATCCTTAGATTAATATTTGTAACATAAAATAATAACATCCTATGATCCTTAGATTACCAAGAACATCCTTAGATTAACAAGAATATACAAAAACATCCCTAGATGAACAATAACATCCTTAAAGTTTAAGGTAACATCCTTAAATAAACAAAAAAATATCCTTGGCGTAAGGTTAACAAAAATACCCTCAGATTACGAAGAACATTAGGTTAACAAGAACATCCTTAGCTCAACAAGAACATTATGAGATAAACAAGACGTGCACAGTCACATACACACCAATGCCATCATTAAATAATCCAAAAAAAACAATCTCATTAGTTAAACAAGAACTGCACATTTAAATAAACTAAGGTCAACATTACTTCCGGAAACATCAATACAATCACAACTAACAACAAACAAAAGTCAATAATCCATCAGAGTACTGTATACGTATTGATAAACAAAACTCTTATCAACCATTCAACCAAAGAGTACTGTGTCCGTATTGATAAACAAAACTCTTCTCAACCAATCAACCCAAGAAAGCTGTATCGGTATTGATAAACGAAACTCTTCTCAAACGACCAACCACAGAGTGCTGTATCTGTATTGATAAACACAACTCTTATCGGCGGATCAACAAAAGAGTATTTATCTATATTGATAAACAAAACTCTTATCGACCGATCAACCAAAGTTTTATTAAGTGCCAGAGAATGAAGTAAACATATGAACTACACTACACAATTTTGCAGTATTATAATGCATGCACATCCTAACTACTTAATGATGATAGTAGTGGTGATGATGATGAGGATGATGATGGTTATAAAAGATTTATTCATTTCAACACAAGAATACATTTTTGACAGTAAGATGTAAAATGGGGTGGAATAAAATACAATGACGATGTTATTGACGATGAGGGTGCTTATTATCATGTCCGTTTCTAATACGCAGGTCGTCTGGTTGCACATACATTTACACACAAGTATATCAACTAACAAGTTAGTATCTCGTATTGCCCCCAGTCGACGTGCGGTGGTCCCGTTTAGCCACAAGCTGAGACGGGGATATCCGAAACCTAAAAATAGAATAGAGAATTCTGGGAAATCTGTTCTCGCGAAGATGTGCTCGCTGAAATGAAACGAAAGTTGGGAGAGGAACTGCATATTTCTGGTAGTGAACAAAGGCAGAAACTTGTCAGCAGTATTATCAGCGATGGAGTTATAATGGACGAAGTGCTCCATACCTATGAGGTTGCCTTTGCTCGAGCAAAGAAACTAAAGAAGGATTTGGCCGACGTCATTTCAGAAAGGGATTTCTCTACCCATAATTCCCCTGGGTTTTGAAGTTTCTAAAAAGTTATTTCAGGCCGACGACGCTTTATGGAGCGCAAAGCATGTAAAGGGAAGCAACCGGTTGTACGCGCACGTCGATAGAGACATAGAAGAGAAATACTAACTTGTTAGTTGATATACTTGTGATTTACATTATAGAAAAAAAGCATAGGATAGTTTCTTTCTTTCTCTCTCTCTTTCTCTCTCACACACACACGTGCACACGCACACACACACATCCTCCCCTCCATAAGGTCAAAACATCAATACACAGTTGAAGCAAGTAAGAAAGAGAGCCATGCAACACTGTTCAACACATACTTTTCATATTGGTCTGCAATACAGACCAAATCTACAGAGGCCTATAACAAGACACTAAACCATTCAAATGGCACATGCATCAGATTAGTCTTGTCGGCTGAGAGACAGTAAGCCACAGCCACAAGGAAGTTATCTCCCCCTCCTATTAATGCAAATGGGGCCAATTTACCCAACATCTTGCTGCTGTCTGTCATACTTTATTTCTCCAATCTTCCATTTTCCTCAAAACTCTTGTATCCTTCTGTGCCATTCTTAGTTTCATAATCTTTCTCATTCTGTCTGATCAGACTAACTCTCTGAATCTTGCTTCTTCCCTCACGTCTTGGCCCCCATGACCTGGTTCCACCATCCTCAAATTCAGTACTCCCTTGTTTAAGTAAAATTCATCAAAAGTTACTTTAGCTGTTCCTTGCTATGGGTATTGAGAGCCTATTCGGACACTTTGAAACCATTAGGCCATTTCCCCCTTTTTTTAAAATTTCTGATCATTCTAGCTTCCTTTGTGCCACACCTCCACCTCTCTCTCTCCCCCTCTCTCTCCCTCTTTCTCTCCATGATCCACATCAGGGCAGGTCTTATAAGTCTAGGCTTTTGAGCCTGAAATCCTTTATCCTATGAAAGGCTCCAATGTTCAACCTCCCTCTCTCTTAAGAGTGGTGTTTTGAGTTAGATCCTGTATCAGCAGGTGCCCTGGAAAAGCGCTATATAAAAACCAATAAATCAATCAATAAATAAATAAGACTGCTTCTGTATTCATTTCCAAAGGGGGTTTTAACCTGGTTTCACATCCTTCATTTCCATCTCACAACAAAACATGAGATAGGAACAAAACACAAGATAGGAAGCAAGGGGATACACGGCTGCTCCACACTCTAACAATAACTGCAAGCGCCGGCTGTTACCCTTTGCTAATGTAAAAGTGAAAGCGTTCAGATAACTGACACACTTGCAGGAGGACTAGACTAGACTACCAACGTTTTCACAGGTCCGGTATGGGGGATGCTAGATGCACTTTTCATATACAACAAAATGAAGAGAAGGTAACAGAAAGACAGACATGCACACACACACATGCACACACACTTTCTCTCTGTGCAAACTTTCATGACTATTCTCAAACTCTTTCATATCATAATGAAGAGAAAGCAATAGAAAAACAGCCCCCCCCCCCCCCCCCCCCCCCCCCCCCCCCCCCCTCACTCTCTGCACACTTTCATAATAGTAACTATTCTGGAACTCTTTCGTATTATACTGAAAACAAAGTAAACACACACACTCTCTCTCCCTCTCTCTCTGTGCACACTTTCATAACTATTCTCGAACTCTCATATTATAATGAAGAGAAAGTAATAGATACTCTCCCTCTCCCATTCTCTCTCTCTCCCCATGTTCAGTACTATTCTCAAACTCTTTCATATTATAATGAAGAGAAAGTAATAGAAACTCTCTCTTTCTCAATGCACACTTTCATAACTATTCTCAAACTCTTTCATATTTATAGGTCAAGATGCACAAATACACACCCACCCACCCACACTCTCAGTACATAAATAATCAGAACTAGTACACTTACACTCTCAGTACATAAATCAAAACTCGTACACACATAAAAAACATAACTCAAACACAAACACACACACACTTGTCTCTCTCCCCCCCCCTCTTCCCTCCCCACCACTACCACTCTTCCCCACCCCATGTCTGTCTGTCTGTTTCACTGCACATCACAAAGCTCTTAAAACGCCGCTCATTACCTATCCTCATCACCAGTGGTCTCCACCTAACACTTACACAGGAGGGGGAGCAGGGACCACACGGAGAATCTTTCCCTTGCCACTCTGGTTGCTAGAGGGAGCCAAGATTGTACATACTGATAGCAGCAGTGGTGCTAATAGTTTCTGCCTCTATCTCTGGGGCTTAGGGTGCTGGCTTGATTGGAATTAAATTGGGGGTGGGGGGGAGTGTGGGGGGGGAGAGTAAATAAACGCAACAGGTTTCTTTGGACATGGAGCTGAGAGGCTCCAAAAAAAAAGGTCTGATACATACATTTTGTGTTTCGTGGTTAATGAACAGGAGATGTTGAACTGTGAAGAGTGTGAGAGTGATGGAGGCAGTAAGCAGCGTTAGGTAAAATATATGAGGAAAAGAAACAGCAACATCGGTGGGCTGATAAGGGTGGGTGGATATATTTCACACATCCGAAGCGAATCTTCCTTTACTCTACTATATATATATAACCTTTACACTGTTGTGTCCTCTACCTCTCATACAGACTCCCTAAACTGAAGAACGCATGTGGCTGAAACGTTGAAGAACATTTTTCTTTTCGTAAATCAAAGATTTTTTTTTTTAAACCCTCACAAAAGGTTTCTAAAAAGTTTGCTTGTCAATTGTTTTTTGATCATGCAGTCAACTGTTTTCTGATCATGCAGTCAACTTTTACTCTTCTTTTCACTGAAAAAGCTATTTCTCACCCCCACTAGCTGCACCCATCACGCTCACCAAGCCAACTCCACATAAATGTATCATACATCTAAACTCGATCTGTCCAAATCATAATCCACTGTGAGCTGTTCAATGTTTGGAGTTCTTTTTCACACATTTCCAAAACACCCCCACCTCCAATTCTTCATTTGTTTAATATTGTTGGAATAATCCATTAATCCTCTACCCTACGATCATTACACCATCACCCCCTCCCACTCCATAGGTTAGAAGCTATTTCCCCTCGTAAAGACCCACCTTCCCCACCCAACCTTTAAACAAAAATAAAATAAATAAAAAAATTAAAATAATAACAATAATAATAAAATTAGTCTAGTTGTCCCAAATCACAGTCTACTGTGATCTTTACACAGCGACCAGCTCCACAGGTTAAAACAATTTCCTTGATTAAAGCCCACACTCTAAACCCTCCACTCCCATACCCAGTCCCTCACAGGAAAAAAAAAAGAAAAAAAAAGAAGCAAAGGTCAAATGTCCCCAACCCAATCCACACACACACCTTCCCTACAGGGTAAGAAGCTATTTCCCCTCTGGTAGAAGGTCATGGCGCGACTGTGATGTAACTTGCAAAAAGTGAAAGGTCGGAGACCGAGAGAAACCAGGTTCCCCGACCCAACAGATACACACAACACAACCACACAGCGCAAATGCCACAACGGTGGAGGTTTAGCATTGGATAATCAGCTCAGCGTTCATGGGCTCGAACTTCTATGCAGTGCTTTGTAAGTAGATGTGTCTTTTTGTATCTACAGTTGCCTATAATATCATAGTTTGTATAGTTTGGATTTAATTTTTATTTTTATTTTTATTTTAACTTGGATCTTGGATAATATTCGGAGGTGAAATTGTGGTTGCTTTCTCAATGGATGAGGGTGGAACTACGGCCTTAGTGCTGGCATTTTGTGATTCCTAGCCTGGCACTCACCCGCCTTGCATATGAGCGTCAGGATCTTCAAAGCCCACCCAATGCGTGTGCAAACTACAATTCGGTTAATTACTCTTGTCCTTAAAAAGAGCCAAAGCCTAAAACAGCTGACTGCATATGCATTAGTTGGGAAAACAGAAGCAGAGAAAACAAAACCAGTCGAAGATAAATTTAGTTAAACATTATTTCAGCAGACTTGCACCCGATGATACTAAATAAAGACGAGCTAAAGCTTAATGAAACACTGATAATGCAGAAATTTAGTTGAGGATCTAGTAAATCTGGGTCCGTTAGCGGCAACGTAACGGTTTCAATGCTCTGTGATCCAAAGTTACTGAGCAGACACGCAGAAATATACAGCCACAACCCTATTCAACCTTCTCTCCAGCTTCTTCCATATGATGTCCGGGAGTAGAATGAAAGAAAGGCTAAGAGGATAAAGATGAGGATGATGATAAGACAATAGATGATTGCTGATGACGATGAAGCAAGCCATAACGATGACGATTGCTATGACGATGATAATGATGACCATGGTGGTGTTGCTTATGGTAGTGGTGAAGATGATGATAAAACTGCGACAACCAGCAATGATAATGTCGATAAAGATGAGCAAGATCTATTGCAGCTACTCACCAAAAAGTCGAAGACGCTGAGCCCCAGCATGTCGAAGGAGATGCAAACGTGTCCATGGTAATCAAACCAATCTAGCATCTGAACACAAAGGCTGAAACACACCACAAACAATTAACACAGTCATACACACCAAAAAGCCTGCAACACGACATAGTTAACATATACACACCAAGAAGCCTGCAACACGACACAGACAGTTAACACATAAACACCAAAAAGCCTCTAACACGACAAAGACAGTTAACACACATACACACACAAAAGATTGTACCATTACACAGACTGTTAACACACACACCAAAAAGCCTGCAACACGACACAGACAGTTAACACATAAACACCAAAAAGCCTCTAACACGACAAAGACAGTTAACACATACACACACAAAAGATTGTACCATTACACAGACTGTTAACACACACACCAAAAAAGCCTGTTACACATTTCGTTGGTTAGACTAACGTCCCCGGACACAGTAGCGTATAGGGGACTGAGCAATTCCTGTTACAAAAAAGAGATTTTTCTTATATAGCGCACTTATAAGCTCGGAGAGCTTCTCAAAGCGCTCGCCCCTATTATCCAGCAATCACAAAATAGTTTGCTGAAGTCAGTATTCGAACCCACGTCGCCCAAGACGCGCGTACACAAGTCGAGCGACAACACAGATAGCTAACACATACATACCAAAAAGCCTGTAACATGACACAGACAGTTAACACATACACACCAAAAAGCCTGTAATTACAAAGACAGCTAACACACACACATACACCAAAAGCCTGTAACATGACACAGACAGCTAACACATACACACCAACAAGCCTGCAACACGACATAGACAGTTAACACATACACACCAAAAAGCCTGTAATATGACACAGACAGCTAACACATACACACCAAAAAGCCTTTAATATGACACAGACAACTCACACATATACACCAAGAAGCCTGTAACATGACACGGACAGCTAACACACACACAGACACACACACCAAAAGGCGGTACTTCGATACAGTTAACACATACACACCAAATCAAGCACATAACAAACACACCCATTTAAAGGGCCACAAGATCACCCATTTGACCATCACAGATTCACTGTTCACACCACAGTGAGTGCTGCCCCACTGGAAAGACTAAACCACACACAAACACACCTTTAACAAACAATTCGATTGGGATATTTATCAATTAGTTCATTTATGTGCCTATTAATAGCATCAAGGTGGAGTGTCTACAAATAGCACCACAGAGTAAGTGTGTATAGTATGTACAGCTATTTGTTGACAAATAAAGGAAGAGACATCTAAAATGCAAAGCTTCACAGTTGACATTTGGGATTACTGTCTTTAAAAATTAAATTCTGAACTTGGGTAGGGGATGGTGTGGGGGGTGTGCGTTTCGATGGGGGAGAGAGAGAAGATGTGTACTCACTATTTGCCTGTGGGGTCTTTTTCTTTCAACTTTTCGAGGACGTTGATTTCTAGCTTGGCTGCCTCTCGGTACTTCTCCACATTTTTGATGATCTTGAGGGCAATGGTGGCTCCATTGCTGCAACACAGACGAAGGGTGCAACATTCATTTAGTAACTGTTTACACAACTTTCAAACAATGCACAAGTAACAGCAACAACAAAGAAGCCATCTGTTCGAGCTCCTCCCGTCCGGCAGGCGCTTCAGAGCCCTCAAAACCAGAACAAACCGTTTTAAATATATTCTTTTTTTCCAGAGGCTGCTCTCGCTTTAAATTCCTTATAATGTCAAATTCATAATGCTGTAACTGACATCACGTGATAATCCACTGGCACCTACTTGTTTATTTTTACTATTTGTTGTTTGCGTGTGTATGTGTGCACGCTTGATCGGTATTTTATTAGCTGGTAAACGTGTGTTTGCATGTATGTTTTATGAATGTTACTGCCACATCGCAACATATTCCATGTGCATGTTTTATGTCAATTTGGCCAATAAACTTCGTTGAATCGTTGAAGGAAGAGGGATAACAGTATTTTTCAGCTTTAGATGTAACAGCGCCTTGAGCAGCTCCTGAGATGGTAAAGCGCTATATATAAGAATGATGAAATCAGTGAATAACAATCAATGAATCAATCAATCATTTCACCGTTTGTACCAATGGACGAATCAATCATTTGACCTTTATTTTGTAACAATGAATGAATCAAGCCATGAATGGCAGAGAATGACAATACCCACTCCTAAGAGCATTAGTTTAACATTTCTTTTTTAAACCAATAGCAACTCTGATCCAAACCAGAAGAACCAAGACTACTAAATTATCCATCAAGTCCTGTACTGGCAGTAAACCGTCCTGCACTGGCAGTAAACCAGGACTGTGATGCAAGGATTTAGGGAACCAGAAGTCTGGGGCTAAACTAAAACCTGGGACAAACCCATCAAAAATAACGTATTTTCAACTGAGGCTTGGATTTGGAACGTTGGGCACAGATTGCCGCTCTATATGCTACAGAGAAAAGCGCATGTAACATATCAATTATTATAATAATTTCAAATAGTATAAGACACTTGCTTATGATTAGTCTATGTATCAAAGACTCCAAGGTAAAAATGTCTAAACTTTTGCTTTCTATCCTATCCTATCCCGTAACTCGGAAGTCGTTGGGGCACCACAGATGATCATTTAACCAGCGTACCCCCATCTTTCTCTGTCCTCAGCAACCCTCACGGCTTCGCTCAGTGTCAAGCCAGTCCATTCTCGAATGTTGTTCTCCGACCTCTTTTTCTATCTCCCTCTTCTCCTTCTCCTTCTCCTCCTTGCATCGTGCCTTGCAGGATGGTCTTTGCAAGGCCTGATGCCCTGTTAACGTGGCCATACCATCGGAGTTTCCGTTTCTTCACCACTGTGAGCATGTCATCATGTTGTCCAATGGCTTGTGTGATGGTCTGTCGGACTTCGTCACTGGTATTGTGCTGGGTTTTGGAAATGCCTAGAAGTCTTCTGTAGCGCCTCATCTCCATGCTTTGTATTCTTCGTTGTAGGTCTGCTATGAGGGTCCATGTTTTGCTCTTTATGGCACTGAATAACTCCACGTCCATTTTACACATTCAATTTGATCAGACAAAGATTCTCTTCCAAAACTCCCTGAAAATCTTTTCAGCAAGAACTGCTGCAATCCAGCAGGCACACATATATAATATACTACAGAAGCAATATATAATCACTATCAAGACATAAATCAACGGTTTTTATGACGAGGCAGGCACCCATCTGGCCTCTTAAGGCACGGGCCCCATCAATTTAGATTGGCAACCTTCTTGTAAGTTATAACGTTCTTACAGGATCCTACAGATGCTATCATCAGCAGAATGAAATTAAATAAGCAACATTTCCTATTTAAAGAGATCGGGTAGGTATGGCAGGTTGGGGAAAGGGAGAAAGAGAAGTGCGTGTTGGGACGGGGTGGAAGAGAGGGAGGGAGAGAGGGAGAAGAGAGAGATGGGGCAGGGGAGGGACAGAGAGGCAAGGGAAGGGAAGGGAAGGGGCGAAAGAGAGCGAGACAGACAGAAAGACAGAGAGAGGAAGACAAGAGAGAGAGAGAGAGAGAGAGAGAGAGAGAGAGAGAGAGAGAGAGAGAGAGAGAGAATGGGGGGGAGTGGGAAAGAGAAGGGGAGAGAGGGAGGGAAGGCAATACGAATACGATCACTTGATTATCCCAATGAAAGAGAAATGCACGCGTTGTGCCACATATAAATGTTACAAGACGATAAAGGACAGTATAACAAAAATAAACAGTAAACAGGATAAAAGTATATCAAGAAGACATTACTAAA
The DNA here is from genome assembly GCA_036898135.1 of Oncomelania hupensis. Lineage (NCBI taxonomy): Eukaryota > Metazoa > Mollusca > Gastropoda > Littorinimorpha > Pomatiopsidae > Oncomelania > Oncomelania hupensis. The sequence goes on along the minus strand of CM072526.1, from coordinate 11,198,807 downwards.
TTAACCATTAAAAACTGTAATCATAAGAAGTTACATGGGGAAAACCAATACCTATCACATGATTTGCGTTCAGTGTCATAATCATAATAGAAGGTATTGCAACATAATCACTGTTGGCAAGCAATAATCGCATCAATATACAACAACATAAAACTTTTAAATAAATATGTTCATGAATGAATATAAAAATCGCTAAGCACATAGGCCTACACTAAAATAAAATATAAGATCACAGGGGCACATACCCACTAACTCGTGCGGATTGGACATTAATTATATAAATCATGCCACGCACACTGTCATAATAGAAGCATCGTACGTTCAAATTCTTAATCATTTAATAAAGAGATTGCGGTGGGTATAAAACTATTTTTAATGCGTACAGTTTTGAACTTTGGTGTCCTGTAGCGCCTACCCGAGGGCAGAGATTGAAAAAAGAGGACAGGGGGTGGAGAGAGGGAAAGGATTAGAAAGAGGGAGTGGGGAAGAGAGAGAGAAGGGGAGAGAGACACTCAGAGAGGAAGGGGAAGAGAGAGAGAAGGGGAGAGAGAGAGAGGAAGGAGAAATGAGAGAGAGAGAGAGAGAGAGGGAGAGAGAGAGAGAGAGAGAGAGAGAGAGAGAGAGAGAGAGAGAGTTACTTGGTTAATTAATCATTGTTTATAGGGTCCAGCGGACTGCAAAGAGCCGAATCAGGACCACAACTTGGTTGAAAGAGGGCTCACCCTTGATCCGCATAAAAGATTGGATGAAACAACCCTAATGGTAACACTGACGGCACTCCACCAGCCGGTCACTTTACAATAAAGGCATCCCATGTAGGGGACGCTGAAGCTGTACTGTAATTTATCGACCCCCCTTGTCTCCCCCTCCCCCTCTCCCCCAACCGTTTACAAAAACAAAATACAATATAAACATAAAATATTAACAAAACACTTACATATAAAATGCCTACATGCTAAATAATTAGAAGGGCAATGCCTATATGACTCACATGATTCTTATGGAAACCAATATTTAACACAAAAATGTTGGTTAGTTAGTTAGTTAGTTAATTACTTAGTCATTGTTTATAGAGTCCAGCGGAATGCAAAGATGTTTGTAAAATAGGATAGGTTTATAGAGCCCAGTGGTTTAGTTTATATTAACTTGTTATTATTCAAAGAACCAGTTTTTGTTTTGTTTTTTTGTCTTAATTTTTTATTGAGAAACCACTTTTTTCAATGTGATCTCTTGGACGGATAAACTTCTTTATGTCTTATGAAGAAGAAGAGCAATAGAGGAGAAGAAGAAGAAAAAAAAAAAGGTACATCTGGGCCCGAAATATATGAGCACTAAAAAATTCTCTACCCAATTTGTTTCATCAAAGGAAAATGATCAGGGGAGGGAGAGGAAAGAGGGGGCGCCCTTGAACCAATCAATATACCCTAACCACAGGCTACCCTCCTATCACGCTATAAACTGACTGCAAATAAGTTTGTTTGTCTGGGGTCACACGCTGGAATAGTATCTGAAGTATCTGGCGAGCGCACGCCAAGAAGACAAGATAATCTCGAATCATCGATCTTGAATACCTGTCTATACAGTAAATAATAACAGAAAACAAACACTTACGCACACGCATTTATTGATTTAAAGCCTCCCCCCCTCTCTCTCTCGCCCCCATTCTCTCACCTCTTCCTCTGTGTCCATTAACCTCTCCTCTTCCTCTGTGATAACACTTGCTTTTCTACTTGTGAATATTATAAAGCATGCTGGAGAGAGAGAGAGAGAGAGAGAGAGAGAGAGAGAGAGAGAGAGAGAGAGAGAGAGAGAGAGAGAGAGAGAGCATGCAATTTTATATTTTTTATCAATTATAATAATAATAATACAGGATGCTAAACGCGCCTTACCCCAAATCATTCAGGCTCAAAGCGCGGCGATCTATACCAACATACACGCTCACCTGTCTCATCCACCCTCACACACACCAAACACACATCCATCACTCAAACAGGTGGTGTAAAGGCAGGGAGATCGCTATTAGAAGACGGAAAGAAAATCGAATTTTTATTGTTGAAATTTTTATATTGACTGCGTCCTGTACCATTATTGAAGGGATGGAGGAAACCGGAGTGCCCGGAGAAAACCCTCGGTGACCTCAATAGTCTCGTATCTAAGTCACATACGTTCGCCCCTTGCGGGAATCGAACCCGCGACCTTCGGCATAGGAAACCGGCGACTTATCCACTTCCCCCCTCCTCCTCCTCACCCATCTCTTCCCCTAGCCCTACCCACAGCCATTTCCACAGTTCCAACTTCTGTCCTAATAATATTCCTTTGCGAAACTCTAAAGACAAAGAAACAAAGTCTCGCTTGGTGCCATGTTAAATGTAATAAATTCCTACTTTTGATCTTCATAATGCAGTGTCCTCAGTGACGGTGATTTCTTCGTTTCACACCACGTACGCCTCAAAGGAATTTTGTGAATAAAATAGCAAACTAAAAGTGTTGTTCTCGCCTACGGGTAAATGCGTCTAGACAGAGGTCAAATAGTTGTTTTTTTTCTTCTACTTCTACAGCCTCTGGAGCCCCCCCCCCCCCCCCCCCCCAGGTAGCAAGCACTATTATGGACTGGCAAAGAGTCCGTCAGGTGGCATTGATGGGTGAGAGAAGCAGGAAGCAGTAAGAACAGGGTACAGGGCAAATCAAGCGTGACAGCCCGCCGGTTACTTATGCTGCATATTACACACTGATCGCAGGTGCCTCTAGGGGAAGGTGGAGGATTAGAAGGAGGGAGATTATGAGAATGAGGAGGAGGGGAATTAGGTGGAGGAGGAGAAGGGAGGGGATTAGCAGAAGGAGGGCGGATTAGGAGTAAGAGGGGGAAAAGGTGTAAGAGGAGGAAAAGGAGGAGAAGAAGAAGGAGTAGGAGAAGAAGAAGAAGAAGGAGAAGAAGAAGAAGAAGAAGAAGAAGAAGAAGAAGAAGAAGAAGAAGAAGAAGAAGAAGAAGAAGAAGAAGAAGAAGAAGAAGAAGAAGAAGAAGAAGGAGGAGGAGGAGAAGAAGAAGAAGAAGAAGAAGGAGGAGGAGGAGGAGGAGGAGGAGGAGAAGGAGAAGAAGGAGGAGAAGAAGAAGGAGTAGGAGAAGGAGAAGTAACAACAACAACATGGTAAAGGTAAGGTAAACTATCCTATCGTATCCCGTAACTCTGAGGTCGTAGGGGCGCCACAGATGATCGCTTAACCAGCATACTCCAGACACACTACAAAGGTAAACTAAATGAGAGAAACATCAAATGCAACCCCATAGCCCCTCCCAAACCTCTAAAGACTGAGCTTAAACGTCCTTTGAATCTCATCTCATCTTTTTCTCTGCTTACCCCTTGGTACTCAATATGCTGAAGGGCTAATATAGTTAAACCCTTACAAGCTAGCTATGGGACTGTCATACTGTGCAAAAACTATTTCTTGGTACATATTTCTTGGTCCAGAAGCCTGTTTACACTATAACATTTCAAACTAAGGCTGGGATCCAAGACAGAGTAAGGCTGGGATCCAAGACAGAGTAAATTAAAACAAAACTGTGGGCTATCATGCACTTCATGTTTTCCTCGCCAAAGCTGTGGATAGATAGTTCTGCCCCTGGCTTTGAAGCAGTCACTGTCGGCAGAAACCTTTAAGAAATCCTTGAAGACATAATTACAACAAAGCTCTTTAAATCTCGTCTAGTTTCTCCCGCACTGAACTATTCTGCATACATATAGTGTGTATATATCCTTTAAGCATCCAATGGCCATTTCCAAATATTGTTTTTAGCGCAAGGAGCATGAACTGCCTGTGTGGAGACCCACGCTATACAAGACTACTTCATCATCATCATCATCATCATCATCATCATCATCATCATCATCATCATCATCATCATCATCATCATCATCATCAAATATTCATCATATTCCAAAGTTGTTTTAAGTATGCGGAGTTGTTCATAGATCGTCTAAGTATGCGCAGTTTGTCTCTCTCGCTACTTTAGCTAAAAGGTTCCCCAGAAAGTTTTGAAAGCTGAGATGGTTCTACCTCCCCTCTAACCTTTGTACATGACCTGTGTACGGATAGCTAGAGGGGTATGCATAGCCTGAGAGCAGCCTAGGAGCAACACCGAGAAAGAGTATAAGGAGGTTCAAGAGGGTTTGGGGTACAGGTAGGAAATAAAACAGAGCCCACTGAAACTGCTGTGGCCATGACAACAACCCCCAAAATAGATACCGTACCGCCATACCCTAACACCACTGCAAGGTACGGCTACAGTTTCCTGTACACCACTGCACGGTGCGGCTACAGTTTCGTGTAACTCCTTCTCTTCATCCTTCGCACTTTCTTCCACATACCACTGTTCCCTTCTCATACTGTATTCCCAGCCTAGCCAAAGCTTCATAGTTTCAATGTTCTCTACGTCATTCCACTTTAAAACCAAACAACAACAACAACAACAACAACAACAACAACAACAAACTTTCTTATCACATTCTCTTCCATTCTTCTGATTTTTTCATCCCTTCCTCTTTGTCCCTTTCATACATTTGTGTATTTTCAAAGAACAAAATCTCAAAATCAGCCGATCCGCTTTGACCAAAAATTTCGTACCATTCCGGTTGTCAGAATTATTTCAATATATCAAACACCCTTGTCTTACCAAGGTATTTTTAGAAGTATAATAATAATGTAAGGCAAAGGAAAGGCAATACAAAACCGGGTGGGGGAGAGGCGAGAGGGAGGTGGGGAGAGGCGAGAGGGAGGTGGGGAGAGAGAGAGAGAGAGAGAGAGAGAGAGAGAGAGAGAGACCCAACCACCTCATTTCCATCTGTTCCACTACCTCTGAAAAAAAAATGCAGAAAGATATCAAACAACATCAAGCCCTTCAAAACTAACAGAAACTGGGTTAAAGTCGGCTCAGTTTGTTCTAGCACGTGCAGCACTTAAAACCGCAGGACTCGACCCAGAATCAGACACAGTATCTCTTCGGTGGGAACAAAATGGCTGCATTAAACATTTACACTGAGGCTGCGATCACGGATCAGTATTTTTTTTTTTTGGTAGCTTCTGCCTTAAACTTATTATCGACTGCGATCAATATTTATTGAGATGAATCCCTCGCTGCCTGCTTCCTCTTCTGAACTTAAAAAAAATCTCCAATGCCAACAATTTATGTCTTTGAAGATTCCACAGCGGAAAACGGTAGCCCGCACACTCACTCACTCGCACGCACTCTTTCCCCCTACCTACCCCCCTTCTTTCATCCAACCCGTCCCTCAACACGCGAGTGTTCAACAATAAACTGGGAAACCCACGAAAGCTACTGTTCTCTCACCTACATCACTGGACCCGAAAAGCCACCACAATTATGACGTCAGTGAACCAAACTCCATTTGGCGGGAGTAGGAAAAAATGAGACGGGATGGAGAGGGAGAGGAGGGGACGGGATAAGCAAGCGGATGTGTGGGGGAGGAGAAAGGGGCTGGGGTAGAGAGAGTTAAAATTAGAAGAATACAATACCATGATACAAGTGTTGGCACGTTCCACTTTTGCCAGCAGTAAAACCACAGAGGAACTGGCAGTGAAAAAAGCTTTATTAGTATGTTTCAACTGTGTAAAGCATACTACACCTACGCAAAAATGACACGACACACACACACTAGAAAACATCAGAGAATCTGTTCCGACTCAACGACATCCCAGTCTTCCTTTTGCATTTCTTTCTACACTCATTCTGACTGACCGAACCAACTCACTCACTCACTCACTCACTCACTCTCTCTCTCTCTCTCACACACACACACACACACACACACACACACACGCACGCACACACACATACATTACATGATTATTGCTTTAGGTCCAGCGGACTCTTCCGAGCCAAATCAGGACCGGACAACCCCTGATCCGCATAAAAGATCTACTGAAACAACCCTAGTGGTAAAACTGAAAGCTCTCCACCAGCCAGTCACTTTACAATAAAGACATCCCACGCAGGGGACGCTGAGGCTGTACTCTAATTTATCAAACCCCCGTTTACAAAAACAAAATAGAATACAAACATCATTATAAAATATCAACAAAACACATACATATAAAATGCCTACATTGCCAAATAATAACATCATAGGAGGCCATAGTGACCACCTGGCAGAAAGCGTCCAATATTCCCAAGCTGATCCAACAGACCTCATACACAAATAAGGAGTCTTGTCCTGGAAGAGTTTTCAAGGAAAAAGGTAGGTGACTGGTCTAGTGAAGAAGAGGATAGTATAGCAGATTGATAGAACAGAGCGGAAATGGGAATTTAAAGCACTAAATTTCCAGAAAGTGGGGATACTATTTATACTGAAACCCCCGGAACCCCAACGGGGGTAACACACAAATACACAAACACACACATTTAACAACATGAATAAGACAGACACACACAAAATTTTGTGTAACATGCAGGTAGCTTTGCCCCGCCTAAAGGCCCGGTCAAACCAACCGATTAACGCATACAATTTGTTCCATCCGATGTAATCTCAGGACTGATCGCACGAAGCAACAGGTCACACGCTAAAGTTAATTCCATGCAACAGAGGCAGAAGTTTGTTTACGCTGCGGCTCGCTCATAGGTGCCTTTCCTTGTTCCTGCAGTGCTCTCCCTTGTTGCTACGTACATTTTGTGAAATTTATGGCCAACAGTTCGAGCAGTTCGGAGGATAGGGAGAAAAAAGATTGCCATATTTAGCTGTTTTAGTAGCAGATGATGAGTAAATTCGACAGAGGAGACGACAGAGACGTTGATGGGTGCCGGCCATTTCTTCAGTCGCAATGTCAAGGACGCACAGCACAGCACGTTCTGATTGGTCCGAACTTATGATTTCATCGCAGGAATTAGAACATGTTCTATCCTCCGAATATACGATGGATTCACATGAGATTTGATAGTAAGTTTGTTGTACAACTTATTGCAGCGTGTGACTAGATAAATCTTATGAAAATCGGTAGGTCTGACTGGAGCTTAAAATAAAATTGGGACTGCAGTTTCATGACAACATCATTTACCAAGAAACCGGAAGCTCTTACCTAACGCTTTCAAAGTTATACTCGTCCGTCCTAAGTATAACTTTGAAAGCGCTATACTAATAACTCTAATGCTTCCAGCCTCTTTTTTATTCCTTTTTTTTTTTTTTAAAAGCGCATCTACCTTGTCTGTCCTGAGCCTTCTGGTATCTTCACTGTCACTCACAGAACCCAAAAGCGCCCTCACCCATATTGACGATCGCGCATTGCAAGCCACACCACCGCAACACTGGAGACAAGACTCTGGACTTAGTTTTTTTAATTACCAAATGAATTCAAAATACACTTCCACAGAATGCTGGTTTTGGTGATGCCGTAAAACATCGTCATTCCCTAATCTACATTTAAATCAGTTCAAATCGTGTTTCTCTACCGCCTTCTTTAACAGCGGTCTCCGCAGATCGCCGCGCTTTGGGTTCGATTGAAGAAAAAGCGCGTGATGTCATCATGAATAATAATAATAATAATAATAATAATAATAATAATAATAATTATTATTATTATTATTATTATTATTATTATTATTATTATTACTATTATTATATGTCAAACATGGACCGTCCGTCCTGGCACCTCTCTGTCTCTCTTTCTCTCTCTCATCTTAAACAAAATTTTTAATTTTTTTTAAAAATGTCTTTCATCACACCCAGTCTCGCTGAGATTTCACGAGGCTTTATAGAGTTCACTTCTTTGCTAGAGAAAGAGGTACACGGCGAGCCCCAACTACGCTGTATGCCAGTTCTCCAAGATCTCGAAGACTTACTTCCTCATCATCTTTGGCACAGTCACAAGACAGATTAGAACGCCGTAGCGCGTTCCCTTGAAGATAACGGACCCCCACCCAATTTCCAACTCCTACCACATTCACACTCACACATTCACACACACCCACGCACGCACACAAACCACGGTCCACACACAAAACAAAAACAAAACTATCTAATCCAAGCTGGGACGACATTTTAGGACAATAAAGAAGATTGGGTTAGTGGGTGGGGTGGGGTGGGGTGGAGAGAGAGAGAGAGAGAGAGAGAGAGAGAGAGAGAGCACGTCGGCATAAACAAAGGAAAGTCTTCCAGCTGCTGCCATCAGTATAATTGTTTGGACATGAATCCCTGAGAACTGGGCTTTGAACTCGGTCATTATGAAAAAGCGCTAATACAGGTATTATTATTATTATTATTATTATTATTATTATTATTATTATTATTATTATTATTATTATTATTATTATTTATGATGGCAATGATCTAAAAGCATACTGTAGAGAACAGACCTACATGGAAAAGAGCAGAATTTGAAGACGCGTACTGTACTATAGTGGCACATTGTAAGCTTGCATGGCCTAAGCTTGACGAGGTCCAAAGAGCTAAGACTGATCAACGTCATTTCTGGTCAACATCTATACACTCTTCGACAATGTGCATCGCGCGCCTCCCAACACCTTCCAAGCCAGCGATCGACACCACACAGCGTACCTGTGACTACACGAGGTCGGCTCCCTCTCGCAATTGTTGAGAAGACAACAAAACCTAAACTACAATGGATGCAATCTACAATCCGCCAAAACGTAGTGAAAACCTAAGATGTTTGTATGGAGCATGACCTTTACGTGTTATAAACCCAAGATACAATTTTGGAAGGAGCATCATCTTTGGTGTTATAAATTCAAGATAACTTCAGCTTACAAGTCAAGGACAAGATGAGAAGACAAACGGTTTTCCTTGGGATTCTCAGCCTAAATTTAGTTTGCTATCTTCAAATAAGCGAACGCACATCTAAGTTATCTCATCTTGGAGAAATACACATTTAGGCCCAAAACTACTCGTGTCTCAGTACACACACACAGCAAACGGCAATAGATTAAAGAAAGCTCTAAAACAAAACCATTGCTACGCACCTAGATTTTTTTTTTTAAACAGGCTTGAAGATTAGACTACCGAAAAATCAACAATGGCATCCGAAAAGGCAAACACACAGCAAAGGAGAACTAGATAGAAGATCAATGCCAGGAAATAGATAACAGTCTGAGCAAGAACAGCAGCAAGAAGGCCTTCCAGACTGTGAAGCGTCTGACAAGTGTTAAAAAGCCCAAGGTCTCCACGATCCGAAGCAAGTCTGGTATGTGACTTACAGAAGAACAAGAGGTCTTGGATAGATGGACAGAGTACTGCTCTGACCTTTACCACACACCAAACGGAGACCCATCAGTTCTAGCATGTCCCCAGAACAGAGAAGAAGAAAAAATCCTCCCAATTCTCCGAGAAGTTGAGGCAGCAGTGCAATCGCTGAAGAAGGGGAAGTCAGCGGGAATGAACAACATACCCACAGAATTGCTTCAAGCAGGAGGAGAACCATTTATCTGTAACATGATCTGGCTGAGTGGGGAGTGGCCTACACCATAGACACAGTCGCTTGTCATCACTCTTCCCAAAAAGGGTAATCTTCAGGAGTGTGAAAAAAACATAACAATCGGCCTCATCAGCCATCCCTACAAAATCTTCCTGAAAATAATACTCAACAGATCGAAACCCCAAGCTGAACAAATCATAGCTTAAGAACAAGCAGGATTTCGGGCAGGGCAAGTACCACTGAGCAGATTTTTTACCTCAGAATAATTTGCGAGAAGTACCTACAGCACCAACAACATCTATATCATGTGTTTGTAGACTTCAAGAAACGTTTGACCGAGCCTGGAATGCAGCCCTGTGGGCAACCACGAGTGTGTACAATATCAGCCATAACATTATTGAAGTCATCAAAAGCCTGTATGACAAGGCTACCAGTGCAGTCCTCCACAACAGCACCCTCGGAAACTAGTTCAGAACAACAATCGGCGCGCGTCAAGGATGCCTAATCTCTCCAACACTCTTCAACATCTTCCTGGAGCGCATCATGTCAGATGCCCTGGCAGATCATGAAGACCCAAAGGGGGCAGAGCTATCTCCAACCTTCGTTTCGCGGATAACATCGATGGATTGGCTGGAGAGGAACAAGAACTTGAACAGCTGGTACAGAGATTTGACACCACCTCCAGAGCCTATGGAATGGAAATAAGTACATAGAAGACCAACATGATGACCAATAACACAAATAGCATCAACATGGACGTCAAAGTCCAAGGTCAATCTCTCAACATGGTGCATATTTAGGAGTCATTGTATCAGACAGTCGTGGGTCCCAAAAGGAAATCCTATCCAGAATCGCACAAACAACTGCTGCCCTGAAAAGGCTGAAGCCCATTTGGAAAGACAGGACAATCAGTCTACATTCCGAAGTCATGCTGCTGCGCTCCCTTGTCATCTCCATCTTCCTATACCCTTGCAAAACATGGACCCTCAAGGCAGATCTACAACGAAGAATACAAAGCATGGAGATGAGGTGCTACAGAAGACTTCTGGGCATATCCTATACCCAGCATATCACCAACGACAAAGTCCAACAGACCATCACACAAGCCATTGGACAATACGATGACCTGCTCACAGTGGTGAAAAAAACGGAAACTCCGCTGGTATGGCCACGTCACCAGAGCATCAGGCCTTGCAAAGACCATCCTGCAAGGCACGGTGCAATGAGGCAGAAGAAGAGGGAGACAAAAAAAGATGGGGTGGAGGGACAACATTCGAGAATGGACTGGCTTGACACTAAGCGAAGCCGTGAGGGCTGCCGAGGACACAGAAAGATGTAGTACGCTGGTTAAACGATCATCTGTGGTGCCCCAAAGACTTTCGAGTTACAGGATGGGATAGGATAGGATAGGCTAGATTAGACTGAAAAGCAAAAGCACCTAAATTATATGCACTCACGAGGTGAATGAAATGCGTTGCGAATGTTGACGGGCATCATTAAAATAGAAGTTACGTCTCGTATCTATGGGAGGAAAAATAAAGAAAGAAAGAAAGAAAGAAAGAAAGAAAGAAAGAAAGAAAGAAAGAAAGAAAGAAAGAAAGAAAGAAAAGAAAATTCTTTTAAGCTATCAAGAAAGGCGCCACCAAGAAAGAAAGGAAGAACTAAGAAGATGATGATAACATGATGATGATGATGATGATGATGATGATGATGATGATGATGATGATGATGATGAGAGTGATTAGATTAGATTAGATAGTCAATGTTTATAGGGTCCAGCGGACTGTTAAGAGCTGATTCAGTACAACACAAAACTATTCAAAATCAGACTAGACCACAAACAAACATTAAACTATGATAAAAGATCTTTAGTGATGAAATGTAACCAAGCATGGACCTTGAGAAAAACAGTGGAAAGGGATTGATATGATGGGAAAAAATACAGGTGAATGACATATTGAAGGAGTGAATACAGTAGACAACAGAAACAGAAAAGCGAAGTCATAAATATAGAGGGTGTTAAAAAATAGGAAGTTTAAAGCAAAGAAGAAGAAGAAGAAGAAGAAGAAGAAGAAGAAGAAGAAGAAGAAGAAGAAGAAGAAGAAGAAGAAGAAGAAGAAGAAGAAGAAGAAGAAGAAGAAGAAAAACGACGGTGAAGAAGATCACGATGAGGAGGTATAGAAAAGGACGAAGATGCCCATAACGTCGAGGAAGACGGCGATGATGGAGACTGACTATGAAGAAGAAGAAGAAGGTGGCAATAACGCTACCAAATTAGCTGAAGGAAGCCAGAAGGCCAGCGAAGACAGAGAGCGAGTCATTGGGGTTCTTATCTCACAAGATAGATGACCCGTGTGTTTTCATCCTAGCTCTATGCCTTGCTTCAGAAAACAACACAATCATTTATCACTTTACATAGAAATAAACACTAGCGTTGTGGCCAAGTGGGCTAAAGCGGGACTAATTTGCCTTGTCCACAGGCCAGAAACCAATGGCGCCTGACAGGTTTGGGTTCGATCCAGCATCTGGGCGTTATGTTTCTCCGAATATTATTTACTTTTGACTCGGGCCACGTCTCCTCCGGATACTCCGGTTTGCTCCCCCAGCAAAGTTTCAAAAATCACAACTAATGTTAACTAGGTTGGGTGTGGGCGCGCCACAGGCTGCGACTACGCTTTCCCCAGGGGAGGCGGCCTAGAATTGATTGATTGATTGATTTATTGCTGCTTTAGGTCCAGCGGACTCTTCCGAGCCAAATCAGGACCGGACAACCCCCGATCCGCATAAAAGATCTGCTGAAACAACCCCAGTGGGAAAATTGAATGCCCTCCACCGGCCAGTCACTTTACAATAAAGACATCGGCGGCCTAGAATTTCCCTATGAACAAGGGACAATAAAGTAAAAAAAAAAAAAAACTTCTTTTTCTGTCTAGACAGTGTCTTCTCCCTTCCATCTTCTGCTTAACTTGACGGAGTTCTCTGTACTTATACAGAGCACCCTCTCCTTCCTCTTTATATATAAAATATACTATGTTTATTGGTAGAATTATCTGGTAGCAATACACTAAACGGTTGTTTGCAGTGATAGGGTAAATTGACGGAAGCATGCGCTTCTCTGGTAGTACAGTCAAACAAGCAGAATGTTCCCATTAGCGGAGTACCTCAACGGTTCGCTTGGGATCACAAGATGTAAACCATGGTCACCTCGGTCAGTGCCTGTTTATTCTAGCCCAAATTAGGCCAGACAAGATGGGAGACTGCAGCAGTAGCTGGTGAAAAAGGACAAGAAGAAGAAGAAGAAGCGAATGCTCGTGTTAGACTATGCATGTGAGCGCTCTGAGCAGACATTTTAGTTTGAAATTGCGCTTTGCAAAATAAATTATGAAGGAGAAGAAGGAGGAGTTGGGCCGTGGACCTCAACTGCCTTTAGAGGTGGGGCCGATATTATTCCGCTTTACACCTCTACAATGTTTACGAACACCATCATGCCGGAGCGAGCGCCGCACCATTCGCAAGAAAGCGGGTCCAGGAATGGCGTGGAGAAGGAAGGAGAGAGGTATTTTAGTGTGGGTTGTGGTGGGCTGGGGGAGAGCTGGACAGAGTGAAGAAGAGCTGTAGTTTGGGCGTCTGCGGCTAATAACTACTGTTTCTGCTACTGTCAGGTAGATTGCTGAACGGCTTTCACGATCCGACAGACCCTTCAAGCATGATGAGAGCGTCAACTGAAGAGCAAGCGACGACGTGACAGCTTTATCACCGTCAGGGGGAACTGTGCATGAGGGTCGGAAGTTCAATGGTTATCACGACTATCAGTACCGGTAGCCAGAGATTTGTTTTTCCCAGCCGAGTCTTTCCTACCGCACAAATTGTACCAAGAATGAGATGATGATAACCTAACGCAGAAAAATCTTACCACTCGTCTTTTCCTACCATAGAAATCAGGCCATGAAGGTGATGATGAAACCGTACCTTGTCAAATTCTTACCACAGGTGTTTAGTGCTTTGGAAAATCAGTCCCTTGATTCTCACCCAGCCCAGGCGATCCACTGACGAGCTGAGAACACATTGAAATAGCCATCTATGTATCTATGGCACAAATCCACAATTGCAATCCATTGGCAGCAGAGAATGGGAGATAAATCTTTTCTATTATTCCCTCACTCCACGGAGGGCAGTTAATAAGTATTATATCCAAGATGTTATCAATAAACTCCAGTCCCGTCTTTTTAGGCGATACACCTTTCTCACTTGCCTTCTACACAAACTCTGTGCACGGCCTTCTATAACAAGTTCTGTGTCTCTCTAAGTCTAACCACGAAGTCTTCACTAGCACAGGAATCTTATCGTTGGGAAGAAAAGTTTACTTCTGTAGCAGATAAGCCGCTACGGCTACTAGGCTAGCTGATGATAATAATACCAATACAATTTCCGGACTCCAGTAAAACCCGAAAGCGATATTTATACTTCAACCTAGTGCAGCTCATTTAAAGCTGGAACGTGCGCGCTATTTTAAAAACAACTCATTTTTAAATTATTATTGTGAAACATGTGATAATTATTATGATCTGTCATAAATATGTCCTGTATATTTTAGAAACATATACAGTTGATTTGTGTGTGTGTGTGGGTGTGTGTGTGCAGTTTTGCTTTCTGTTCAAAAACCCCTTTTCTGTTACCAAGCTTTGTGATGAATATGTTTGACACTATCTCTTTTACCACACCCAATGCCTTTAAGTTTGGCCGTATTAAAGTTGACACGTACATGGGACAAGTCTGGACAGCCCTTAGCTTGTGTAGCATATAGGGTTCGTTGTTAGTTTACTGCTAACTGGTTAAAGGCCCGACCACATTGACCTGTAGCACCCGGCCACACTTGTGTTACGCTTATGAATTCCAAATGCATTTCCTGGCGTACTGGCTAACTTAAAATTTCACAAGGGTAGCGCATGTTTGATTTCTTCTGCAAAACTACATGAGAACCAATCAGAAGCGAGAGTGTGACGTCACAAGATTAGTGGCCAACCTAAACTCCTCCTACACGCATGGTTACACGCAACAAAGGTTGTCTGCTACACACGACTTGACACTTATAGCGTGTCGATCTTAATAGTAAAGTTGTTTCATATTAGAGTCAAATCGTGAAAGAGTGAGTACATTACATCGTCATGAAAAAGTGCATCGCTGTAGTGAAATTACACAGCTGCACACGTTTATACATTCGAACCGGGCCGTGATAAACATGGCGCCACTACCCCCGATCCAATGCACAAGCCGTAAAACGTGAGCCAAATGTGGCCACTATACTCATAAGATGTGGCCACCCGTCAACATTCCGGTCAGTAAAAACTGTCATAACCCAATGCAAAACGTAAACCAAATGTGGCCACAACTTTAAAGAGTGCAGAGACAAAACAACAACTGCACCGACAGATCCAGTTATTCATTTACTACATACGAACTGATGGATATTAATCATTAGATCGCATAAGCCACTCGTACTCCTATAGTTATGAACTCTACATGAGCGCTCCCAGCACGTCTTGGTTTAGAAGTTTGCGCTATACGAATGACTGGATAGAGTGACTTTCCTACAAATACTCTTGAGCGCAATCTCTGTCTCTGTCTGTCTCTGTTGAAGAAACTGCAGCAATACTGGGCTGGCAGAGAGTAAATCAATCTTCTGCAGGGGAAAAAAGCATTGAATACTTTACCTTACACTTTACCCAAATACAAACACACCATTTCATGCTCTCTCTAACCTCCACCCTCATACAGACCTCCCATTTCCCTTCTTTCTGTGTAAGTGTGCGCGCGTGGGTGTGCGCGAGTGTTTTAGGGCGATTCTCGGGTGCGCATAGGTCTTCCCTCACCCGTCCCACCCCCAACCCTACACCCACTCTTACTCTGTAAAAACGTGAAACGCCGTTACCACCTGTTGTTTTTAATAGGGCAGAGTCACCTTCAGTCAAACATCCTCTCCTAATAGTTAATGACTAGAGCATGTATAAAGATGTACACTCACTCGCCCGATTCTTTACCTATGCACGATCTGTAACACCACCGACTCAACTCTCTCTCTTAACATATTTAATAATAATTATTTTAAGAACACTGTACTATCTTAACATACAACTTCCAATGTCATGCCAGAATATACCCATAATTACTGGCGTGAATTAAAATTTTTCAATATTTTATATTTATATATAAAACAGACCTCAAATCAGCAACTGCCGAGCTCTTTTAATTATCTTTTCGTATCCCCCATCCCGTTTCAAAATGAAATGTAAACTCGTACAATATATAAGAAATGCATAAGACTTTCAGTCTTCCACTCTTAACTAGATTATTCGAACTCAAGTCTTCTTTAAAGACTGAACCACACGTATCAACGATCGAGCATTGAACGCTGTTTAATGGGTAGATGAACGTTAAAAACCGTGCTGAAGGGAAATCAAATGGAACGTTCATCTAACTGCGGACCGCTTACACTCACGCCAACGACGAAGTGGCTGTTCATCGTCGATCTTCCACGATGGTACTTTGTTAATTCAGCTTTAACCTCAGTTACCCAGCTTCGTCTCCATCTTTTGCTTACACAGACTCCAAGACTGTGTGAGTTTATGTATATAGTAAGTCGCTCAGTGTGTTGCGCATCTCGAGTAAAAGACGTGTGTGTCTGCATCCAGCCTCTCCCACTACCTACATTGTCTATGACTAAGACGCCAGCAATGCCGACTGTACCTCAAAGGCTGAGCAACAAAACTGTTCACCTGTGCCCAGGTAAACCCCTAGGTGTAAAACACACTTTCCTTAACGAACTGCTTGCTGCAACCTTTTCCGTTCGCTCGTCAACGTCTTCATTTTCTAAGCACACACATACATTGACATTTTATATTTTAAACAAACACACAGGTCCTGACGTTCTATGCTATGCATACACTCACTATAGGTCTCTTCACAAAGCAGTTGTTACGACAGTTCCAGAACAACGCCATACAGTATCTATGCAATAAAATTTACATTAGACAAAACAGCATAGCAAAATTATAGTAGAGATACAAGTGATGAAGTACAGGATAAATCAGACTTCATCTACGCATACAAGTGAGACCGCATGATAAATTGTCAGTTTATATATATGGACTTCTGTGGCCATAAAAACATGCAAAGGAATAAATATAAACAAGTAGACAGATGAACGAATCACGAACGATATACTGCCAGAATAAAATCCATAAATAACAGCTGTTTCATGGACACAGCGGAACAAACAACAGTAGCCATTTTAAAGAAACAAGACAACTAATGAAACCAACCAACCACAACTGACAACAATAAGACAGACCAGGACCGACAAACAGAGGAGCGCAGAAGATTGACGGACAAGCCACTGAACAACACTTCAACAAAGACTCCATCAACATATCTGGAGCCATAACCAAACAAAACTCAAAAGATGTTCAATATTCAAAACAAGAATTGCGTGGTGAAGTGGGATATGGAATTATATAGGAGAACAATTTAAAATGTCAAAAATAAATATATAGTTCAGTTGTCTCCTCTCGTTCTTCTGGATTTCAAAGATGGAAGATTCAGTCTTTGCAGTTTTTTGTCATATTTCAAATGTCTTCATCCAGCGAGTAATAGAGTAGCTCTTCGCTATACTTTCTCTAAAGCGACAGACTGCCGCTTAAAATGCGGGTACCAGATAGGGTTGCCATACTCCAAGTGTGGTCGCACAAAGCTTTTGAATAGTTTTGCAAAAGATATTATCCATGTGGGTAAAAGCTCTCTTTACCAGTCCAAGCATTTTATTTGCCTTTGCAGTTGCTGCATTAATATGATAAACACATTTTAACTGGCCATCAAAAATAACCCCCAAGTCTTTCTCATTTTCGCCCTCACTCATCACAGTCTGACCGCCTTCAGCATTTATAATGTATGCATGTTTGGGATTATTTTTGCCCCTATGAAGAGCTTTGCACTTACTTGTATTAAAGAACAGATTGCAAGTGTGTTTCCATGCTGTTAATCTGTCAATGTTAGTCTGCAACAGGTCTTTGTAAGTTTATATAGCTTTGTATCATTTGCGAAGATGTTACAAGTGCTAGAGATACAATCTGGCACATCGATAATAAAGAGAGTGAACAAAATTCGGTCCCAGTACACTATCCTGTGGGATACCACTCAAAACATTCTCCTCTGGAGAGTATGCATCTCCCACTCTGACCTGTTGAACCCTTTTGGTTAAAAAATAACACGAATTCAAAGGCCAATGAATTAATTTCATTACAATTGTAATTATCGTATAGTTCGCTCATTTCATGGTATAACGAAGTGAGAAAAACAAGATGTGAACAGTACTCACGTTCTGAGGTCCTTGCACTCCGCGACCTTGCCGAAGGTGCCCTCGCCTAGCGTGCTGACCACCTCATCTGCAAAACAAAGGAGGCGTCACTCTCTGCCATGGTGCACCGCCGTTTTTCCCAGTTTCTGCAAGCTTGGACTCTCTGCTCACTGGCCTGTGGCAGCAACCTTGTAAGCACTCTCGCTTACAGGATAAGAGCGCTATCACAATTCTATCTTTTCAAGTTGTTTTTTAAAAAGACTTGTCATACAGATGATACTACATAAACGGTTTAAATTTCAATTTTGTTATTTTTCAAAGCACAAATAAGAGCACTTTTTTTTAAAAAATGCTACGTTTTCAATTTTTAAAGCACTCATAGGATAAAAATGCTATGGAGACAAAACATTCCTTAAGTGTTTTGTTTGTTTCAGTCAGTGGTGCAAAAAATATGGATTTTATTTCCCAACGGTGACTTAAAAACAAGTTGTAAACAGGTTGCTGCCACATATTACCAGAACTTAAATTTAAAAAAAAATATTATAATGAATAAATAAATAATTAATTTAAAATGCAGAAAATCCAAAAGCTGGCTTGCAGATGGAAGGAAATCGGCATGGGAATCAAGAACATTAAAATAAAACATTATCATAACCACCTCTTCCGAGAGGCGACAAGTACAAAAAACACCCCTTAATTAACAGACATCTCAATATTAACGGTGAAATATATTATTAAAAAAGAAAAACAAAACAAAAAAAACAACAACAACTAACTGTTGTGAAATGTAAGAACACAGAAGTGATTAAAACAATATATACCCTTTTGTAGGAAGGGTAGATATACGTTGTTTTAAATTCCTACGTCGAACGATTAAGTGAATTTACCGCAATTTTGATAGCGGTATTACTCGTTCAAACGTTTTAACAGGATCAGAAATCTTACAGAGAAAACCATTTTTAACAAAGGCGAAATTATGGAAAGGCACGAGGACCGAGAACGAATGTGAAAGAGAAAAAGTCCAGTTTGAAATGGGACTTGGTCCAAGATAGAAAAAAAGTCCACATTTGGGGAGAAGAAAAAAAATTCCAGCGTGAAATGGGACTTGGTCCATAAAAGAAAGTCCACTTTGGGAAAAAAACAAAAATCCAGTTTGAAATGGGACTTGGTCCAAAAAAAGAAAGTCCCATTGGGAAGAAGAAAAAAAAATCCATTTTGAAACGGGATTTAGTCGAAAGTACTATCTTCATTTTAGTGCCTACAAGAAAATCCGTCCTACACAGAACATGTCCTGTGGAACCAATATATTCAGAATACAAAACAAAAAACAAAACAATAAAAAAAAATGTTTGTTAACAGTCGTACTGATTTTTTGGGAGGGAAGGGGTACATGGTAAACAAGAGGAGCAGACATCCTAGACAACTAAAATGTTACGAAGTAGAGGAAGTACATCTGGCTTGCAGCACGTCGCCCTGGCGATATATCAGGTGACCATCCGCATCGTCTTCCACACTGGCCGCTCTCTCTTCTGTCGCCTGCATCCCGCATCATCAAAACAACAGCCCCACACCGCACCCGCACCGCACAGCGTCATCATCATCATCAGCGGCATCGTCATCATCATCCAGGACGGTCGATGGATGGAGGTGGGTTGGTGGTTGGTTGGTGGTGGCAGCGCATTGATTCATTGATTGCCAGTGAGGGCAGGCCAGATATGTACGAATAAGACAGGCAAGGGCAAGGCTAATGTAAGGTCATGGTAGCTTAGTACGAACGTTACAATCAAGCTACACACTATCTGTTTCTTGTTTTTTTTTTCTTCTCTTCTTCTTACGTGATTCAAGCAATGAGCATGAAGGACACAACACGTTACAGTGCACAGACACTCGTCTCTTCTCACCGGCACCATTCCATACAAGTAAAGTACACGCGGGAACAAACTGAACAAGATACAGACACACACAGACACCCTCTCCCTCCTTCCCTTCCCCCCCTTCATGCTTTCCCCGTACACTCTCTCTACATACAGTACGCACAGGGGCAAATCACTCACAGGTCAACCTCCTCAACACCCCTCTTCTCTCTCTCTCTCTCTCTCTCTCTCTCTCTCTCTCTCTCTCTCTCTCTCTCTCTCTCTCTCTCTCTCTCTCTCTTACACACACACACGCTTGAAAACACATTCTTCATTCATACACAAATACCATTACATACATACATACATACATACATACATACATACAGACAGACAGACAGACACACAAATACAAGCTGCAACGCATACACGTTTTCGCTCTCCTTCCACACACCTTGTTATGTACAGACACACATACACACACGAACAAATGAACAAACTTCAGACTTGAAGCAATCACGCCTCAGCAAGCAGCCTACAACAGAACATACTTTACAAACAAAAGCCAACCAACCAAACAAAACTACCACAAAAACAACAGCAAATCACAACTTCAAACACTGTCAAGAACACTAGAGTTGCCATAAAACACATATAGTACCACACGCATGGATAGAACAAAATAATATGTATATGGACAATAAACCAATATATACTGACGACAACGATGTCAACATGGCAATGATCCTTACCATATTAACGAATTTGTGAACTAATTATCGACAAAACTAAATAAGAATAAAACAAGTACACAAATACTGAAATAGACAAACAAAAACCAAACAAACAGCTCTGACAACTCTTTCATTATGAGAACATGAAAAACTGAAAATGCATATCACACAGTGAAAATCGGATAATGTCAAGGAATGTGGAACTTTGCCTCTGCTTCCATATAACAAACCTTGACTATAAAAATATCTTTTTTGAACTAAACAAATAATAACCGAGGCTTTTGGGGTCAGACTTTGTAAAATTTTTCAATTGAATAGATCTTGTGTAGCGCTTCTCCTGCCCAAAGACTTGGTCCAGAAAAGGGCCCAACTCAAGGAAGATGGCACAGTGACATATATACTTTTATATCAAAACACGTGATTTTATACACCTATACAACGAAAGGCTATTCGGATTTTTCAAGTTAGCCGATTTTCACTGTGTTGCTCAGGCAATAATAATAAATATCTGCTGCTTTATATGGGTGGTATTTTGAATGTTTCGAGATACAGAGAGCGAGGAAAAAATGGCTACCAGGATCATGGTACCACAATTATTCAGATTCTAATGCAATGACTGAATGATGGTTCTGCAACAGTACAACAGAAAGCAAACGTTACCAAATCAAGCATAATCAACAACTGTGCATCGTACTAGTGTATCTATAACCCCCATTCCTCTCCTCCCCTTCCACTCCCCCACCCCCACTCGCGATTTTAACTTTCACATTAACGCTGAACCCGACCCTTAAAACAGTGTATAACCTGTCCTTAACCAAATATACAACCATGGGAAAATGTTACCCTCAAGTAATAAAACTGACCACATCGCCATCTTTGTTCTCGGATTAGGACGAAAAAAAAAAAAACAACAACAACGAGTTATTCTATTCAATAAGGTTTCATATTCGTATCGCTTTCACTATTCTTAAATTAGCGGTCATCGGTTTTATTATATTTATCAACGTGTCTGTAGTTTCTTCATCTTCCACTGCACGAACTAAACCTCACCGGCGTTCCAGAACATGTGTGCGCCAGCGTAGGGCAAGGATTTCAACGTCTATTCAGGTTTCGGGTAATAAGGAATTTTTGCAATGTCATTTTTGTTTTATATAATAACATCACATGTAACCATTTATTGTCTCTAGAAGACGATTGTTTTGAGAAGGAAATAACAGTATTATTAACTTCAAGGAAGTTTCATCGCAATATAAAATTCTATTGTAAAATAACGGTTAGTTTATTATAATCTAGTGTATTGTTTTACACTAATGAAATTTTAAACGATACTCGTGAAACTACGAAATATTACCATCCACCCAACCACACACATCCACACACACGCACCCACACACACAAAATGCCACGGCTCCATACAGAACAAAAGGACACACAAGCTTGGCAGCCGCAAGACACATTTCCACACAGCTGTCTCAGCCATACTCCTCATCCACGCTTGTAATGAATTTACACTTTAACATGGCCGACTACCTATTACTCTACAGTGCATGACCGCGCTGTAAGGACCCGTGAACATTTAAGCAGAAATCGCAATGCATTCATTATACGCGCTGCGGTAAGGTAGGTGCCCCATCGCATCTACTGCTTTATGCACCCGTATTTCTGTCTGGCTTGTACGCAACTCTCTGAACAACTTCAACAATTTAAATAAAAGAAAAGAAGAAGAAGAAGAAAAAGAGTACATTCCATTTATCTCTTTAACATACATGTTTATTCAATTCCACTTTACAGTAACGAAATGCCTTTATTTGAAAACCGCGCCAAGAAAAGGCAACAATTACAGAATCGTCGTTGCACTAATACTGCATATTACTGCACTGCAATTGTCTTGTATGGTATTGTATTTGGCATGTGACTCTAGTTTTATGACATGTCGTGTGGTATCGTGTCGGGTATGGTAGGGAAGGATATGTTTACAATTTCAAGGAATGAGTTTACACGAAACTGAAAACGGCGGTCTATCTCGAGTCCCTGGTAACTCTACAGTAATGTGGACAGGGGGCACATGGCTAGGGCGACAGGTCGCGAGGACTGCAGCAATTTACTCTCAGTTACCACGCTCCCAGGTGAGGAGACCGCCAAACAGCGTAACAGACATACACTACACACATCACATTTGATCTAGCACTCTCCCTTCGCCACCCCGTAGCTCTCATTCCCTTCCTATAAATCTTGTTATCTGGCTTATGACATATCTCCCGGTTCCCCCCCCCCCCTCCCCCAAAACACAAACACATACACATCACCACTGCTACTACCACCCACCCCCTGGCCTACCTGCTCAGCACACTCTCTAAAAATCTTGCTCATCAATGGGTCCTCTGATCATGTTTACTCTCTCTCTCTCTCTCTCTCTCTCTCTCTCTCTCTCTCTCTCTCTCTCTCTGTGCTGTCGTACCTAGTCCTTTTTACAAGGTCAGAGGTTTCACTTCATTTAGTACTACGAATAATCAGAGTGTAAATGAGAGAGAGAGAGAGAGAGAGAGGGACAGAGAGAGAGACAGAGAGAGAGAAAGAAGAGATGGGGTAAGGGTTGTGGGAGCACGGCATATATATCGTTGGATGGGGGGGGGGGGGGAGAGAGAGAGAGAGAGAGAGAGAGAGAGAGAGAGAGAGAGAGAGAGAGAGAAGCATGTGTGTTGCAGATTAAGACAAAGAACTAGCTCTACTAGCATCTCATCTACCTGGCATCGTGCCGACAACTGGCATGCCAGACTGCTGCCAACCCCAGTGAGTCCCACACTTCTTTAACACTACTCTACTAACCATACCACTGAACAAAAGACGAGCGCCGAGGTTGTGTGCGCTATCCCCTCATCTAATTATATTAGGCCCTGTTTGATTGGATTTATTTGTATCTTTTGCCAAGTTTCGTTTAACACTGACCGACGTATTCGTATTGTTTCCATGTTTTCTAGATGAATAAAGATGTGTGAACTTTAATGGAAAAACACGCAACAAGAAACGTAGGTGATTTGACAACTAAAACAGAAGGCAAATAAATGACTTCACTAGCCAAAAGGAAAGAGGGAAGAAAGCAAAGAAGTGGAAAAATAACTAGTAACAAGAAGAAAACATAGATGATTACTAGTGAAAGGATGACAACTAGATGACTTCACTAGTAACAAGGAAGAAAACATAGGTCACTTCACTAGTTAAAGAGTTGTGGCGGTCTATCCCATCTGTACCGTAGAAGAGCTTCAGCAGTAGAATAGCTTCAGTATGCGGGTGAACCAGATTAGTTTTAACAACAATCATGGTCGTGCGTCGCTGGCTATCAAAACAGCTGTGCGACTGACAAACAGGATGAAGATCTATCATGGATGGAGTGAGGGAGGAGGAAGAAGGGGGAGACGGGGATGGAAATGGAAAAGAAGGAGGCGGTGGGGAAGGGTAGGGAGGGAGAGAGAAAGAGAGAGAGAGAGAGAGTACTCAGTGGAAGACAGTGATTTAAGGTTTTAGGAACGCTAATATACTCATAATACAACAACAACATGCTTCTAGTGGCTGCTCACTGGGGCAGATAAACAAAATGATTATTGCTTCGCGTTCAGTCTGGAATTTGACCGACACGGCGTAAACGGCCTTTTGTTATATCCTAACACCTAAGTTCTAAGCCTTCGACTTCCCGCCATCAGTAGTCCGCATCATGCAAAAAACCGGGTTAGTGTTCAGCCGCCAGTGCTAGGATACTGGGCATAGAGAGTTAGTTGTTAGTTAACTAGGGTAAGAGTGCATGTGCATGTCCTGCTGCGATGTACAGTACCGTGCGTAGTCTGTAAGGTAAAGTGCAGTGCTGTATGTACGTAGGGGTACATTCCGCAGGCAATCCAACGTTTCATTGTACATACACATGTGTACGCCAGGAGAAGAGCAGGAGATTGAGGTGGAATGGATGGAGGTTTGAGGGATGGTGTGTGGAGGGAAAAAGGGGTAGGCGGTAGGAATGGGAGATGGAAAGGGTTGGAGGTAGACATAGAGACAAAAAAGTCACTGGAGGGAGTAATGAGGTGTGCGTCTGTCCGTCTGTCTCTCTCACAAACACTCAGCGCAGTGCGCACACAGCGTAACTGAGACTCGCCAAGAACCTCTCAGCCCACAAGTTGTTAGAGAGGCGGTTGTAAGCCTCCGCTAGTCTCCGCTACGCAGTGTGATCTGTGCGCATCCATAACATTTTGGGCGTGGAGATATGTATGCGCTTTCCAAGTCATTCATTCATGCTTTTTTGGATTTTGGCTAAATCTCTCTCTCTCTCTCTCTCTCTCTCTCTCTCTCTCTCTCTCTCTCTCTCTCTCTCTCTCTCTCTCGTCGACCCTCTCTATCTCTCTTTCTCTCCCTCCATCTCCCTCTCTCTGGGATCTGTGCACTTTAAACACCTACACTTTACGCACCTTGTCTTGTACGTTGTCCATTGCATTTGTTCTGGCACTGACGCGTCATTTTATTAGTCATGTGATGGTTTAGTCATGTCTTAAATCAAACTCCAAGGCAAAATGCTACAAAGCGAGCTGGCACTCGAAAACTGCGTTCGTATTGTTTGTTTTGGGGGTTGGCGATGATTCAATCATTACACAATCCAGCAAAAGAATTGCATCCATACATTTTGTTACACGTATCGCTAAATTACACACGCACACACACACACACACACACACACACACACACACCCACAAGCGCGCGCACGCAAAATATTACATCGCTCGATGGCTACTTTACAATTAAAACTCATCACCACAAAATGCGATGCCAATGCTTTTGGTAAATTTAGTTTGTTAACGACAATGTCAATATCAATATTTTGAACTGAATGTGTTTTATTTTGGGTGCATGGGAGAAAGGGAGATGAGAGGCAGAGAAAGGGAAGGGGAGGTGGAGAGGGAGAGGGAGGGAGAGAGAAAGAGAGAGAGATATATATACTCAAGTACTAAAATGCCACAAATACCATAACAGAAATTATGCAACATAAAATACGGAATGTATTGTGTAGCCTACTTCTACTACATCTTACTAATAACTATATATTGCTTTTACATTTAAGTGCCCATATCGAAGCTCTTTTCCCACAGCATCCAACACCAAGTTTATTTCCTGTTAACAAGTACGTCCGCTGAAACCCACCTAAACGCTATCACCCTAATAAGTATGTACAACGTCTCTACCATTCTTCCTGCATGACGCTTCGTGTAGCAAGTGCTTCAACATTGACAATCACAGTAACGGAAGGCAAATTTAAAGTATGTGACTTGATCTTCCTATTTAAAAAATAAAATCACTTTCGACTTTTCAAGCCACTCTCTCTCTCTCTCTCTCTCTCTCTCTCTCTCTCTCTCTCTCTCTCTCTCTCTCTCTACTCTCTCTCTCTCTCTCTCTCTCAGACTCTCTCTCTCTATCTCTCTCTCAATTATTTTGATTATTCAAAATAACCACTCTATTCCACGGGTGGGGAAGAGAGAGAGAGAGAGAGAGAGAAAGAGTGGGAGGGGGGGGGGAATATCAATGTCCGTATCAAAACTGGCTGATGAAAAGAAGCAATAATATACACGTTAAGGTATTCACGCTGCAAATATGCAAGAAGATTATTATTTTTATGTTATTTATTTATTGTTATTGCGACTTTACATCGTATATTATTATACACGTCTGCTCAAACACGGCTACAAAACTGAGAGCGCACGTACATGTACAACATCGTTTCTGCCTACACCTAGCCCCTATCCAATGTGAACTCGCAGCAAACATCTCTTGGGTACCGGGTAATGGCTTCTTATCATCTAAACGTATGCCACTGAAGATAAGACCTGCGATCCTTACACCACTGAGAAGAAGAACCAAAGATGGCGATGATAGTCCTTACCCCGACAAAGGGCTCTGCGCTATTCGTGGCCAAAACTCGCTACGATTAGTGGAAGTTAACTAGTTTCCCGCAAGAGGCTTGCAGTATGGGAGTACCGAAGTACTAATCCTTATTACTACCATACACACATTTCTAACCCCGTTTTACACTCGCCTCTTTCTAACACACTCAACTGTATGTATCCCATCTGTCAACATTCTACAACATTCTACCACTTCCAACAATAACCAAGCAGAACAACCTATCAAGAACAACCCAAACTATTAACAACAATTTATAACCCACCCAATCTGAACCCTACCCTGCCCATGAACTTTATAATTATTTCCATATAATAGTATAAATAATAATCATACGGTAAAGTCATACATTTCTACAAGTAGGAAAATGTTTTATAGAGTGCGGAGCGACTTGATTACGATAAGCAAAGGTGAAGCAGAAGCTTTCCTTACTGGCAGGAGATATTGTGCCAAGTTGCATCATGGCCTAAGTTCGTTTTTATACACATGTTGTGGCGAATAATACAATATAGACTAGCCCCTTGAGAAGGACTGATATTGCTCATGAACTCTGGGATGGTGATTTGTAAAAGAAAAGAATTTTAACCACCAACCCATCCACCATTCTCTCTCCCTCTCTCAACCCCCCACCTCCCACTTCTCTTCTGATAAAACCATCACCATGTAAAAAATTATCTCCTTAATATTTTTTCAAACTTCCGGTTCCACAACCTTGGAACAGAGTTTACAAACCCGAATGTGATGGGGAGTGGAAAACTGCAGGAAAACGTGAAACAATCGATGTTTTTTGTTGTTTTGTTTTGCCTTTAGGGGAAAAAGAAAGATGCTTAGCCTCATCTTTGCTTATCCAGCCTCTGCCAACCTCTTTCTGGTTTCTACATACATTATGTATCAGTAGCCGACTGACTGCTACATTATACAGTAAGCTACATAAAGATTCACTGCTAGCTACAATCCTAAAGCTTGTTTTAAAATTAACTTCATCTTCCCCATATTAGTTTACTACTCTCTTTTTAACTCCCAAATATGCGTTTTAAGCCTTTTTGAACGGTCAAAGTAACTTCATTTTGACAGACACAGAGTACTACTACTACTACTCGGTATGCCAATGATACAACTCAGCATCTTGATACTGTTTCTCACTCGCCCCCCTCTTACCTCTACAAACAGCCCTACACAAAATCCCACCAAGGGCCTGCCTACCCTAATTAGGGGACAAATCAATGGCCATGCAAAAGAACGAAATACCGCAGTCTTACCGTGTTGTTTCGGTTGAGGCGGCTCAGGCCATATCGGCTAGTGGTTCCAGACGGCATATTCCTCCATTCTTTGTGAACACCACCTCCTACTTCCAATCTCATACTGGCTCTGCTGCGTTTCTCCGACAGCTAGCGGCCCCTAGGCCAGGAGTAGCATGCAAGCAGCACAGCACGTACAGCCCTTCTCCAGCCCCGGTAGGCCTCGTCAGGCATCCCTCTTTAGCCCCTTTTTCTTACTTTCCTGCTCGCACCATCTCGGCACTCCACTTGCAGGCTGGCAAAGGCGCTACGGAACGCTCGCTCCCTCACGCTCCACCAACCATTCCACCTTTGCTTGGGTAGATTTAACGTCTCCGAACACAAAGCGTCTAGGGGACAAAAAAAAAACACAAAAAAAACCTATCGGGCTATTATGTTACTAGGATTATATAGGCAGTCAGTCGGCCCGGAAGCGACGACGACTCCAATCGGACTGTTAGAGGCTGTAGAGGGGGACACGCCAAACGCACAGCCTATCCTTGATGTATCTCTTCACAATCAGCTAGCGCCAAGGTTTCCTTTTCACAAAAACTCCTTGAGGTAATCATCCCTTAACCGAAAGAATTAGAAATCCCTTACCACAGATCACTGGCAAGAAATTCCTCACGGCCATTCGCTGGTCAGTAGAACACAAAAGGGTACAAAAGTACCCACTGTCCACTCAGAACACTCTAGCAGAAAATCCCGTGATTAGAACACGCTTGCGGGAAATCCTTTTACAGACATTGCAATAACAGAACTAACATGTTGTTCGGAATTCCCCTACTGCACTGCCCATCACCATGTAACACATTTCCTATCAAAAAAGTGGGTATGGTCAACATCCCGAGTTTCTCACACATTCGAGTTGAAAATAACGTTCTCGTAGCTTCCAGTGGCGGTCATTGGTATTCACTTCAACAATCCTTCTTGCACACACAGCGAAACACGGCCTGCCATAGTTTGTAACAAACACTTTTAAAATCAAAGATTCTTGTGCTGAAAATCTCTACATACAAACAAATGTTGTGCTAATCCAGTGAAGACGTTTGAAAAAAAAAAAACTGCGCTAAAGCTGATTTTTTTTTTTTAAGTAATAAAAAAGCAGTCTTAAGTCTGAACACTATTAGACATAAGACGTGATTTTAAACACACACCCAACGTGATCTTAAACACACACACACACACACACACACCCACACACACACACACACACACACACACACACCCAACCCGACTTACCTCTCACCCCACCCCTCCAAGATAAAGACAAAGACATTGAAGTGAACAAGGATCTCCGAACATCATCGATGGTACGGGAACATTCGTCTTCGGAAAATCTCACTTTTCTTTTCTTTTCTTTTTCTTATTCTTTCTCTTTGTTTTTTTTTCCTAAAACTAACTTTAATATCACAGATTTTTACAACACTTTAGTGCTGGGTTTTTGCTTTCCCCCCGAAGGGAAATAAACTGTTGCCTTGCCTTGCTTTCGGAAATTCCTCTTAATCAGCTTCACGAACTGGCTTTCCTCGGTTTCCTACGCATGATGCTGCTGCAGTATACGAAAATAGCTGAGAGAGAGAGAGAGAGAGAGAGAGAGAGAGAGAGAGAGAGAGAGAGAGAGAGAGAGAGAGAGAGAGAGAGAGAGAGAGAGAGAGAGAGGGGGGGGGAGAGAGAGAGAGAGAGAGAGAGAGAGAGAGAGAAGGATAGTAGGGAAAGCGGGGAGGGGGGGGGGCGGAAGGGGCGGGTGGTGACGGCTAAGCACTAGGGGCCCAACTTATACAGAGGTGCAGAACCGTTCGGAATCGGCTGAAACAGGGATTGCAAGAGACAGATAGAGACAGACAGACAGAGATAGACAGAAAGTGAAACAGAGAGAGAGAGAGAGAGAGAGAGAGAGAGAGAGAGAGAGAGAGAGAGAGAGAGAGAGAGACAGACAGACAGACAGACAGAAAGAGAGACAGAGCGCGCATCAGTCACACAGATGACTAAACGAGTGTTCAGCTTGAAAGGGATGAGGGAAGAACGTCCCGTCCCAAAAGACTGGATGACAGAGGCCCCTGCAGTAAAGGGCTGGCTAAGGTGGGAAACCACTGCAGTGGTAGAGGAGAGGGAAGGGGGGGGGGGGGGGTTACAGGCCTCGTCTGAACAGATCCGCACAACGAAACGAGTACTTGTGGTCACTGCTCACTACAAAGATAATAAACATGTACAGATGGACCACAAGAAAAGACCAGAGAAGCTTTAATAACATCTCTAGGAAATAGGACACATTTTGATGCAGCGATTCTCTCATAATCGTCAATCGAGAAGCTGAGCCACTAGACTGCTTATTGCGCCAACCCCAAAACTGCATATTATGGAAGGTATTTGTCGTTTATTAAACAAAATGCTGAGTGACTGCAAAAGCATACGCTTGGCCTTTAAAACAGACTTCGGCAATTATTCAAAAAATGCGCATTGCCTTTCAAATGCCGTCTTTAGGTCTATCTTGGAACACTCTCTCCCTCCCCCTATTTCATTACAGTACGGCTATTTACGTGACCACACAAAAAGTACCAAAGGCAACCCAACCCACACACCATAATACTGATCTGAGGTTGGCCTAAACCCACACACAATAATACTGATCTGAGGTTGGCCTAAACCCACACACAACGTTTACCGATCTGAGGTTACCTAAATCCACACACAATAATACTGATCTGAGGTTGGCCTAAACCCACACAATAATACTGATCTGAGGTTGACCTAAATCCACACACAATAATACTGATCTGAGGTTGACCTAAACCCACACACAATAATACTGATCTGAGGTTGACCTAAACCCACACAATAATACTGATCTGAGGTTGACTTAAACCCACACACAATAATACTGATCTGAGGTTGACCTAAACCCACAAACAATAATACTGATATGAGGTTGACCTAAACCCACACAATAATACTGATCTGAGGTTGACCTAAACCCACACACAAAAATACTGATCTGAGGTTGACCTAAACCCACAAACAATAATACTGATCTGAGGTTGGCCTAAATTCTCATGCAGGGAATGGAGGGAGAGTGGGTTAGGGGTTTTGGGAAGTGAGGGGGGGATTTGGGGATTGGAGGAGTAGGTTTGTAATCTGATAGCGTTGGTTTCGTATTTTATATCTCCTTGGGGACACTATGTTTGCTCTCCCTCTCTTTTCTCTCTTTCTCATGAGATTCTAGCGCACGTACACACATAGACCGCTACGATAAATACATACACTCAGTGTGGCTACGATAAATACACACATACACACAGTGTGGCTACGATAAATACACACATACATACAGTGTGGCTACGATAACGGTACACATGAACCCATCATCACTCAAAATCTCACAAGGCTTCAGCTGCAGCTGCCTATGTTGATGGTGCCGCTGCTGCTGTTAGTGTCATTCCAAAATTGCCGTGATTAATATTGTGAAGATGTGGCACAAACGGTTTAAACTACTTTCAATAATCCAAGGGCACCACCTAGACTCTTAGAAAACCTAACGCTACGTTATTCAAATACCTTCTTTGAGCCTATGTTGATGGTGCCGCTGCTGCTGTTAGTGTCATTCCAAAATTGCCGTGATTAATATTGTGAAGATGTGGCACAAACGGTTTAAACTACTTTCAATAATCCAAGGGCACCACCTAGACTCTTAGAAAACCTAACGCTACGTTATTCAAATACCTTCTTTGATTGCGCTCTAACACATACAATACATTTTTCGATGGTTCTACAAGCAATATACATATAAAAAATAATTCTAACGGGCGACTACTATTTCAACTTAAAAATGGTATAACTGACTAGATGCATCTCTCTCTCTCTCTCTCTCTCTCTCTCTCTCTCTCTCTCTCTCTCTCTCTCTCTCTCTCCAACTCTTCTAGCTGACATTATGATTACTATGTTGACCCACTCTAAATTAATATAGAGCTACAGTCCAATGTTACAGGGCTAGGAAGCCCACCGGACTAACTTCACGTCAAGCGATGGTGGCGCTTCATCTTCAAGAGGGTCCACTTGACTGCTCACACGTACGTGTATATCCAATACTCGGAAACAAAGTCAAATGTAAGTTAGCGCTGTTCCCAACACGCAGCAATATAATGAATACAGCAAGCCTACAGAGCTCTAGCGGTGACTCATAATAAAACATACTGATTCAGCACCCTAGAATTCCATAATAAATGCTGCCAACCGATATGATTAATATTTGTGTGGAAGATGATAGTTCGTCATTGTTTATAGGGTCCAGCGGACTGCAAAGGGCCCAATCAGGACCACAAAGATGGCCTTGCAGCGTAGTAGGTTGGGGCGCGGGTTTCCTACGTCGAAGGTTCCAAACCCACAGGGGGAGGACGAACTTACTTATGTAACATAAGTACAACATTTGACAGATCACCGAAGGTTTTCTCCGGGTATTCCGGTTCCTTCCCTACCTTAAATAATGGTACTGAATGTAACCAACCTAAATTATCAATATATAATAAAACTTCGAACTTCCTTTCCAGTTTTCGGATCATGAAAGCACAATCAGTATAGAGAGTAGAGCAATCTCCAACCTCCGTTTTGCGGATGACATTGATGGATTGGCTGGGAGGAACAAGAACTTGAACAGCTGGTACAGAGGCTTGACACCACCTCCAGAGCCTATGGAATGGAAATAAGTGCAGAGAAGACCAAAATGATGACCAACAACACCAATGGCATCAACATGGACATCAAAGTCCAAGGCCAATCCCTCAAAACAGTACCTTGCTTCAAATATTTTTTCTTAAATCAAACTCTAAGCGCGGCGATCTGGAGAGATCCCTATTACAGAAGGCGGAATAAGAATTTTTTTTCTTTTCTTCTTCTTTGTGTGTGTGCGTGTGTGTGTTTAAAGTTATATTGACTGCATCTAATACCATTATTGAAGGGTGGGAGGAAACCGGAGTATCCCCCCGGTGTCCTGAAAAGTCTCGTACCCAAGTCAAGTAGGTTCGTCCCAAGCGGGGTTCGAACCCGAGACCGTCGGCATAGGAGACCAGCGCCCTATCCACTGTGCTACTATGCCACCGACAGAGCAATCTCAACAACAACAAACAAAACAAAACAAATACACTTTTTTGTTGGGGTAATTAGCAAGGAAATTATTAAACGAGTAGCTAATCATTCGGAAAAGTGAGACGACTTGCAAGCCGAATTCCTGGCGTACAGAACAAATAAATAAATGAATAAATAAAATTTAGTCAAAACAACCGCTGAATGAGGACCCACACTTCTGAAACAAGCCGTTAAAAACTGGCAGTCTAGGAAAATTGAGCAGGGTAGGTAGCGGATGGGTGGGTGGGTGGGGGTGGCTCACGCCAAAGTGTGAGTGCGCGAGGGGTGGGTAGGATGGGAGTGGGGGGAGGCGTTGGTTGTTTAGGAGAGGTTAGGGGAGAGGGTGAAGAAGCAGACTGACTGACAGCTCCCCGAAAGTTGTTCAATTTAGCCACTGCCGAGTTTTCCTAGAATACACACATTCTTTGTTGCCAACACATAACTCCTTTCGCAACCCCCCATCCCCACCCCAAGAACATAAGTATTCTAATAATACGCCCGAACTGTTCATCTTGCTAGTAGCAAGCATCTTAGCAGCAGGAAAGGGAAGAGTTTTCCAGAACTCTCTAGAATCGTTATTGTCCCCACCAACAGTAAGGAAAATGGGGGTGGAGCGGAGGGGAATGTATTGTCTCGCCTAAAGAAACGGGACTGGGGTTAAATAAAGGACACTATAACATTCTTGGATATGGTCTTAATTATATGCTGTCCCTCCGCGGATTAAGACGATGATAGGAAAGCTCCATCTCGCTTTTTCTGCTGGCACTAGTAAAGGAAATGGTTCCTGTAGTACGGGATTCAGATTTCTTGACTGGAGACCTGAGAACAGAACAACTGTTCCCATACAAGTACGTCTCACAAACCCAATAGAAATCACCCGTCCTCTCTTTTTTTCTTTTCCCCTGCTTATTTGATGACTGTATTATCTTCTCAGGGCACGGCACCTCCTAATGGCGTGCACGCCAGATTTGTTTTTTTTTTTTTTATAATGATAATAAAAATTTATAAAATAAATGCCAAGCAAAATGTTCCTTTGAATTCGTGAGAATGGGGTGGGGAAGGCAGTGGGGAAAAGGGGAGAAAACAGTGCAACGTTACTCATTATTGGGTCAGTAGTTTTAATTACTTCTTCTAATGCAAACTAAAACCTGTCAAAACACTTAGCAGTGGTACATAACATTCTTTGATTAACATGTAAAACCACGCATCGTTACTAAAAGCGACATACAACGCTTTAAAAAAAAAAAATAAAAATAAATAAATAAAATCTCTCCCAATCCAACAAATAAAATAAACTCGCCACAACGAATCAACCGTCTAATTTAGGTTACATGCAAATCGCCGCACAGTCAACGGAGATCCGTCGAGTCGAGGATGACGATCCGATTCAGTTAACGGACTGGTTCGTTTTGAATAAGCGCTAAACGTCCTTGCAGTGAAATCCACTTCATCGAATATGGTTTCTATCGAACGCAAATCGGGTTCAAAATTAATTTCTCCTACGTGCAAAGACCAGGATATTCTATAAACAAGAACATCAGCTAGAACTATTCAGGAGAGGTAGTGGATTTGGGGACTCTCGTTGCTGCGCATATGCGAGTGAACAGATAAAGAGATGAGCAGTAGCAGCTAGCGGTGGGGTGCAAGTACAGATAATAACAATAACTTCCGCTGTTGACATTTATCAAAGTCAGTCCTACTGGGAGGCTGAAACGTTAAAATCTGACCCTAAGTTTTTACCCAGCAGAAATATGAAATGTAACCTCATTTTCTCTCAGCAGAAATATGAAATGTAACCTCATTTCCTCTCAGCAGAAATGTGAAATGTAACCTCATTTCCCCTCAGCAGAAATCAGCGGCGGCACGGACGTATCCGGTGCTAAAACTAACCTAAAGACGTCCGGTGCAAATGGAACATTTCCGCCGAGGTTTTCCGGTTTTATATTCGATCCCTTTGCGTCAAAATTCTTTGGACGCCCAAGTGTAAAACAAAACTTCTAAACTCGGAAGACGGGCGCTTCGATGGAAAAGTCGCTGTGCTTGGATGCTTCACGATTTGTACACTACAAAACTTGAACAGAAGTATCAGCTGGGAAATAATTCAACAACTACACGGACAGTCACAAGTCGTCCTAATACACACACAGAAAATTAGACAAAAAGCTTTACAGCAAAAAGTGGTACCCGTTTGTTTACAGGCTGTTTACAGTTGTAAGCGCTACAGACCAATGTTTTAATACTAGACAGCACTGGAATACAGCATGTTACGTTGGAAAGGCAGCGTAAACACGACGTTCGCCAAGTGAATAACTCCCACACGCGATACAATATTGCACTCAAAAAAATTAATTGTGACTCTTAACACACATACTGTTTTAAACACTGAAAAACCTCGCGTACCAAATCTTGAGTAGCTGTCCTACTCTGAAAAAATAATATGGTACCGTTGTCCTCTCTGATGACTTCTTAGTAGTTACGTCAAACCAAGATCTAGGTGAAACCTGAAAATGTGCTTTTAGTTATAATTAACCTTAACCAAAAAGCCACCACACTCGCTGGTTATGGAAAGTGACGACAAACTGTTTAATACTTTGACGAAGGATTTAATCCCTTTCTTCTCAAACACTTAACCACGCTTGTCCTATTTCCACGACCATCACCCAAAACAACCACTCCGTTGTTAAAAGCGAGGAAACGAGGAAATGAAACCCAACCTCCAAAAAGTTTTAATCAATACCTTGCCTTCTACATTGCCGCTACCAAACAAATGATATACCACAGCTTTTGGAAAGTTCAACCCTATTTTCACAAAAAAAAAATAATGTTGGCTCCTGCAATGTTTATGGCTTTCTAGAAAACAAACGTTCAAAGCAGATGATTATTATTCAGTATTGGTCGGTAAGTCTAAGGGTTTCACGGGAACAAGATTTTAATAAATCGAACATTCGCAGCTCTTAACACATGTGTTGTTTTTATCTCCTCATATTATTTAGTATTGCTTTCACACACACATTTGCAAAATGTCAGAACTGGGTTTATTTAAGAATGTAGGAAACGGAAAGTGGTTTTTTTGACGGAAAGAACGCAAACTTCTTCTAAAAATGTAAGAATCTAATGCAAAATTGGCTCTTTCCGTCTAAAAAGTTGACCTAGTTCGTCTCCTATAGGCGACGAAATAGGTCGAACTTTCTTCAAAATTTACCCGAAAATTGACCGTATTTTCTCCGTCCCGGATAGATCACTCCCTTGTACTTAAAACACTCTTATGCACTACAACTGCACTCCCATGCACTAAAAGAGCACTCCCGCGCACTTAGAAAAAAGTGGCTTCCTGGAAAAAAAAAAAGTGGGTTCCAAGCAAATAAACCCATTTGTTACTAAGAAAGACAAGGTCTGCTACCCATTTGTGCGTTTATTCAAGTGCGCGTACACACACACACACCCACATCCACACACAAATGAACTCAACGCCAGACGGCAGAGTTCCAAATGACGATACTCCACGGAATTTGACAGTACAACGCTGGCTTTAATTTAAACTTCGATCTCACACGTTCTGTAGATTACGGTGTGTGCAATATTTATGTCTCTAGATTCTGTAGATACTCATAACGAAGACAACGGTCTACTTTCTCTAGTCAAATGTAAAATAAAAACCTAAAGGACATTGTCCACACACAAAATTTCGTTTCCAACGTTGTACTTTTTGAAAGGCGAAACACTGAACTTTTTTGACTTTGGATACACACGGCGCACAATACGTGTGGGTCAGTATACTTCCAGGTGACCACAATCCAAGAACAATATGCACTCACAGGTAATTCAGAATGTAAAATCAATAAAATACGTACATCTATAAGTGTCTGGCAATGTAAGCAATACCCATCAGTATGGACCTTAACTCTAGTAAAATATGCACGTACAGGTCTTAGAATTTAAAATCG
The DNA here is from genome assembly GCA_036898135.1 of Oncomelania hupensis. Taxonomy (NCBI): domain Eukaryota; kingdom Metazoa; phylum Mollusca; class Gastropoda; order Littorinimorpha; family Pomatiopsidae; genus Oncomelania; species Oncomelania hupensis. Next base: position 11,162,162 of record CM072526.1, on the reverse strand, counting down.
ATGAAAGACGTAGGTGGTCAAATATGCAAAAGTCCATGACCTCCAGTTTGGACTTGAACACGAGAGAAATAGACATCCATACACAGGTCTCTAAATTAAAAATCGATGCAGCACATATTGGTCAACGATTCTGCTAACTAAAACTGGTATTATATTCCCCCCCCCCCCCCCCCCCCCTCCATTTCTTTAAACACCCGATGTAATTTTGTAAAATAAAGTTAACCCGCTTTTGGGAAGGCTTGACAAAACTGCCGTTAACGGATAACTGATATTTGATTCAAACCGATCCAACCCCAATTCAAATGCACCGCGCGTTCTCGATGTAACCTCGCAAAAACTAGGGCAGAGCTGGCTTACAAGTCTCAGCACTTGCATATTAGGAAATACCGAAACCGCAGATAATGTTCGTTATTGTAGTAGCTGCTACGGGATCACCAAATATTATCAGCCTCATCATCTAACAGAATAAAGCCTACAGGACAGGCGACGTAAATAACAAGCATTGAGCAAGACTAGTAGTATGTATCGTAGCACGAGAAAAGGATGGACAAGCCTTGTAGGTCGTGTACCGACATTAAAAAATAAAAAATAAAAGAATACAAAGAATTCTCTATTCCAGCGTGGCGTCATTCCATGACATTTTTACTCTTGGGAAATGCCATTGGGAAATTGGCCGAGTCCACAAAGAGGATATTAAAGACTAGAAGCGTACCCCCGACATGTTTACCCTTGGTGAGTGGTGTAAGGGTAGTCTTTTTACCCTGGGGGGAACGGCGTTGGGAAATGGCTGAGAATACACACAGAGTATATTAAGATTAGGGACGTACGTATCTTTCTTTTTTCCTTCTTCTTTTTTTTTAAATTTAAAGTTTGGGAATGGTAGATATACGGGTTAGCGCACGAGCATTTTTACACTTGGGGGATGGCACAGAATATGAGAAAGAAATGAATCTATCGCGCTATTCTCCCTTAGGAGGGGTTTTAAGGACGTTTTTACGATACTCGGTGGCTGTACGCTGTTTTAGTAGAAGTGGGCGAGCCTGCCTAGGGCAGAGTCCACGCCACGAGTTCAAGCTTCCTACAATAATGACACTGGCAACAACCTTAGAGAGTACAATACAACATAAACCAAAATTGCGTCCACAAACAACGATGTCAAAACAAAACAACAAGATGTGCTAACACTTTTAGAGTTGCCTCCCTGTACAGTGCAGGCAGACAGGAAAATCACGTGTACACCATCTCCACAACTTTTGGGCAGTCCGCGGGCAACCAGAAGAAACGCTACATTTTGCAATCAACACTAAGAGCAACTCTGCAATAAGTGTGACCCCATCATTGCTGCGTTTCCTGTAATTCGCTACCGCTGCCTAGCTAACAATACGTTCTCGCGATATTACCCACCGCAACACATAATAGCACAGGCTAACAACTGCCGGACGTCAGTTACAAGAAATCCAACTGGTCTAGATATGAACACGAAGGCTAAACGAGTGACATTAGCGAGTGTCGGGCGTCCCATTATAACAATTATCAGGGCTAGGGGCGGTTCTGCCGCTCTCTGCACTAACAATTATTTCTTTTGTCTTGCCAGCTCCCTTGTCTGTTGCTCTGCCTCCACCCTCCCTCCCTCCCTCTCTCTCTATTGGTTGCATCAATGCAACGTGCACATAATCATAATTGTAGTGTCGTTTACACTGCCTGCGTTTTTTTATATTATAATAGTCAATAGAAATATAGTATACTAGTCATCGCCGTGGTACTGTCTACGTACTAACTAACTGTCTGTAGGATAATTTCCATTTCCTGTGGGTGGGTGGGGGAGGGGAATTGCTCTCTCTCTCCGACTCTCTCTCACTCTCTTTTTTTTTTCTCTCTCTCTCTCTCTCTCTCTCTCTCTTCAGAGCTGCCAACTGCTATTGTTGGTCGGGAGTAACAAAAAGGCAACTTGGGAGTAGCAAAATGGCGTTTGGGAGTAGCATTTCAACAAAATGTTAACCCTCGACAAGTTGAAATGAAAATGGTAAAAATCTGCACACTCTGACACGGTCTAATACCATGCAGAACTAAGATGGCGGTTAAGCGTTTCCGGTAATTTTGTACTGCGCTTTCCGATTGGCTAACACAGACGCAGTGTGCGTGCGTGCGGCAGATACAAAACGGTCACACGGCGACTTGCTGTTGCTGTGCGAGTTTTACACAGCCACTTTCTTGTCAAAAAGTGGTACGCTAGACAAAATTTGACCGGGCGAAGCAAATCGAGACGGGCGTAACAGCGTAGCCAAGTCAACTCTAGCGTTGCAAACTACGCCCAAAGCGTAGCACTTGGCAGCTCTCTCTCTCTCTCTCTCTCTCTCTCTCTCTCTCTCTCTCTCTCTCTCTCTCTCTCTCTCTCTCTCTCTCCCCCTTAATGAATGTGATGGATAATACAACACGGACATAATTCTAATGACAACAACAATTAACATAATACATTTCTGCAGTGCAATCTTCCCTGCTCCAAGTGTTGACCGTGCTAATGGGATGATAATGATGATGATGCTGATGATGACAACGACTGACGACTTCAACAAGGACGATGGCGACTTCGTCGACGACGACGACGCCGATGATGAAAATGATCTTACCAAAACTAGATGTAGTTAACAATGTCATTTGCAATATCTTGCACACGAATCAAAGATTACCATCAAGTACATAATCCAAATAATCATATTATTTCCACACACAAAAAGCTATCAAAACCAACTATAAAATAAACCCCGTGCACACCGTTACTAAAACAAAGACGTCGCTTGCATTCCACGCAAATCCTCATAAAGCGTGGCTGAGACTAGCCGAGGCCGAGGGGCCGGGTAGCTCAGTTGGTAAGAGCGTCTTGTTAGTAACCGAAAGGTCGCTGGTTCGAATCCCGGATTGGTCAACGTGTGATCATATTATTTTCCCCTTTACCAACAACTGGCCCGCTGGTGTCAGTATAAATCGGTCCAGTAGTCACCTATATGCGAAAGTGTCGTGTGACTATAATCTACATACAAACAAGCCGAGGCCTTCTCCCTCTCTTTAGAAGGAGTCCTCTCGAAGTCTCCGCCACACTGTATGCGCGAAACTTGTCCACACTCCAACCTTCGAGTACAGCAGCCCATACCGATAATCAGTGACTCCTTGAGCTGCATTCTGAATCTTTAATAATTATTAGTCGCGGACCCGATACCGTCTTCCGACACTCGGTAGGTTTTGCTAGCCCCTATTGAGTCGGTAGGTTTTGCTAGCCCCTATTCAATAGGGGCTAGCAAAACCTACCGAGTGTCGGAAGACGGTATTCCCTTCTAGTGACAGCTGACAAAGGGCAAGGTCACCCAGCACAGTCGTTCCCTCCTCCCCTCCCTCTCCCTCCCCCACACACCCACCCTTGACGGCTTATGTTTCGAAATTCCTGGATGACTCAACCGACAAAGGGTCAGGCAGTGTTTTAAACATGCACTGCAGTATGAATTCACGATGAATGTTTAGATAGTGTGAGAGTATAGTGTAGATAATGAACTCTTAACTCAAATTAAGTCAAGTTAGTTATTCATTGCTTGCAGGGTCCAGCGGACTGCAAAGAGCCGAATCAGGACCACAAACTCAAGACCACAACTTGGCTGCAAGAGGACTCACGGCACCCCCGATCCGTATAAAAGATCAGCTGAAACAACCCTACAGCCGGTCTCTTTACAAAAAAGGCCTTCCACGCATGGAACGTTGAGGCTATACATAATACTCTAATTTATCGACCCCCCCCCCCCCCTCCTCCCTTAAAAAAATCATTACAAATATCAACAAAACACATACATATAAAATGCTTACATTGCTAAATAATAATAATTAATATCATCAAAAATAGGAAGCCCTAGTGACCATCCGCCAATATTCCTAAGCTGATCCAACAGACCTCATACATAAATGAGGAGTTTTAGCCTGGAAGAGTTTTCAAGAAAAAAGGTAGGTGATTGATCTGTGCAAGCACGCATAGAGTACAAACTCTCTGTTCTCTGTCACAACTTCTTCACAGATTCTTGTCCTTCCTACCTTGCTGATCTACTGTCTCTCTACTCCCCTTCACGCACTTTAAGATCTTCTGCTGACACTCGCACACTCAAGGTTCCCGTCACCCGCACTAAGACATACGGCCAACGTGCATTCGCTTACTCCGCACCTAAGCAGTGGAATTCCCTTCCCTCCCATTTCCGCAACATACAATCAACACAAGCATTCAAAAAGGCCCTCAAAACCCACCTCTTCAAACTGCATTATTCAGACTGATTTGTATCCCGCTGCCATTCTCTCCTCTTTTGTCTCTGTCTGATCCGTAAGTGTATACACGGCTGTAAATATTTATACTGTTTTTCCTCCTGGGCCTAACCGGGCATATAAATAGCTGTGAATAGGTTTTTGCTATTCTATTTCTGTCTTTTTTGTCATTTGTGTACATAGTTGTAAATAGTCTATTTCTGTCTTTTTTGTAATTTGTGTACATAGTTGTAAATAGTTTGTACCTTTACTGTTCCGTCTTTTGGTGTATTGTAGCAAAAGCGATGTTTTATCGTGTGCATGTATTTATATGTAATGACCATGTAAAGCGTGGTGAGTCTGGTCATAGGCTGGAGTACCCGCTATATAAAATTCCGTTATTATTATTATTATTATTATTATTATTATTATTATTATTAAAAAGATAGTATAGTAGATTGATAGAACAGAGCAGGAATGAGAAAGAACAAAGGAGAAAGACAGTGACAGTGGAATTTAAAGCACTAAATTTCAAGAAAGTGGGGATACTATTTATACTGGAAACACCCGGCACCTCCAAGGGGTTACCAAGTCAAGTGCTGCTAATATGAAGATGGGCTCTACCACAATAATATGGCGACTGTCATCCAAGACAACAACAAAACAAAACAAACAAACAAAACAAAAAAGCCTGTTTACGGCATCCCGACCGACCCCAATGTTATTTTTTGACCCGACCCTATACTTTTTTTTTGGGGGGAAGAGGAGGGGAGTTCGGGGGGGGGGGGGGGGGGGGGAAAGGAGAGGAAAGAGGGCGGGTGGGGGATCGTTTGAAAACAAAAGAAAACAGTAAAATAAAAAAAAATTCGCAACCAAAGTGTAGAAAGGTCTTCAAATTTTAAAAAAACGACCTGCCTACCCTTTTTTTCCCCCCCATGTTACCGTAAACTGACATATTGTTTTCCTTTGGTTTTTGGCCTGATAGCAAGCTGAAAAGCCAGTTGTGCATTATGTGAGAGAGTATAAAAACCGACAATCGTAAAATAACTGCTTCGTATATGACCCCGATTCCCTCCCCACCCACCCACCCCCCTCTCAGTCCCCTATTCGCTTATGTGACGCGGGACTTTAATCTACCTACCATAACTGCTTTCTGGACAATGCTATCCCAAGGCTCTCTCTGAAACACTCGACTACACCACAAATGATACAGAAAATGATGTATTGATATTTTCTGCGTGAATGAATGAATAAAAGAGGTAAACACAGACAGAAAGATACAGAAAAACAGAAGTCAACAGAGAAAGGTGGGGTGTCGGACAGCGCAGTGGTTGGAGCACTCGCTACTGTGTCGCAAGTTAAGCACCGTCCTGTGCGGTTAGCACTTGGATGGGTGACCGCAAAACGTGAAGCGACAAACAACAACGCCCCCAGTTGACTCAACTGTGACTGAGTACCTACTCTCTTAAGGATGGGGAAGGTAAAGCAGCGAGGGAGAGAGATGGGCATCACCTTCATTACGCTGGCCCAAGATAAGTGTGATCTCCAACATCACGCTCCCCTACGGCCACAAGGCTATGGGACCACCTTTACCTTTTTTAACAGAGAAAGAAAGCTACACACAGAAGAAGTCGGAAGTTTTCACAAGATGGAAGAAAAAAGAACAGGGTAGGGTGGTGTGGTGTGTGTGTGTGCGTGTGTGTAATAAAAAGACGGGACGACCAGCCTACAAGGATGTGGCACGTCTCTATCTAGAACTTGATCTGAAATTCAACAAGGCCGTTATCCAAGGAAATGCACGATCACGCCGTCGGGGATTTTAATCCCAAGCTCTGGCACTCAGACTGACTAAACTGCTCTCATACTTATCATCCACACTTAAGACTAAGATGCTCTGAAAAGGCTCTAATAAGACTACGATGCTCTGGTACCATCCACACCATCTAAGACTTGACTAAAAGATGCTCTGATATCATGCACACTCTCTAAAAGTGACAGGCGCCGACACAGGCATTCACTGTGGCATCATGCACATTATTTGAGACTGAATTAATTTAAAACAGGTCTCACAGGGACACAGACGTACGTTATTAGTGTGCTTTAAGGCCAGGCCACATTTGCCTGTAAAACCCGGCCACACTTGTGTTACGCTTATGAATTCCTTATGTATTGTCTTGCGTACTGGCTAACGTAAATTTCATAAGGATAGCGCATGTTTGATTTCTTCTGCAAAAATACGTAAGCCGGTGTGACATCCTCACAGTTCCTAGTATCTTAGCTGGGCTGGAAGCGAATGGGAGCATTCTGATTGGTCGACGCGTTACAAAATTCGACGCATGCGCACAGTGCTATCATAGTCTTCGTAAGGGTTAGGGTTTGGGTTAGAGTTAAGAGTTTAGGGTTAGGGTTAGGGTTTGGGTTAGGGTTATGACGCCTAAGAACTTCGTGAAAAAGCCGGCCCGACATGACCTAGCGCATGCGCAAATGCGCTCGGATAAACTAGGAGACCCGGAACTTGAAGGATGTGACCGGGCTTACGAGGACCAATCAGAAAAAAGCGAGAGTGTGACGTCGTTAGAGTTCAAAGTTCAACCGGCACTCCATTTAAAGATGGCAGCTGCAGTGCATTTTTCAACCGCTCAAATCAGTAGCCTGATTGAACTTTACAGAGGCCATGATGCGCTGTGGAATACAGCTTCCCGACTATACAAAAATAGGGATGCGAAATATAATATGACCTTGCCACTACCTCCGACCACAAGCGCGCGCAATGCATAAGGCGTGAAACGTAAGCCAGTGTGGCCACGAATTCATAAGGTGTGGCCACCCTTCAAAATCTCGAGCAATGAAAAATCTCATAACACAAGGCGTAAGCCGTGAAACGTAACGCAAATGTGGCCTCCCCTTTAGATGTTGCTCCGTCATGTGGCTACAGATAATTTCAGAGAGAGAGAGAGAGAGAGAGAGAGAGAGAGAGAGAGAGAGAGAGAGAGAGAGAGAGAGACAGAGACAGAGAGACAGAGAGAGAGACAGAGAGAGAGACAGAGAGACAGAGAGAGACAGACACAGACAGACAGAGAGCACGCTGAACACTAAACCGTTTAATAGTAGGGATTACAAGTCTAATTAGTAGGGATTACAGGTATAACTAATTAGGCTCGAAAGGCTAGCCTTAGTGTACAGAGAGCTAGAGAGGGTCGGGAAAGAGGCAGAAAAGCAAGAGCCGATCTACATCTTTCCCATCATCGCTGCTAGACATGAACTGTCGATTTGCACTAAAGGTGAATGGACTGCTCAGGGGCCAACCCTCTCTGGCTCTAGTCGTATCTTTGGAAAACTACAGTATCACTCATTCATTGTCTGCGTTGACCCGACATTACCGCTGACCGCTATTGCTGCCTCAGCTACTTGAGACAAGAAAGAAGCGCATAGCAAAATAACTAGCTGAAGACCACTCACAACGAACAGTCACGCCCTCACATATAGGCAATTTCCCCAGAAAACTATATCTGTAATCTAATCTAGTAAAACGAACTTACTTAAAAGTCAAATATCTGTCGCTCAGAACTGGAAGTTAAACATCGCTTGCTCAGAACGCCAGCTGCTGATCTAGAACACCTACGTCTGTGAGCCTAATATAATTATTCTGTCTTTCTCTAGACAGTGCGCTCAGCTGCAGACAGTCTGCATGCGGCATGTAATGCCTGCCCTCACTCATTCAGCGAACATGAGGCTTGCGAGACCAGCCTACGCTATATTCCTGCAGTAGGCTTCGTCAGTCTCGGTTAAGCTAACCTTTCAGCGAGCGCCTGCCCCTCCTGCGGGAGGATCAAGGCTAGATGAGCCGCTCCCCCCTCCGGGTGCCAGCGATCGGCAGCTAAGCAAACAGCCCGAACGGTCGATGCTGCGAAATTGCCTGAGGTTTTGTTTACCTCCGACCGTCTAACGAACGAACGAATGAATGAAACAACGCCCCGCAAGCTGTCAGTTCTAGCAAGTACAAAACCAAACCGAGTGTCAAGAGATAGATCTAGGTACGTACGACAGCTAGCATTATATCGGCGATTCCTACTACTCAGAAGCCGCGAGCAAGACCTTCGCTCTCCGGGGTGGCCTCGTGGCGCAGTGGATAAGTCGCCGGTTTCCTATGCCGAAGGTCGCGGGTTCGATTCCCGCAAGGGGCGAACGTATGTGACTTAGGTACGAGACTATTGAGGTCACCGAGGGTTTTCTCCGGGCACTCCGGTTTCCTCCCTCCCTTCAAAATAATATTGGATGCAGTCAAATTAATTTTAAAAAAATACAAAACTATTTAACTTTCAGTTTCCTAATAGCGATCTCCCTGCCTTTACACCACGTGTATGCCTTGTATACTGTTGTCCTTGTTGTGTGTCTAATATATTTGTTGCACGTGAGCGTGTATGTTGGTATAGGTCGCCGCGCTTTGAGTTCGAAATCATTCGAAGTAAAGCGCGTATTAGCATCCGGTATTATTATTATTATTAATATTATTATTATTATTATTATTATTATTATTATTATTATCCGACCGACCTATCCTCTTTCTATTGCATCCCTTCCTGTTCAAGTACTCGTCACGTTGACAACGAAACCTTCCAGCCTAAGGGGGTGATAATGGGTCGATGCCGCGCAACAATAACGCTGATTGGTCATTAGGCAAAAAGGGCCTCAACGTTTCTGTTGGCTTTAGAGACACGACAAACAACACTGGCTTATTCTTCTGAAAAACCAATCTGAAATAATTAATCTCCCACTTCTTGACACGAATGACAAGCGTCAGACAAGACGATATAAGCTGCTAGACATGAATTTCCGGCAACCCATGTGGGATATATTATTTGACACAAACACACGGTAATAATAAACGTTAGTCATTATTGCTTTCCTCCCAAAAATAACATGAAATAATACAGTTGCCGAAAGAATTTCATGAAACGCATTACCCAATAGCGGTGCGCACGAAACTGTGAAGCCAAGCCAATCCTAGCCAATTTAGTGTAAGTGTTATGCAATGTCAAAGTCATATTGACCTAAATGCTTTGCAGCAAATGTCTAAACTTCAAAAGCCAAAATCTCAAGTGCATACTTCAATCCAAGTTCTTGAAACAAATACGACTGCACTTAGTTGCTGGATAAATACCTTGTTCTTGTGTGTTCAGTACTGGAAAGTACCTAGTTAATCACTTTTGGCGGAATGGGAGGCGACTGGTTCACGCTTGGGAGAGGTTGTCTACCTCCCACTTGTTGGTTAGTCTAGCGTGGGGTGGATCCTGCTGTGCAGGATCCTTTGGTGTGGCCATTGGGTTATGCAGGACAAGGCGACACGACATATGTTCTCCCAGTTTGACCATTTATCTTTTGCTGGTGAGCAGGACTTCATTGTCAGCAGGCATTTCATGCAGGTCAATGGCAGTGACTTGTAGAGTGTCATGGCACTAGTAGCCGGCAAACCAGTTTACTATCAATACCCTTCCCCGCCTTGCAGGGCAACAATTTTTATGTCTCTCTTAGGAGGAATAAATGAAAATTAGCAGTTCGGGTCCGGCCGTGTTCTCATGGTCGTGGCCGAGAGGCGCGAGTCAATTATTACGCTCAGCTACACACTAAATCTGTGTGTGTCAGTGTGAGTGCGTGTGCGTGCATGTGCCTGTACTGGAAAATATATTGTTTTAAGTGTGACAGGAGTACAAGTAGTTTTAAATAAATGTCACCAAGATGGAGACAGTCTATTTGTCTGGCTACCTCCTCGCAAGATAACCAGGACAGCAGAGACATCTCCAGCTAATTATATGACATAATTAAAAAATATATATTCTAGAGGGTACATCAGCTATATCAAACCAAAACATTCTGTTTTGTTACTACAGTTTCTGACCGTAACAGATGACAACATTGACACAAAACAGACACCAACTTGAATATAAACAAACCACCATATCCACTCAGGCAAAAGTTTCACTTCATTAACACCCATTATGCATGTTATGTTTCACTTCATAAACACCCCTTATGCACTTTTAAATTTCACGTCACACTCACTCATCATCATACAACGTTGTCACAGCAGAAACAGTAACACTTACTCCGGCCACTAAACTTGAAACAAAGTACACTTCCAAAACTAAGCCACGATGAAACTGGATATTATTACCCATCCACTAAGCCACACAAAGAAACTGGATATTATTACCCACACAAAGAAACTGGATATTATTACCCCAGCAGTAAGCCTCACAAAGAAACCGGATATTATTACCCCTCCACTAAACCTCGCAAAAGAAATTGAAAACACTGTCCTTCCTCACCTCTAAGCCACAAACTAATAATTATTATCACGAGGATACAACGACCACAGAATCTAAGCACATAATCCGCAGTGTGCTGGTGAGGGAAACCAAAATAAAAGCAAAAGAAGTTCTAGCAAAGATCGTGGTCTTCGGTTCCAGCGCATTCTCTAGAGACTAGAATCCAAGTCTCGAGAACCGGTAATGACATTACATTACATTACATGATTATTGCTTTAGGTCCAGAGGACTCTTCCGAGCCAAATCAGGACCGGACAACCCCCAATCCGCATAAAAGATCTGCTGAAACAACCCTAGTGGTAACACTGAAGGCTCTCCACCAGCCAGTCACTTTACAATAAAGACATCCCACGCAGGGGACGCTGAGGCGGTACTCTAATTTATCGAACCCCCGTTTAAAAAAACAAAATAGAATACAAACATCATTATAAATTATCAACAAAACACATACATATAAAATGCCTACATTGCTAAATAATAACATCATAGGAAGCCCTAGCGACCACCTGGCAGAAAGAGTCCAATATTCTCAAGCAGATCCAACACATCTCATACACAAACAATGAGTCTTGTCCCGGAAGTTTTCAAGAAAAAAGGTGGTTGACTGGTCTAGATTGATAGAACAGAGCAGGAATGAGAAAGAACAAATGAGAAAGACAGCGACAGTGGGAATTTAAAGCACTAAATTTCCAGTTTAGTTTAGTTGGGTGAATTAACGTCCATTAAATTTCCAGAAAGTGGGGATACTATTTATACTGAAACCCCCGGCACCCCAAAGGGGGAAACCGGTGATGAGGAAGAAAGGAGGGATATGGGTGGGAGGGCCTTATAATGGAATGGAGAAAGGGAAACAGGGAAGGTGATTTTTGAGACAGAAAAGAGTGGGGATGGGACGCAATCATCTACCTGTCCCTACAACTCTCTCTCTCTCTCTCTTCCCCGCCCTTCCATGTGCACAGTACAGAACAATGAAGAGTATAAGAAACAAAATCTCTCACCTTTTAAATCAACCCCTTACCCAACCCCCTCCCTTCTGCACATGCAACAGACAAAGAGAGATTGCACTGGAACATATGATATATAATATATGGTGGTGGCAAAAGTGATGACCTAGACGAATCCAAGCAGGGGATTTTCTTAACTTCAATTACATTAGGAAAAGAAAGGATTGTAATAAGAAGGGAAGAAATAATAATAATAATAATGGTATTTATATAGCACTTTTTCATAATAACATCAGTTCAAAGAGCAGTTCTCATGCGTTTATACTTAACGTTAACATCAAAATACATACGAAAAGAAGTGAAACAAAAACAAGACACTAATAGTAATACAATATATATGCAAAGACATATTACAAACATGAAAAAGAATATATACAAGTAAAATATAAAAGATGAGGGAGAGAAGGGGGGTTAAGAGCAGTTTAGGAGTGAGGGGCCTGGGATGTGGCATGACGGCGGTGTCTAAATCAAAAAGAAAGAGTTATGCTGGTGATAGGAGATGAGATCAGACATTTTTAAGGAAGAAACGAGTTTTTAAGCGGGACTTGAAAGTGGCTATGTTTTGGAGAGCTGCGAAGAGAGAGGAAGAGAGTTCGAAGTTGAAAAACCAAGCACTGCACTGAGGGTGTCAGGGGAAGAATGAAGATTTCTAGATGGCTTATAGAAGTGAATGTTCTATGTGAGGTAGAAAGGGGCTAAACTGCACTGGGAAGGGGAAGGTAAATAAAAAGGCTGGGGAAGGTAAAGACAGGGCAGAGTGTAATCGTGTGTTTGCGTGAGAGAGAGAGAGAGAGAGAGAGAGAGAGAGAGAGAGAGAGAGAGAGAGAGAGAGACTACAGTGATGCAGTTGGGTAAGGGAGACAATCAGCCTCTCAGAGACTTCAGTCAGGAATTATCTAACCACCCACTGCAACTCCCTCCTTACCCCAAAAACAATCTCAATAGACACCCCCAAAAATAAAATAAAATAAAATAAAATAAATACCAGCTAGTCACTCAGGCTCCCCACTAATATGTCTGCAAATGTCACTGGAGAGTTAAGAGGAGGTTCATGGTATTAGGGGAGTTTGCCTCATTCCTTCATTCCCGTCCCAAATCTTAACTCCAATCCCATCAATTTAGGACAGATTCTTCATCCCAGTCCCAAGCCCTAGCTCCAATCCCATTAGTTTAGGCCAGATCAACCAAGATAGAATTGATTACCCCGGTCCAAATCACAACCCCAATCCCATTAATATGGCCTAGGTCACCCAAGATAAAAGTTGATTGTAGACCCTCAAAAGGTAGGTACGTTCCATCCACAAAACTTCTGCACAACTATATATATGTGTACTACATATTTGAAGAAAGGCATTCTGATTACTTTGCGTTACCTTTTTTTTCACTCTTGATACTATAATAAAGAATTGATGCTAAGCCTAAAATCTTTAAACGGAGACACTACTATCACCTCGTGCGTCTTGTGTTGTATCCTGTATTGACCAGCGCCATGAGCAGCTTTTGAGCTGGAAAAGCGCTAACTGGTTTTGGACAGTGATACCATGAACCTGAAGTCAAACTATACTATGTTATTAAATGCTAAATGGTTTTTTTCTATGAATGCAGAATTGAGAGAAAAAAAATCAAACTTCAGATTAAAAGGCGCTGCGCTAAAACAGCTGATGACTTTTTTTCTCCTGATGTTGGTAGGTGCCAAAGAGAGAAGTTACTTAAAATTAAGATAACTACTCATAATACATTTGTAACAAGATGAGTTTAAAAACACAACTGATTACAAACATACAGTTTTACATAAATTATGTGACTATGACCATAAGAACACACACACACAATCTCCCCCCCCCCCCCCAAAAAAAAATAAATAAATAAATAAAAAATCCATATAGACGCAACACTACAACAAAGCACACCCATGAACACTCACTCCCTCTCATTCCCTCAAATGCATGCAGGCAAAACAAAAAATGACAAAGACTCACAACCATTCCTTTTGAAATACGACCAATAACACTAGTAAATGACAACAGTCTATGTGATCGCAGACCCACACAAATGTGGTAACAAAAATGTAATCCTCAACCACATGTACTCACACCAATACAATTATGTTACACATTCACAGATCTGCCTACCCCCCAAATGTTTAAGAGTAACGACTTGGGACAAAAAGCGTAACATTTTGAGGGAAAATTGTAAAAAGCGTATTTACACCGCGATCGATCTATCGGTCTTTAAATTCATTATATTTCTACACCAAATACTAACAATCTTGCAACATTTGTAATTAATAGTAAATTAAACAGGCAGCAAGACAAGAAAATAGAAAGCAAACAATGAATTTATCACAAACAAAAGTAGATAAACTGTCTGAATTTATAATTATTATTATTATTATTACATTTCCAGGTCACAGCGTACTCTGGTTTAAATTTGTGTTCACTTCCTGGAATCTTTTTCTTAGCTGCTGGTTTAGCAGTGGCGACATCATAATCGGAATCCTCGTCGCTGACGCTATCAGTATCACGAACACGCTTCATTTTAATTACTCTACTCTGCAAGCCTCTGACTGAGCCAGTGGGAAAATGTTGCAAATTCCCTAGTAAACGTAAAAAAGCTAGTGTTCCAGCAACTGGTGCGATTGTAGCTATAAAAGTTAGCTTGCTCACGATTGGTTATTAAGCTAGGTAACCAATGAAAAGCCGCGGTTGAAAGCACACTGATTGGCTTCTAGCTCTACTAGCCTTTTACAAATGAGCCCTAGTGCGCAAAGGCAATGCGCGGAGAAAATGCCAATAAAAAAATTTGAAAGGATGCCACCCGAAAAATCGTAGTTCTTGCATTCGGAAAATCATAGTGAAATTAGGGAAATCGTAAAAATCGTATTAAGGGCTGAAAATCGTAACAAAATACGTCTAAATCGTAACGGTAGGCAGGTCTGCTGTGATTCACACACACACACACAGAGACCCCACACACAAACTCTCAACCATACACACACTCGCACATAAACTTTCTACCATACTTACATACACGCTCACCCAAACTCTCTACCATACAGGAATACACAAACATTCAAGCACAGATGCACACACATACAAAATTTCAACGATACACAAACAAACACACACAGATCCCAACACAGACAAACTTCAAACCGTACTCACAAAAAACACACATCCAAATATGATATAAACATAAACGACACTAACATTCCCAAGCACCCATACACCCACACACTCGAACACATGAATGATTCTCAACCACACCAACACATCAATGAGAGATGATACAATCAAAATGAAACCAAAAAAGAATTGTTCGTTACCATCAGTTACCTGACCTCAAGAATAATCATAATTTGACTTATGAAATTATTTAAGAATTAACAAAAAGTCTAAAAACACAAACTCACCTGAGTCATCTGAGTAAACAGAAAATACATACATTCGAGACATCTAGTTTATATAATGTATTCCATTCACAATCTCAACATTCAACACACACACACAGAGACACACTATGCAAGGGAAGTAATAATACCAAACATTCACAGCCGCCCCCCCCCCCCCCCCCAAAAAAAAAAAAAATAAAATAAAAAAATAAAATTGTCCTGCCCCTTGAAATCTGGGTGTAATATATTTTGTCTCAATCATTTCATACTTAAATCCAATAACTTCCTTGGATTTTGATGCAAATAACATAAAACAAATTAATGAAATATCGTGCTTTTATTTTTTATTTTTATAACTAGCTATCTAATATGATTTAGCAAAATGTAGGCAGTCACAATACAGAGGTGCCTACCCCCAGTCTGACCATTTGTGTACTGGCTGCATGAAAAATGTGTATTTTGTGTAATGTCAGATTTCGCGCAACTCGCAATATTTGATCAAAGAATTATTATCATGAAAACTTCCACATTCACAAAACATCAATTCATACTGATTCCAGCTCACCATTTTAATCCTCGTGAAACAAAATAATATAGAACTCAACAGGTTATGGTCACAAATGCACACTAATATATTATTTTTTGTGTTGTATTTTTACTCCATAACCTCCCAAAAGATCTTAATATTGTCCAACAATTAATTAATATGAATTATGAATATATATATAAATGCATCATTATTTTCGTATATTCTTCTGAAACTGGCAACACTTTTTGTTTTCTGAGCATACTAGAGTGTTCTGAATTTTGTTGTGTAAATACAGTGCCTTTTTATCCACTTTGTATTAATCTTAAACATCTGAGCCACTTTTGGGAAAAACGCGTTTTATTTTTATGTGAGGGTTACCCACTTTGAACAGTTAAATGAGTGCCTTAATACTGACAGATTTTAACAATTTTAATTTTCTTAATCTTCTAAATTACTATATAATAAAAACAAAATAAAACATCCAGAACCAAAATAAACTGTTTGTCCGTAATACCTAATCTAAGTGTCGCTGAATGTCGTATGCAGAGCAATGCTGAACTCTTTGTTGCATTGAGCATAATGATCTCCTTTCGAAGATTCGATTATTCCTCAAAAACGTTCACGGTATTCGCGTAAGAAATGTTGTCGCGCTTTTTGCTTACTTGCAACCTTACCCCGCTTTTCTTCAGACTCGCTCTCATCGTCACTCTCGTGTAAACGCTTTCGCGACACCATGTTTAGCACAATGGCGGAAACAAAGTCTCGCACTACCTCTCACGCTTGAGATTTCACTTTTGCGCATGCGCTCTAGGGTCAACAAGTAAAGAAAATAGATCGGAACATAAAAAAAATTAGTGCGATTTTTTTTTTTTTTTTGTGTACGCCACGAAAATGCGTATTTTTAAGGAATTGCTCGTATTGTCGTATTTTATGGTGAAAATTCGTAAAAATACGCGCCAGCGCGTACGGTAGGCACCTCTGCACAATAGCTTGTGATTTTTGCTGTAAAAAATACAGAAATATTCTGGCAAAAAATACTACACCCAGTGCTCACATAATTTTAACTTTAAATAATCCCTTCTTCGCCCTAACACTTCCCTTTTCACAACCCACTCCTGCCATCCCCTGTCTAAGAAGAATGCACTCATACTTTAGTTTCTTCACACCAGTCTCTCTCTCTCTGTCTGTTCTCTCTCATCCGCTAACTGAAAACAATAATCTCAAGGCACTGGCTACTCACCCGGCTTGTGACTCGACTAGAAAGGGAAGAATCACCGCGCCTCCCCCGGTGACGGTCCCCATTCTCATGGTGATGCTTTCTGCGGTGCCCTCGGCGCCGGCGACTGGAGCGGGAGCTGTACTCGCTGCGCTGGTAGTAGGGGGAGGAGTTGCGGTTGCGGTCCGTGGATCGGTCGCGATAGTTGTGGTTGCTGTGGCTGGAGTGGCGGTCGTCTCCGTGGCGACTGTAGTTGTCGTAGCGGTCAGGAGTGCAGCTGTCAACAACAACAGGATGGTTACATTTAGGCCATGTTTAGAGCCGCCCACCCAAAAAGGGAGTACAAACTGAATTACGCACAGAATAACAGGAGCACTGAAAGCCACAGTGTTCAACTATCGCACACTACTAGTGACCAGCCATAGTCAGGCATGCCTGGCGGCAATCGTTAAAAAAAAAAACGGTGCTAAGATTTTTTGATACCCCAAACTTTTTTTAGGCAGACAACTTCCTTTTTAGGTGGAAACGTAATTTAATTTAGGCTGAAATTTGCCTTTTAAGCGGACTATTCCCATTCCTGAAACGAAAGAACAAACTATCATTTCTAATTACAACAAGTTTGGACTTTATATCTCTCATAGTTTAGGATCAACGTCACTCCAAAATACCTATACAAAATGACTTTGGACAGCTCCAGTGACCTTGACATGAGGTTGACAAAATTTGCATAGTATGCAGTGATGGAGATCACGTACAATCGTACGTGTTTCACGTACTGAGTTGGGAAATCACGTAACGAAAATTAATGAAAGGGTATAAACACGCACAAAGTCAGTGCCAAAGGGGTATGAAAACGTAAAGAAGAGTTGCTGGGAGGTGTGCAAGTGCCAAAAGGTCGTGTTGTATAAGCAGTTTAATAAATTGTTTTTGATTACATAATAATTTGCATTTTTTGTAAGTCTTATGTATAGGCTTCAAGGAAATGTGCATGAAAAGATAACTCATTAAAGGAATTTTCACATAAAGCCATGTATGTGAACAAAACTGACAACGTGACGGTTGTTACACTGACATCCTCAATCGCCCATAATTTAAAAGATGGAAGAAATGTGTACCTTAAAACTATTAAAATTAATAAAGCTTCCACAATTGAAAGAAAAAATAAGGAAAAAACCAAAGTGAATGAAATATCAAAAAGCAGTATATGAACATGATCATGTCAGATGTAACAACCATCACGCAAATCTTGTTTAATGTTTTCATGGCTATGTTATGATTTGCTTTAATGATTTAAGATATGTTTGTTTCTAAAACATTTAGATCACATTTCAAAATAAAACACATTTAAACATTGTCAAGTAATACAAAATGTTGATATTGAAAAACATTGTGACGGTTGTTACACGAGACACTGTTGTCAGTAGTGTTGACATACATAATGAAGCAATGTGCACATTTAGAACAAAAAGACAAATTATTCATGTTATCAGCATATTTCCTAATTATTATCTAGTTAAGTAAAACAGTAAAAAAATGTATCAACTTGAAAAATGGTGAAAAAATATAAAATAAAACAAACAATATTTGAATAAAATAATAATGTAAACCTAATTATTTAATGAATTTAGGCCTATTTATCACATTATAGTCATCACAGATCTTGTAAGAGTCTGTCAAATTGGATAACCTAGATTATCGATCTGTAGTTAGAAAATCACTGCTAGGGACATGGTTTTTTTCCAGCCAAAGGTAAAGAAAACCCTCTGACTTGTTACTGATGAAAAGTGACGGTCGATATTACTGAAATAAGACATCTGTCGATCTGAAAAACATCAATCAGTGTTCCCTCCACACACAAAAAATTAGAGTCCTTGGGACTCCCAGGTATAAAATTTTAAGAGTCCTTGTGCAAATTTTGAGAATCCCCAAATCGGTGGATGAACGGGTTTTGGGCCCAGTCAACCAAGTCAGAAGTGACATGATCGTGTATGATAGAATCAAAGAATGGATTAACGAAGATTTCTTTTGTTCAGTGAATGTATAAGTGCAGAGAAGACCAAAATGATGACCAACAACACCAATGGCATCAACACGGACATCAAAGTACAAGGCCAATCCCTCAACACAGTGCACAGCTTCAAATATTTAGGAGCCATTGTGTCAGACAATGGGTCTCGACAGGAAGTCCTCTCCAGGATCGCACAAACAACTGCTGCCCTGACAAGGTTGAAGCCCATTTGGAAAGACAGAACCATCAGTCTACATTCCAAAGTAAGACTGCTGCGCTCTCTGGTCATCTCCATCTTCCTATATGCTTGCGAAGCATGGACCCTCACAGCAGATCTCCAACGAAGAATACAAAGCATGGAGATGAGGTGCTACAGAAGACTTCTGTGCATTTCCTATACCCAACACATCACCAACATTGAAGTCCGACAGACCATCACACAAGCCATTGGACAACACGATGACCTGCTCACAGTGGTGAAGAAACGGAAACTCCGATGGTATGGCCACGTCACCAGATCATCAGGCCTTGCAAAGACCATTCTGCAAGGCACAGTGCAAGGAGGTAGAAGAAGGGGGAGACCGAAAAAGAGGTGGGAGGACAACATTAGAGAATGGACTGGTTTGACACTGAGCGAAGCCATGAGGGCTGCTGAGGACAGAGAAAGATGGAGTATGCTGGTTAAGCGATCATCTGTGGTGCCCCTACGACCTTCGGGTTATGGGACAGGATAGGATAGGTATTGCTTGGAGGAAGTTTACAATGCGCGCGCATGCGATTTTTAAGGACGACAACTCCCGACACAATCTTTAATCGTATGCAATGGCAGTCTCAGTTGGGTTCTGATTCTGATTATGCCGTGAATTAGTTCGCCACTCGTTGGTCGTATTTATGACTTCAGTGATTCCAAAAAAATGTGTGCGTCCACGGGACGCACACATGCAAATTTTCCTGCATCATTTTTCATATTTTGTGCGTAATTGACGCACTACTGTGCGTAATCGGGAACACTGATCAATTGGTTGTTCTACTTTATTATGTTTACGCTTCCGATCATTCTTATTTTCACTTTCCTCCAAAAATACTGCGAAATAAAAGCATAATGTACAATCCAACTCTACACAAGTGAAGAAACGATCATACCAAACTTCTGTGTGACGGTCGTACTATTGAAAATTTTTTGACATTTTATGAAAACTTAACTCGTTTTTCCCATAGTTTGCCCTCAGCTAAAATAGCCGCCATTTGTCTTTTCTGTTTCGGTCACGTGATCAATAAAATGTCGGATTGGGTTTCAAAACGTAAAGTAATAAATAAAAAAACGAGTATGAACGGTCGTTACTTTTTGACATTTTTTTAAAAAGTGAGACATTCTGCCATATTTTACCTATAAGAATTTCGTTTTATCCTTTAAACAAAATATATTTGTATTTGCCATACATTTCTCCGCTTCGGTTATCCCAAAAGTAGGACTGGAACTTCACTAAAGCATCGGGTTTTTGTCTGCAAATAGTATTACGATTTTGACATTTGATGTAACGCCCGTCCGTGACTAAAATTAGGCTATAATGCAATAATTTCAAAAATGGTTACAGATAAATTGTTAAGCTGTTTTAAGTGCTTAAACATCGGTAAGTCAAACTACAAAATTTTATCCAGTTGTTATTTCATTTAAATGAGTAAAGAGACTCTAATGTGAGCAACTATAACTTACAGCTTTCTGGACCGCAAAAAAATCCCCTTTTTTTCACCGTTTTATTTTTTTTTAAATACTAATGAACTACAATTAACAGCATCAGTTTATTTTATATATCTCTCTAACATATATCCTTACAATATCACAAATTACAACAAACACATAATTTCAAATACACATTTATTTCCATTTTTAAAATGCATACTGTTTCAAAACG
The DNA here is from genome assembly GCA_036898135.1 of Oncomelania hupensis. NCBI lineage: Eukaryota > Metazoa > Mollusca > Gastropoda > Littorinimorpha > Pomatiopsidae > Oncomelania > Oncomelania hupensis. The sequence goes on along the minus strand of CM072526.1, from coordinate 11,141,503 downwards.
ACCTTTTGGCCCTTGCACAGGTATCATCAAGTACAACTATTTCAGTCGTGCGTACAGCTTTCGCTCGATTTGGGTCGTGTGCCTGTGCGTCTTGCGCGACCGCCTACCACCCTCTCTCCCCATCCTATTCATTCTGTCGATTCCAAGAAACAGCCAATCATATGCACGATAATATTCACTATTTTTTCTCGACGCTTTTGACTGGCTATATAAGACTGACAACAACCCAACATTAAACTTGGCCGACAAGCAGCGATCTGAGGGGAAGCCGAAGAAAGGAAAAATAAAGCAGACAAAACTAATTGCTAAAAAAAAAAGTAAAACATGATGAAGAAAAAGAAAAACAAACTGTTTTGTCAGACTTTGGCTTTGAGTGCTCGGTAAGCGAAGAAAAAGGTGAGCCGCAACCGGGCCCGGCTGAAGAAACTCAAACTGATGAAAAGACTTTCCATGCAAAGCGTTTATTACGTATGTTGGTGTACCCCCTAAAAAACTGAAAGGGGGTATAAAACCCCCCTTATGTTTGCAATGAGGGTATGAAAACCCCCACATGTTTTGGTTGATGGTATAAATACCCCTAGCTTAAAAACTTTCTCCATCACTGATAGTATGTGTGTCTCATTGATATCTATCAATTATCATGCATCAAAGAATCATAATATTAATAACCTAGAAAACATTGACATTTTGTGAAAAATTTTCATTTTCAGTTGATGACTTTTGAACTAGTTGAAGTGAAGTCATTCACCATCTTACCAAGTTTGGTTGTGACTGCTAAAATAGGTTCTGAGTACTTAACCACTTTTATGTTTTTGCACAGACGGCAGACTGACAGACCTACTGACGGGACATTTTTTTCCACTTCATTTTTGGACTATTTAGGACTCGTCTTGTATAGATTTGCAAAAATCATGAAACAATTTTTTTTTGAGGGGGAGGGGGGGGGGGTAAGTCCATTGCTATGCATGTGAGTCAATAAAAATGTAATTTTAGGGATCACATTTTCACATGTTTTCTGCTTATTTGGTGTATTTTTAAAGTCCACTGCGTCATTGTTGTTTAAATCAGCTTTGATCCAGATGTGGACAGCCAATTAAATGACAAAAGCAGACATTAGTTGTATGAACAAAGCTGCTAATTATGGTCTGATTTTCAACAAAACTTGCATAAGTTGCATGCTTCAATGAAATAAAGTCCAACTCTTTTTGAAAACGGCTGTCAACTAAATTAACTCTATATTCAGCAGCTATCAAAATCACATCATTAAAACACACTATGGGCTGTTGAAGCACTTTAGTTTGGATCTGGATTCCTGTCCAGATTCAAGGTGTTTACGTCACAGAAGCCATGAATGACCATATAATCAGGACTTTGGGGTAGTGTGGTGTGGGAGGGGGGATGAAAGAGTGGTGGGAGAGGGCTGACAAAGGTCTACAATTATATGATATTTTAGGAGACAAATGCGCGCAATACTTCGAGGAAGCAGGTTCAATGAAAATATGGAGCAGAGAATCTTGATAATAGTTTTTTGCCTATCAGGCTGAATAAGTAAAACTAAAGTTTAAGTCTTTTTCTACAAGAGGAGACAGAGATAGAAGTAGGTAGTCAAAAGCCATTTAAAAAAAATGATTTCCTCATTACAAAACTGACATAGGTTTAAAGAGCTTTTCATTCTGAACACAGTGGTATATTTTTTTCCCCCATAGGACAAATAGGTAAAAAGTTATTAATGTTTGAAAATGCCGAATGTTGGTGTTTTTTTGGCAACGTTTTGGAATTGAAGAAATTGACAACTTTGGAGTCTCAAAGTGAAGCCAATATTGATACCAGAAAGCTGATTTTTGACAGGTAACCCCTTCATATGTTATACTCCAAGCCCAATTTTCTTCAGGCCTATCCCATGTAATGTTCAGCCGTTTTGGTGCTTCAAAGTTGGGAAATCATCAAATTCTCAGTGCGTGCCGGCAAATTATAGGCCTACTAGTGTGCTACTACGCTCAGCACTCGTGTCGCTGAATAGGCCTACGAGTTGGCCATGGCCGCAAGAAAACACGGATACACTTTTCTACGGCTAAGCGCTCCGCGATAGAGTAATGCACAAATTAATAAATACCCTAGTTTTATAAAGGAAAGTCTGCTCTTTATTTCTTGCTAATTTTTAAACTTCTACTAGTTAAAATCAAACTTACATCAAAACCGCTTTATCCACTTTGTTCGGCTCGTAACAAAACCTTTACACATGAGAGCCCACCATATTTATATGTAAATGAAGCTAAGTATCCGAACTTCTCATTGGTTCTTATTTTTAGGCCATCCAATGAACTATCTCAAAGCGCTTAGCGTTTGAAACGAGCCACCTCTAAACAAATGACGCGGACAACTTTTTCGCACCGGCATTCAGCGCTCGGATAGGGGCGTATTCAAAAGCTGTTTTCTCGGAATCTTCGCATAAACATGCATTAAAAACAACACAGATGTAAAGATAAAGCTTTCAATTTTTATTTGAATACAGCCACTGTTCGTTTTAATGCAGTTTTACATTAATAATAAGTGTTGAAAGTGAAGTCAAAACTGGGTCAAAACTGTGAGCGGACAAGAGCCAATGAAGGGCTTTGACTACCTAGAAGTTTGAAGTACAGATCTATGCAGAAAGTGCTATTTATAGCTGTTTATGTTTTGCGTTACAGCGACAAAAAATTATTCATGCCGAATTTTTTGCAGTTTGCGTAGGCCTGCACACTGTTTTGAAAATGCTAGCGCTATCCCTGAATTTGCAACACAGCGGCGCTCAATCAATAATACTAGGTACTCCAAGCCCTTCATTGGCTCTTGTTCACTCGGCAGTTTTGACTCAGTTTTCACTTCACTTTCAACACTTATTATTAATGTAAAACTGCATCAAAACGAACAGTGGCTGTATTCAAATAAAAATTGAAAGCTTTATCTTTACATCTGTGTTGTTTTTAATGCATGTTTATGCGAAAGATTCCGAGAAAACAGCTTTTGAATACGCCCCTATCCGAACGCTGAATGCCGCTGCGAAAAAGTTGTCACCGTCGTTTGCTGAGAGGTGACTCGTTTCAAAGTCTAAGCGCTTTGCGATACTTCATTGGATGGCCTAAAAATAAGAACCAAGGAGAAGTTCGGATACTTAGCTTCATTTACATATAAATATGCCTTATGGTGGGCTCTCGTGTGTAAAAGTTTTGTTACGAGCCAAACAAAGTGGATAAAGCGGTTTTGATGTAAGTTTGATTTTAACTAGAAGTTTAAAAATTAGCAAGAAATAAAGAGCAGACTTTCCTTTATAAAACTAGGGTATTTATTAATTTGTGCATTACTCTATCGCGTGCGCTTTGCCGTAGAAAAGTGTACCCAAACGGTGTTCGTGTTTTCTTGCGGCCATGGCCAACTCGCAGGCCTATTCAGCGACACGAGTGCTGAGCGTAGTAGCACACTAGTAGGCCTATAATTTGCCGGCACGCACTGAGAATTTGATGATTTCCCAACTTTGAAGCACCAAAATGGCTGAACATTACATGGGATAGGCCTGAAGAAAATTGGGCTTGGAGTATAACATATGAAGGGGTTACCTGTCAAAAATCAGCTTTCTGGTATCAATATTGGCTTCACTTTGAGACTCCAAAGTTGTCAATTTCTTCAATTCCAAAACGTTGCCAAAAAAACACCAACATTCGGCATTTTCAAACATTAATAACTTTTTACCTATTTGTCCTATGGGGGAAAAAAATATACCACTGTGTTCAGAATGAAAAGCTCTTTAAATCTATGTCAGTTTTGTGATGAGGAAATCATTTTTTAAAAATGGCTTTTGACTACCTAATAATACAATATAATTTGCTGGCAAAGTCAATTATCATCCATCTAGATCAAAATTTCCACCGGAAGAACAACATCATTTTAAAACTAGAATATTGCTAAGCGACTGCTATTAATTAGTATTATTAACAAACCTTCGGCTGCGAGATCGTGGATGGCGCGCACGACCATTATCATGGTAGTCATCATACGAGCTTCCTCGATGTCTTTTGTGCCTGCGGTACGAATCAGACGACGTATCTCTGCTGTAGGAACGTTTTCTCCTGGATCGAGGCATCTGGAAAAAAATAACAGCCAAGGCAAACATTCAAAAATCAATTATTTAACAAATCTAGGCTATCTTAAATCGCACACTGACACTGTCTAACTTAGTTCAGTTACATCCCACAACCAACCAAAAAATATTCTCACAGTAGCAATCTGTCCCAAAACACGTCCAAATACCAATCACCCTTTAACTAATTTTGTAAGAAAGAAATTTGAAAATCAATTGTTTTTGTACAATATGATTATGATCAACTACAACACAAGGTTACAAAATTTCCGCTCTTTATTCTCAGATGGAAGAAATGTCAATTTGTGACAATCCTAGACCACATACCTTTTCAAAACACTTTCCTAAATGATTGTAATAAAAACAAAAGCGCACAAATGCCGGTTTTATCTCGAACTATCGGGTGTACACCACTAGACATCGACGTCATGCAAATCCTCTACCAAAATGGCGGCCAAACTAATGAGAACGTAGTTCGCCAAGTTTGATCCAGGGTCCCGGTTATAACAAGAGTATTTAAAAACATATATATATCACGAACAATGAATATCAAAATCAAATTTGGAATAAACGCCACTTACGGTTCGGGTTTTATCCACGGTTCCCCACAAAAAGTCCAGATTAATTCGTCGGCAGGTAGACAAAATCGAAGATATTGCGTCCATGAGCCAATGAAACGGCTATGGCGATTGGTTACTTTTAGCCAATGACACTATCTAACACAGAGAACCCACATTTATTATTGTAATTTTGAGAGTTCATTCCCTTTTCACTGTTATCTTTCCTTCCACTTTCGATTTTAATAACATCCGATGTCCTCACCTTTCTCTTCCGAATATAATGCAAAACTGCTCATGCGGCGAGCAAATCGTTGTCACTGTCAAACATATAAGTCTTTTTTTTTAACAACATGAAGACGTGAATGACTTTGACCACGTACGAAGATAACACGTGCGTAACTCGAGGTTTACTTTTGCCAAGCTATTGAAAAGACAATACATACCCAAGATGGTTTAATCGCTCGATTTTTTTTTTAAAGCATTAAAAGAAATTAAACTAAATAGCAACAACATTGATGTTTATGATTATGAATGATCATGATAAAAACTAATAACAACAATAATAACACTAATAACAACAACGGTCATCATCAACATCATCAAATGTTATTCTCACTTCAAAGTACGGAGATTATTAACAACTGAGAGAGAGAGAGAGAGAGAGAGAGAGAGAGAGAGAGAGAGAGAGAGAGAGAGAGAGAGAGAGAGAGAGAGAGATTTTTCTGTTTTATCTCATCTTTGTCTATTTGATATATCCGGGATTTTTTTTTGTTTTATCGGATTGTAATGATTTTCTTTAATATATATATTATTATGGGGGTTGTTGTTTTGCTAAAAGTGAGGCGCAACAATAACCCTGCGCTAGAAATAAAAGACACACACATACATTTACACATACATACAAGTATGTGTGTGTGTGTGTGTTTATGTGTGTGTGTGTGTGCCTTTTATTTCTAGCGCAGGATTATTGTCGCGCCTCAATTTAAAAAAACAACAACCCCCCCAGTGGGTGTGCAGGGGGTTTCTTTATAAATAGTATCTCCTCTTTCTGGAAATGTAGTGCTTTCTCATTTGTTCTTTCTCATTCCTACTCTGTTCTATCAATCTACTATACTATCCTCTTCTTCGCTAGACCAGTCACCTACCTTTTTCCTTGAAAACTCTTCCGGGACTAAACTCCTCATTTGTGTGTGAGGTCTGTTGTGTCAGCTTGGGAATATTGGACACTTTCTGCCAAATGGTCACTATAGGGCTTCCTGTGATATTATTATTTAGCAATGTAGCCATTTTATATGTATGTATTTTGTTGATATTTTATAATGATCTTTGTATTCCATTCTGGTTTTTTTTTAACGGGGGGTTTGATAAATTAGTATAGCCTCAGCGTCCCTTGCTTGGTTTGCCTTTATTGTACTGTGACCTGGAGTGCCTTCAGTGTTATACCACTGGGGCTGTCGAAGCAGATCTTTTATGCGGATCAGTGGTGAGTCCTCTTTCAGCCAAGTTGTGGTCTTGATTTTGTGGTCGTGATTCGGCTCTTTGCAGTCCGCTGGACCTTGTAAGCAACGAACAACTCTCTCTCTCTCTCTCTCTCTCTCTCTCTCTCTCTCTCTCTCTCTCTGTGATGTTGCAAAACTTAGATAGCAAAGGTAAAAGCACATGGGCAACAAATATTAGATTATGTCTGAGTCATTATGGCTTTCATTATGTCTGGCTATATCAGGGTGTTGGATGTGTAAAGTCTTTTTTGTCTTGTTTCAAACAGAGAATCATTGACTGCAGTTGGCAAGACTGGAATAACCATATTCAAACTAGTGACAGGTTTGAGGCTTATCGCACATTTAAAACAACGTTTTTAGAAGAAATGTATCTTTCTGTAGCAGTTAATAGGCATGTTTTGAAGGCTCTTGTAAAATTTAGAATTGGCGTATCCAGCATTGCTGTACATTCTCATAGATACAGTATGTCACGTCCCCCGAGCGGGTTCAGTGACGTCAGCACATAAAACGAGTGGAAGGAATAAAACTCAAACAAAATAAACTAACACAAAAATGCCAGAATACAGTCACACTCTTTTATTCTACAATCAACATACAAACACAGGACAAATGGGAACTAACCTTCCCCCAACCCCTAAATAGACCCCCGTCCCAATACTAACTAACAATTACCTCCCCTTGCAACAAACCCCAAACAGAACTAAACAACAGCAGTTTCTTTACAAGTGTGTACAACAAAAATCAAAATCAACAAATCAATTCAAAATGCAAGTCTTCAAATAATAAGCAATGGCGTTGAATCATAAACTATTATCTAGGCGAAGCTGTGGCACAGAAGTAATGTCTCAATGTTCTTGTCAAGTAGCTCAGAGAGCTAAACAGTCTCTTTCACAATAAGTGGATGATTCTTCTAACTAAATGGATATGTTTTTAGGTGCGTGCAATGTGAGTCTGTGTGTGCATGAATTAGGTATGAAAACCTCCTGTAAATGTGTTGCCTCGATACATAGGCAAAACCTGCAGCAGTGTAAGAGATCACCACAACACTACTCTGTTGTAGAGGCAAAGGCACACCCCAGGCTGGCTAGGACCCAGTCAGCGTCAACAACAGCAACATCAGTACAGCATAACAGGCAACATCAAAGGCAACAGCGTTGAGATAATGCGTAGAAATAAACAGGTAGAAAAAACACGTAGAAGTAATAATCAGCCCACACCTGTTGACATATACACAGTCCTTAACAATATGCCCATAAAACAATAAACACTATATAATATAACATAACACGCCGTCCTCCGTCCACCATCTTGACCTGTATAATTATGAATACCATGATAATAATACAAGATACTATACACACATTTCAATAATATAAATCACCCTTTGATGCTAAATAATTCGCATCTTCTATAAACACAAACCTTTATATAAATGTACATAATCATTGCGACCTCACTTCAATCACACAGTCCTGATTCATTCCGCCCCCCTTCATCACCACCGTCACCCCCAACAATTATAGCACATCACGATTACCTCCCTTCATCCATACCACTTTGCCATACTATACTGTAACATGCTTCCTTCATAATCATCACTTCATCTTTCTTCAGTATACTACATTCTATCGCTCTCTCCATACATACACCCTCACTCTCTCTCTCCCTCTCTGTATTCCCCATCGTCGCCTTTGACCCACTTTTATAACAACAACAGCAACGACATTTTCCCCATCACATATACAATAAGAAAATCATAAGAAAATCATATAAAATCAACAAAATTCATTATACATCCTAAAATACATCCCCTTCCCCACACTCATTACCACTCATACACGTACGCAGTTCTCGGAGCGCGCCACTAGAGAATTGAATGACAGGATTTGCTCACCTTACAGGCCTCGGCTTGTGACGCCCTTTACCCCAACACCACAACACGACACAACACTGTCACAATACAATGGGTTAGTCTTTTTTTTGAGAGTCACTTTCTCTTGCTATTGCACGTTATTTCACTTTCCAAATAACACTTATACTGAGGATGAGGACACCTTAGCTCTGGTACAGACACTAAGTCTTGGTGGGTGTTCAATCGAGAAATACACACACCTTAAGTATGGAACTCTACATTCGTTGACGAATGGCAGTTAACATCTTCCTTCGAATTCTAAACATCCTTATCCCGACGAGGGCATAAGACCTTGGGTGGCTATATAAACAATAAACACACCCTTCCAACAGTACCCTACACTACAATGACCTCTGTCACAGGGTTGCTGCCTCGTTAGAATTCGTTCCTCTCGCAACAGCATCTCAAACCACTCTGCCCTCCAAAAACTGCGCCGGCCACAAGCAAAATAGTCGAGCTCTCGTCAGTATGCACGTTCTTTATTACGCGTATCCCTATTCGAAATTGGCCGACTCCCTGTCTTCTACGAATCGCACGGACTTTACGAAACTGCACTTTCATACGCAAAAGTAAATCGGTCACGCTATTCTATGTACAACAGATATACGGAGAAGTGTAACTTCCTAAAAAGTGTAATTCTCCCTGCTATCTGAAAACTCGTGTCGTCACACAACCCCCCCCCCAGTTCTTAACACCTTGAAGAACCTTAACTACGACGCGAATTTCCCTACCCCTACTCTACTGAGCGTTTCTGCTGAGGAAATCTGCTGGAACGTTGTCCTTCCCAGAAATGTGCTCCACAGACATTGAGAAAGGTTGCAGCTGAAGTGCCCATCTCATCAGTCGGCTGTTGGTGTTCTTCACCTGCTGTAGGTACTGCAGTGGCATATGGTCAGTCTGCACTACGAAAGTACGTCCGTACAGGTATTGACTGAACTTCTGCACGCCCCACACCAACGCTAGACACTCCCTCTCAATGGTCGAATAGTTTCTCTCGGGTTTCGACAGTTTCTTGCTTGCACACGCAATAGGCTGTAATCCCTGTCCCCTGTCCTGGCTCAAAATGGCCCCTACTCCATCCTCCGACGCATCTGTCTGTAGCACAAACGGTAGGGTGAAGTCCGGCAGACAGCACACAGGGTCAGAGCACAGCTTCTCCTTCAGTGTGCAAAATGCAGCTTCGCATGCTTCGGTCCATTGTACCGCCCCTGCTGATCGTAGGACATGATGCATTTCGGTCTCTTTTCCTTTTTACGTCACAGGGTATCGCCGACTCGGTCGGTGTGATCGCCGATGCCGTCACGGTGGTCCCCGGAATATTCCCAACCACTGGCATGGTTTTCTCCTCCTCTACCCCTTCGTCGTCCACGTCGATCGTGGCCACCGTCGCTCTGGTATGAAACTTCTTCAAGAGATTGGCGTGGTATAGTTTGCTTTTCCCACGCATCCTGATCCGGTAGTCGCACTCTCCCACGCGTTCGATCACCTCGTATGGTCCTCGCCATGCTAGCTGCAACTTGTTGTGCTTTTCTGGCAACAGTAGCAGCACTTGATCCCCCGCGTTGAACAAACGCCGTTTCGCCTTCTTATCGAAGTGCCGCTTCTGCTTGGCTGACGCGGTTCTGAGGTTTCCTTGTGCCAACTTACATGTCTCCTCGATGCGATTACGCAAGTCTACCACGTACTGGCTACTCAGTTTCACCTCCTCCTCTTGTATCTCCTTGGTCCAGAGGTCTCGCAATACAGCCATCGGTCCCCGCACGGTCTTTCCATATAAAAGCTCGAAGGGAGAGAACCCTGTAGACTCTTGTGCTACTTCACGGTATGCAAATAGTAGCGCTGGAATGTAGCGGTCCCACGCTGTAGGTTGTTCTGTGGCTAACTTCTTGAGCATGGACACTAGCGTCCCGTTGAATCGCTCAACCAGTCCGTTGCACTGTGGATGATACGGTGTGGTAGCTTTCCCATGGATCGACAGTAGTCTGTTCATCTCCCGCATGACTTCAGACATGAATTGCGTCCCTTGATCTGTCAAAATTTCCCTAGGAACGCCCACCCTCGACCAAATCTCCCACAGCGCTTCTGCCACCCTCTCTGCCTCTATGCCCTTGAGCGGTACAGCCTCGGGATAGCGTGTGGCATAGTCTACTACCACTAGGATGTACATGTTACCCCGATCTGACTTGGGTTTGATGGGTCCCACAATGTCTACCGCCACCCTCTGAAATGGCTCGTCCACCAGCGGAAGTTGCTGTAGTGGTACCTTCCTCACCCGTCCCCTCGGTACTACCTTCTGACATTCTGGACAACTGGCGCAATACCTCCGTACTTCGGCACACATTCCCGGCCAATAGAACGTTCCCCAGATCCGCTCCCTGGTGCGTTTCCCTCCCAAATGCCCAGCCATGGGTGGATCATGAGCCAACTGAAGGATCCCCCCTCTCAACTGTTTCGGGACTACCAGTTGCGTGACCTGGCTACCCCCCTTCGTGTGTACCCGGTACAACACCCCCTTCTTCTTGCGAAACTCAGCTGACGCCCTACCTGACGCTATCGCCCCACCACTCTGTGCCAACGTTCTCGCCTTCGCGAGCGTCTCGTCGGTCTCTTGCATCCTGATTAACTCTGGGGTGCTAACAGAGATCTGGGATGGTTCGACCACTGCTAAGGGTACCTCCCTCTTCTTCTCGGCCTTCACCTGCGCCCGAGTCTGCACTGCTGCAGCCATCGCGCATTCGCCTCCGAACAAGGAAACAGGACTCTTTTCCCCGCTATCAAACGTTACCCAGTTACCCAGGATGATATCGGGCCCGTCCTCGAAAACCACCAGCTCCACTCTCCCCCTGACCAGCGCACAATCCAACTCCACCCAAGCTGTAGGTAGCAGACCCACGTTCGATCGATTCGCCAAGCAAATCTCGACAGTCCGACCCGTCAAATCAGCTGGTTTGACTAACCTGCTCGCGACTGCCCCTATCTCCGCCCCCGTATCTCTCAATACTCGAACGTCCTGCCCGTTCGCCCTACCTTGGCCCCATGGATCATAAGGTTTGATTGCACACACGCTAGCCCGAGGTGCGGTCTCCGTGGAAATAGTCCTTCCCACTGTAACCTGGCCTACCGTCTGAGATTTGACCTTGCAGTCCCTGACCACATGCTTCTCCGACCCACATCGGTAGCAACGACGTACCCCACTACCCCCTTCCGTCCTCCCTACCTTCTGACCCTGACTTCCCCTGTTGCTAGGTTGCTGAGGAGCCTCCGGTCGTCTGGGAAAACTGCGTCTCTGACTGGGTAGTACGGGTGCCGGTGCTGATGCTGCCCGCTTGGCGTCTACCACGCGCTGTGCTAACTCTGCTGCGGCATGGCTAGTCTCAGGTAAATTCTCCCTCACGTAGATCTCTAACTCGGTAGTCATGATGGAGAAAAGCTGCTCTCCAATGAAGGTGTCTAGTACCTGCTCTACGTCGGTGATGTCTCTGCCGGCGAGCGAAAACCACTTCTTCACCAACGACCCTAGTCTCACTACTAGCTGAGGAAACGTTTCTGCAGCTTCCTTCTTGGCCTCTCGAAACTGCCTACGATAGTAGTCGGCGTCCTTCCTGAAGCGTTTCAACAGCGCGTTTCTCACGGTGTCGAAATCCTGGGCTTGCTCAGGCGTTAGACGAAGGTAAGTATCCCGGGCTTCCCCTTGCAACAAAGGCGCTAGCCTAACCGCCCATACCTCCCTCCTCCAACCCTGAATCTCCGCCACCCGTTCGAACATCTGGAGGTAGGCCTCCACATCCTCCCTCTCCTCCAAGGGTTTCAGCTTGACTGAATAGTTTGCCCCTCTATCTCTGGCCCTATTCTCCCTCTGATCAGCTCTGTCTTCATCTCTGGCTCTACGTTCCTCCTCTAGCCTCATCTCAAACATCCTCCTTTCCTCTTCCTTAGCCGCTCTTTCTTCCCTCTTCTCGTCTTCCAACCTCTGTTCCAACCGACGTTGGTCTGCTTCCCTCTGACGCTGTTCTGCTTGCCTAGCTTCTCTTTCCGCGTCCAGTCTGGCCTCTAATCTAGCCTCCAACCGACGTCGATCAGCTTCTCTTTCTCTCTTCTCTTCCTCCCGTTCCCTCCGCTCTTCTTCCCTTCTCATCTCACTAACCACGTAGTGCGCCAACGCTCCGTCTCGGAAACCCAGACTTTCCCCAACCTGCCTAAACCTCTCACTATCGCTGAGCGCGACCTCGACTTTGCTCTGTGCACCGGGCGATTTGGCATACATCTTAGGCATAGTGGTCTGAGTACTCACTGCGTAAGGTTCCTCCAACAACCCTGTCACTGAGCCGTCATCACCGAAGTCCCGATCCTCCTGCTCAGCCTCCTCCTTACGGGTCCTAGCGTCGCGGCGCATCGCGGCTCGAGCATCACGCGTAGCCATGTCAGAAAAGAAGGGAAGAACAAATGTTAGTATACACAAAACAAATAACACTTAACTGATACAAACACCTAACAGAATGAATACGCAACACAACAGTCACAGGAGCCGAGGAATCGTTCACCGTCGTACCCCTAAAGGCGAGCAAGTGAACCCTGCAACCCAATTCCCCGTTAATGCTGCACTCCGAGTGTGATCCCTAGTGCAATACACCCACACTCCCGCCAACCGCCCGCTGCGTACCCTTTCACACAACAACTCAAACACACAACATACACATCTGGCACTACCCTAACAAAATAAATGAGTTTATCCCACTTCTGACACCAAAATGTCACGTCCCCCGAGCGGGTTCAGTGACGTCAGCACATAAAACGAGTGGAAGGAATAAAACTCAAACAAAATAAACTAACACAAAAATGCCAGAATACAGTCACACTCTTTTATTCTACAATCAACATACAAACACAGGACAAATGGGAACTAACCTTCCCCCAACCCCTAAATAGACCCCCGTCCCAATACTAACTAACAATTACCTCCCCTTGCAACAAACCCCAAACAGAACTAAACAACAGCAGTTTCTTTACAAGTGTGTACAACAAAAATCAAAATCAACAAATCAATTCAAAATGCAAGTCTTCAAATAATAAGCAATGGCGTTGAATCATAAACTATTATCTAGGCGAAGCTGTGGCACAGAAGTAATGTCTCAATGTTCTTGTCAAGTAGCTCAGAGAGCTAAACAGTCTTTCACAATAAGTGGATGATTCTTCTAACTAAATGGATATGTTTTTAGGTGCGTGCAATGTGAGTCTGTGTGTGCATGAATTAGGTATGAAAACCTCCTGTAAATGTGTTGCCTCGATACATAGGCAAAACCTGCAGCAGTGTAAGAGATCACCACAACACTACTCTGTTGTAGAGGCAAAGGCACACCCCAGGCTGGCTAGGACCCAGTCAGCGTCAACAACAGCAACATCAGTACAGCATAACAGGCAACATCAAAGGCAACAGCGTTGAGATAATGCGTAGAAATAAACAGGTAGAAAAAACACGTAGAAGTAATAATCAGCCCACACCTGTTGACATATACACAGTCTTAACAATATGCCCATAAAACAATAAACACTATATAATATAACATAACACGCCGTCCTCCGTCCACCATCTTGACCTGTATAATTATGAATACCATGATAATAATACAAGATACTATACACACATTTCAATAATATAAATCACCCTTTGATGCTAAATAATTCGCATCTTCTATAAACACAAACCTTTATATAAATGTACATAATCATTGCGACCTCACTTCAATCACACAGTCCTGATTCATTCCGCCCCCCTTCATCACCACCGTCACCCCCAACAATTATAGCACATCACGATTACCTCCCTTCATCCATACCACTTTGCCATACTATACTGTAACATGCTTCCTTCATAATCATCACTTCATCTTTCTTCAGTATACTACATTCTATCGCTCTCTCCATACATACACCCTCACTCTCTCTCTCCCTCTCTGTATTCCCCATCGTCGCCTTTGACCCACTTTTATAACAACAACAGCAACGACATTTTCCCCATCACATATACAATAAGAAAATCATAAGAAAATCATATAAAATCAACAAAATTCATTATACATCCTAAAATACATCCCCTTCCCCACACTCATTACCACTCATACACGTACGCAGTTCTCGGAGCGCGCCACTAGAGAATTGAATGACAGGATTTGCTCACCTTACAGGCCTCGGCTTGTGACGCCCTTTACCCCAACACCACAACACGACACAACACTGTCACAATACAATGGGTTAGTCTTTTTTTTGAGAGTCACTTTCTCTTGCTATTGCACGTTATTTCACTTTCCAAATAACACTTATACTGAGGATGAGGACACCTTAGCTCTGGTACAGACACTAAGTCTTGGTGGGTGTTCAATCGAGAACTACACCCACCTTAAGTATGGAACTCTACATTCGTTGACGAATGGCAGTTAACATCTTCCTTCGAATTCTAAACATCCTTATCCCGACGAGGGCATAAGACCTTGGGTGGCTATATAAACAATAAACACACCCTTCCAACAGTACCCTACACTACAATGACCTCTGTCACAGGGTTGCTGCCTCGTTAGAATTCGTTCCTCTCGCAACAGCATCTCAAACCACTCTGCCCTCCAAAAACTGCGCCGGCCACAAGCAAAATAGTCGAGCTCTCGTCAGTATGCACGTTCTTTATTACGCGTATCCCTATTCGAAATTGGCCGACTCCCTGTCTTCTACGAATCGCACGGACTTTACGAAACTGCACTTTCATACGCAAAAGTAAATCGGTCACGCTATTCTATGTACAACAGATATACGGAGAAGTGTAACTTCCTAAAAAGTGTAATTCTCCCTGCTATCTGAAAACTCGTGTCGTCACACAGTACTATCATTGTGAATAATGTGTGTCGTTTATGTACGTCTTCTGTAGAAGATGAAGTTCACTTTGTACTGTGTTGCTCGGCTCTTCAAGATTTAAGACACGATTTTATTCCTCTAAAGTTTTTTAGACACCCATCGAAATTTAAACTTGCATTGCTGTTGGCATCAAGGAACGTGAACACTCTGTGTAATTTGGCAATATATTTGTATAAAGCCTTAAGACGACTAGATCACGCTAGCTCATGATTGTAATGATTGTGTACATATCTGACTTTGTGTGCGTAATATTTGTAACTTGTAGTATTGTTTGTTTTTGTAAACGCCCCCGTTCCATAACGGGCGTTGGCCTTTCTTGGAAATAAAATAAATTCTAATTCTAATTCTAATTCTAATTCTCTCTCTCTCTCGCTCTCTCTCTCTCTCTCTCTCTCTCTCTCTCTCTCTCTCTCTCTCTCTCTCTCTCTCTCTCTCTCTCTCTCTCTCTCTCTCTCTCTGTCTCGCGGGCGCGCACGGAAATGAACTAATGTCCGATTTCTCCATCATTCTTTTGTTCTGTGCGTATTTCTATAAATATTTTATTGAGCCTGCATACAATAGTCTACTTCATCGAAAAAAGAGTTGGGGCCTATCTATAGGCTCTTGAATGAAATAATGTCCTATGCTTAAGTTTTTTCCTAATAGGCTTATTAATTGTTTGGTGTCTATTTCTAGATACAAATTGCTGGAACTACTTCATTCTTTTATAGATAGATCACACACACACACACAAACACACACGCACGCACACCCATACGCTGGACTGACAATGAACTAAGTAAGTGTCCTGGTCCTATGTGTTATCTAATAGTTCTGGTTCGGTGCCTATTTCTATTCTATAAACAACTTGCATTTTTCCGATATTTTTAAATGCTGTGCTGTGAACACATGCTAAAGTTCCCAGTACACAATCCTTTCGTTTCCACCGAAATTGCTCCTGTTTAATGTACATGTATAGATGTACATTCCCTTTGCAAATTCTATAAAAACCTGCCGACCCCTGTGATAACAGCTGACTCGCTCAAAGAAAAAGGTACATAATATGCAAGGGTGGTTTGTTAGCGTTGAGGTAGAACACTAATATCCCCCGTCAGCGTTATAGCGTGCGTTGTGGCCGCGTGGTCTAAGACGGGACGAACTTGCCTTGTCCACAGGCTAGAAACCTGATTGGGATCGATCCCGCCTCTGGGTGTTATGTTTTTTAGAATATTGTTTACTTTCGACTCGGGCGACGTCTCGGGGATTTTCTCCGGGTACTCCGGTTTGCTCCCCAACAAAACACAACTAATATTTAGGTAGTTTAGGGTTGGGCGCGCCCAAAAGTTTTAATAAAAAGGACAATACAGTGTAAAAATTGAAATAATAAAAATATCAGAGGGCCGAAATATTTAAAACCTATGAATCAAACTTTTCAGGCCAGCGAGGGTTTTCTTTAGGTACTCTGGTTTCCTGCCTCACATAAACACACATGTAGGCTACAGGCAAGCGTAGGCACCACACACACACACCCACACACACACACACACACACCCACACACACACACACACACACAGAGGCGCGCGCGCGCACAGCCGAGGTTACAAAAGTATTATCATGACTTTCCCGAAACGCCACCTAAGTTGTGCTGACAATGGGTCATATTTCGTCCACATTTTTAAGTACTTTGCAGTGTTCGAACCCTAACCCTAACCCTAACCCCCAAACCCTAACCCTAACTCTAACCCTAACCCAGCCCTACCCTAACAGATCATTGTTCTGACATCAAAACAAGTAGGCATGTCAATACAAGTTATGTAGATGTTCACTGTTTTGTCCAGATAATACTGTGTAAACAAGGACGCGCGCGCACACATACACACACAAACACACACACAAAAGATACAGGTCCCAATCATTATTAGGTTCTGCATTGTGTGTCTTTTTGTCATAGCGAGTCACATCGTTAGCAGAGCTTGCTTGCCCAGTGCAGGTTTCCCAACCTTCTAAAGAGCTCAAAATCCAAAAGGTGTCCAAGGCTGACTTTTTATTTATTTTTTAATTATAGGTTTAATTGTCGTTGTTCAAATGGATTTTCAGCTTTAGAAAGCGTGCGTAACATCAAAAGTCTACAAGAAAATCAAAGTGCACAGCTTCTAACACTAATAAAACTGAATGCTTTATTCGAACTTTACTCCTAAATCAGACTTCAAAGGCGACGATCTGTATCCAACTACTGTATTGTTGGGGTTCCCTTCAGCATGAAGCCTACTGCACCTTTAAGCACATCTTTTCCAATCTAGAATTACTCTGTGACAATACCTACGTAGTTATAGGCCTATCATACATGTGACCAGTGTTGTCGAAACAGGTGGCATAGTCTTACAATTTTTGGAGAGTGTAACAGTTTCATTAATTTTAACTCTAGGGAAATGTTTTGTTAAAATCAGTTTTGAACTGTATAAAGTCAAACATTTTATCCAAGTAAAGAAATGTATAAATCTTTTGCTGTAGTAGAAAATTCTTAACCGGCGTCTACAATTTGGATTTAGTATGTGACAGAAGCTACGTATGTTGTTGAGTGTTTTCAAAATATTTGACTTCGTCCAACAATTACTGCAGAGAGTAATTCTATCGCTGCTTCAGATGTCTCGAATTAATCTGTGGCAGAGACTACGTATGTATTAAGCAATTTCAAAATATTTGACTCTGTCTAACAATTACTGGAGAGAGTAATTCAAAACAATTTCATTAGTTTGAACTCTAGGGAAAATATACAGCTTTTGTTGTAATAGAAGGCAGCCTACTAAAATCGAGCTCAAAATTCCGGAATTAAACTAGTTACACACTACATAACCTACACTACATGCAAAGACTACTTATGTTAAAGTGTTCTGAATAGGAACGTGTTTGTTTTACAATTATGGAAGAACAAAGTTAAAAACAGTTAACTAGTGTTAACAACAATTAAAGAAACGCGTTCCTTCGCTTGTTCTAGAATTAATAGCACGTACGAAATCTGCTTCCACAATCTGGAATTGTTGTTGTGCAACCTATGTCGGCTAATTAAGTTTAATACGTATGCCGGGTGTTCTCAAAACCAGTAATTGTCTCGTCTTACAATTATTGGAGAGAATAATTTTTACACAAAAGTTAATCAGTTTTAATAACATCGTCTTCTTTAACATGATGTGCGTCCATGCACTTTTTTGATCTTCCACTGAAAAAGATTTCTCAAAACAAATGGTCTCGTCTTACAAGTAATGGAGAGAATGATTTAACAAAAAACATTATACAGATTTAACAACATTGTCTTTTGTAACATGATTTGCGCCCATGCACTGAAAAAAATAAAATAACAGATCTTCCGCTGAAAAAGATTTCTCAAAACAAATGGTCTCGTCTTACAAGTAATGGAGAGAATGATTTAACAAAAAACATTATACAGATTTAACAACATTGTCTTTTGTAACATGATTTGCGCCCATGCACTGAAAAAAATAAAATAACAGGTCTTCCGCTGAAATTTTGTTTTCAAAACAAGTGGACTCGTATGACAAGTACTGGAGAAAATAATTTTAGTGAGTTTTAAATAACATCGTTTTCTTTAATATGATATGCGTCCATGCACTTAAGAAGAAAAGAAAAACCCACCGAATCAACAACTGATCTTCCGCTGAAAGGATTTCTACTAATAAATCCACGATTCCGAATTACATTACATTACATTACATTACATGATTATTGCTTTAGGTCCAGCGGACTCTTCCGAGCCAAATCAGGACCGGACAACCCTTGATCCGCATAAAAGATCTGCTGAAACAATCCCAGTGGTAAAACTGAATACTCTCCACCAGCCAGTCACTTTACAATAAAGACATCCCACGCAGGGGACGCTGAGGCTATACTCTAATTTATCGAAGCCCTGTTTGCAAAAACAAAATAGAATACAAACATCATTATAACTTATCAACAAAACACATACATATAAAATGCCTACATTGCTAAATAATAACATCATAGGAAGCCCTAGTGACCACCTGGCAGAAAGCGTCCAATATTCCCAAGCTGATCCAAAAGACCTCACACACAAATAAGGAGTCTTGTCCCAGAAGAGTTTTCAAGAAAAAAGGTAGGTGACTGGTCTACCGAAGAAGAAGATAGTATAGCAGATTGATAGAACAGAGCAGGAATGAGAAAGAGCAAATGAGAAAGACAGCGACAGTGGGAATTTAAAGCACTAAATTTCCAGAAAGTGGGGATACTATTTATACTGAAACCCCCGGCACCCCAACGGGGGACGATTCCGAATGGCACTGGATTGTCGTTCATTCCTGTGGCATTTGCCTCAATGGCAAACATAATTACTGCCGGAACCAGAGGGTATGGAGCGTTTGAGTGCTGAAATGTAACCAGCATGCATTCAGTTCTTACAGTTCAGTCCAATCCAGCCCACATGTATAGCGCACAACTCCATGTCCCAGAGACATGCTCGGGGCGCAGTCATTAAGTTTGTGGTGTTTGTTGAGTGTCATCATATGACGATACACTTTTGCATTGTTCATGGGGCTGCAACAGCTTCGTAAATTAAACTACCGTGGATCCAATATCGCTTTGCTATCCAATACCGCTGGTGGTAGGAGATGATTTACCACTACAACTGTACATATACTTTTTATAGTGACCATACAATTCGTAGACAAATTCGCCACACAAACTTCTGAATTGAGGCAGGCTTTTCTTTTCCGTTTTAAAGAAAAAAAATCTAAATAAATATTTCTTTTTAATTAGTATTAATAATAAGAAACATTCATTTTGCAAACAATAAACTGAAATGCACGCAATAAAAATCTGTTAGTTAGTATTAATAACAAGAAACATTTGCAAACACTGATTTTGTGTGTATGTGTGTGTATATGTGTGTGTTCCATAAATATTTCTTTTAGTTAGTATTAGTAATAAGGAACGTTTGCAAAACACTAATACACCATTTTCCAGACATTTTATTGGCTTTTGTTGATTGTTGTTTCTGTGTTATTATTATTATCAGGCGCAACAAACCCAAAGCCCAAAGCTGTCAGCAAACAAACTGGAACCAAAAACACAACAAAGCAAAACGACAACCCTGCGACCGCAAATAGATGAATGATTATATTAAATTTAAAAACTCAATCGAAAAAACAAACAAATGAATCACAAATAAATATATATATAAAAAAATAAATATATAAATAAGAAAAAAAAAATTAGTTAAAATAAATAAATACTTCATTAAAGAAATTAAAACCCGTACATGGGAAACGAATACGTGAATAACTAACAAGATGAAGATAAAAGGGAGGCGATCCCTGATCTCGATTCTGCCTGCTTTTGGAGTTACGCTGATCGTCGTGTCCTTACTCCTGTTTTTCTACTTCGATAAACGTAAGTACATTTATAACGCCAGTTCGTTTGCTTTGTATTTTTTAACAGTAATAATAATACTGGATGCTCTATACGCGCCTTCCCCTCCCCCGCCCACTTACTCCCACACCAATTCTTCAATGGCTCAAAGCGCGGCGATCTGCACCAACATACGTCTCACATGCTGCACACACTCTCACGCTGTAACACAATACACATCTATCACGCAAATATGTGGTGTAAAGGCAGGGAGATCGCTATTATGAGACAGAAAGGAGGTCGAATTTTAGTTTAAAAATTTTAATTGACTCCATCCAATACCATAATTGCAGGGAGGAAGGAAGCCGGAGTACCCGGAGAAAACCATTGGTGACCTGAAACGTCTCGTACCGAAATCAGACCAAAAAAAAATAGTCCTCTGCGGGATTTGAACACCCCAACCTTGGGCATAGGAAACAGGCGCCTAATCCGCTATACCACCAGATGTTGGTGCATGTTGTTGGTTGTTTAAAAAAAATAATTTAAACACAAAAAAGGTTGCCCTGTCATCTCTATTAGACCATGCACGGAAATACGAGGGGAAACAACTTTGGCTGGCTTTCCCGCACGTTGAGCCATAGTTGTTTAACGTTCAGGGGGACATCCTTTGCAAACTAACACAGTTTCTAGCCTATCATTTCTGCTCTGTCCTCCATCAAGCCTTGCGGATCAACCAAAAAGTTGATTTCAGGTGCAATCCTAGTTAGCTCCGCTAGTTCGGCTTGCACTGCCAGGTAACCTCCATCCCATTTTCCCGAAGAAAAGCTTGCAGCTCGGGATAGCTTTCATAATGTTGTGAGACGAGATTTTTACCCAGATAACTCTAGGTTACCCCAAGCTGAATAAATCATAGCTGAAGAGCAAGCAGGATTCAGGGCATGGCGAAGTACCACTGAACAGATTCTCAACCTCAGAATAATCTGCGAGAAATACCTACAGCACCAACAACATCTCTATTATGTGTTCTTAGACTTCAAAAAGGCGTTTGACCGAGTCTGGCATGCAGCTCTGTGGGCAACCAGGAGAGTGTACAACATCAGCCCTAAAATTATTGAAGTCATAAAAAAAGCCTGTATGACAAGGTTACCAGTGCAGTCCTCCACAACAGCCCCATCGGAAACTGGTTCAGAACAACAATCGGTGTGCGTCAGGGATGCCTACTCTCTCCAACACTCTTCAACATTTTCCTAGAGCGCATCATGTCAGATGCCCTTGCAGATCACGAAGGCACAGTCAGCATAGGGGGAAGGGCAATCTCCAACCTTCGTTTTGCGGATGACATTGATGGATTGGCTGGAGAGGAACAAGAACTTAAACAGCTGGTACAGAGGCTTGACACCACCTCCAGATCCTATGGAGTGGAATTAAGTGCAAAGAAGACCAAAATGATGAATGGCATCAACACGGACATCAACGTCCAAGGTCAATCCCTCAACACAGTGCATAGCTTCAAATATTTAGGAGCCGTTGTATCAAACAATGGGGCTCGACAGGAAGTCCTCTCCAGGATCGCACAAACAACTGCTGCCCTGGCGAGGTTGAAGCCAATTTGGAAAGACAGGACCATTAGTCTTAATTCCAAGGTAAGTCTGCTGCGCTCCCTTGTTATCTCCATCTTCCTATATGCTTGTGAAACATGGACCCTCACAGCAGATCTCCAACGAAGAATACAAAGCATGGAGATGAGATGCTACAGAAGACTTCTAGGCATTTCCTATACCCAGCACATCACCAAAGACGAAGTCCGACAGACCATAACACAAGCCATTGGACAACATGATGACCTGCTCACAGTCGTGAAAAAATGGAAACTCCGATGGTATGGCCACGTCACCAGATCATCAGCTCTTGCAAAGACCATCCTGCAAGGCACAGTGCAAGGAGGTAGAAGAAGAGGGAGACCGAAAAAGAGGTCGGAGGACAACATTCGAGAATGGACTGGTTTGACACTGAGCGAAACAGTCAGGGTTGCTGAGGACAGGGAAAGATGGAGTACGCTGGTTAAACGATCATCTGTGGTTCCCCTACGACCTCCGAGTTACGGGATAGGATAGGATAGGATAGGATAGGATAGGAACTGAGTTTGTTATCTATGATTACGCCTAAAAGTGTATGACTTTCAACCTGTTTGATATTTTTTCAATTCACTACTAAATCAAGAGAAAGCGGAGCCCGCTGATACTTTTTTCACTGTGTTGAGGGATTGGCCTTAGACTTTGATGTCCGTGTTGATTCCATTGTTGTTGTTGGTCATCATTTTGGTCTTCTCTGCACTTATTTCCATTCCAAAGGCTCTGGAGATGGTGTCAAGCCTCTGTACCAGCTGCTCAAGTTCTTGTTCCTCTCCAGCCAATCTACTGCATGATGAAACTCAGTTGGCATTCGCAAATTGAACATCTTCGTAAAACTCTCTCAACAAAATTATTTATGTTGTCTAAGCTTCAATCTATCATAACTGCAGATGCTAAAAAAAAACTTTTTTATAATGCTCATATTAAACCTAACATTGATTACGCATCAACAATATGGGACGGTTGCAGTGATGCCTTGTTGAAAAAAAAATTATCCTCAGCCTTAAATACAACCATAGTCTGTGATACAATTCATGACACAACCTGAACCTATATCAATCGATCTAGATAGCTACCTATCTATTACCTCCCTGTTTGTCCGTCCGTCCGCCTGTCTGTCTGTACAATGAACGATTAATTAATTAATTAACTATTATTTATTTATATTTCCTAGCGACCCTACAAAAGGACAAGAGACAGATGCAGTCAGCCGCCGATAGGGTAGAAAAAAAGATACCCAACCTAACAAGGAAAGATGACGGCAGCAGCAACGTAAACGTCACATCCGGCCAGAAACACGTTATCTTGCTCAGCCTTGCGCGCAGTGGATCGAGCCTCACGGGCGATATCCTCAATCATGGACCCGGCGTGTATTTTGTGTTCGAACCGCTCCGACACATCACGAAAGTGAAGACTGCCAAAAGTGAAAGGAAAGCAAAACAAGGGTAAGAAGTAGTCAACGCATTTTGTTTTGTTTCTTTCCTACCATACAATCATAACAGGGATGTTGCTAGGAAATTGTTTCTTCGGCGATTTGGCCGAAACAGCCGTAAAACTTTCGGCTTTTTACAGAAAGTTTCGGCACTCTCTTCCAAAGTAGTCTCACAAGTTTTTTGACTAGATTCACTACGTTAACGTGCACCCTACACCTCCATATATTAAAGGTGTTCTGTGGATGCATATATTTGTAATAAAACATAATAGTATAATAAGAACATTGAACAGAAATTTTATTTTCTTAAATTTTAGACACACAAAAACAATAAAAAGTTTAGACTGTCCCTTGACAGACCACAATACTGTCAAGAGTTTCTGGGTTTAACCATAGTAATTATCGAATCCTCACCTAAACTGCAAGCGTACAGCACAGGAATATCGCAAAAATTGACAAAATTGAGCCGATTCACCCATGAAAACATCGGCTCGGCGAGCCGACATGACGGACAGTTTATCGGCTTTTTAAATAAAAAATTCGGCTAAAAGCCGATGATCCGACCCAAACGACATCCCTGCATAACATATTATTTACTGATTTGCGGGAAAAAAATGATGTCCATGCCGGCTCTTCTCCCATCCCCTACGACCCACAATTTACTGGAACACTTTAACATTAAGGGCTTGGGTCTGACGAGTTAGTATATTTTCTGTTTATTTCTAGTGACAATGAGTTCACCCGATAATTTGCATTAGTTGTTTTCACATTAGAAGATGATATGTATAGTGGGTACTCAAGCGGACCCGTTAAGCCTCGTATTTTCGGCTTCTCTTCCGTGGCATGTGAACAAACAGCTGGGCACTGTTATGCACAGTTGGCTCTCTGTTATTGTTAAAATAAACTTGCTGAATACCTCTTTCATGATAAAACCATCTGGTGTAAATATAACCGTTTACAAGAATGACCTCAGACTTAAATTTAAATCTATACTTCGGTCTACAATAACGGTGGTAGTGGTGATTCCTTCTAGTGTATATTTTTCCATATGCGTGGTACTACGATTTTTTTTAAAAGTAGCCGAGGACATGCCAGGAGGTAGAGGTGGAGGTGGTGGTGGAGATGGTGTGTGTGTGTTTGTGTTTGTGTGGTGTGTGTGTGTGTGTGTGTGTAATTCAAGTACACTTGCAATTCTGATGAGAAAAAGGACTCATCTTTACTGGCCATTAAATCAGTAAATTGTCCGTATATTATTTCTAAAAAGCTTTTTAAAACACTTAAATCAGTTAACGCCTTCGTCGTTGTTTTATTCATATGATGTGTCTCTCACTGTCTTGTGACATTTAGACGAGAAAAGCAGTTTGTAGTTTGGACTTTACGTCATAATTAAAAAGCCCGAATTCGAAGGCATTGTTTACTTTGGGCGAAAAAGTGTTTACTCTAAAATTCGCATGTATTTACATTAAACAAATGATAAAGTGGGCTTTCGACGCTCATACCAACCGCTAAAGTTTGAAATTTCAATTACGGTCCTGACAGAGAGTTATTTCCCGTGTTTTAGCGGTACATCAATACTACAGCCGTGTGACCTTTGACCCTATTTCTGAGTGAACCACTCGGCTTGAAGAATGCGTCTTTGGTGTCTGGGGTTAGAGTCCATTTTATCAACATAAAACGAAAAACCTTGCCGAGCAATTTTATTAATGGGTTCTGTCTCTTACCGGCTTTGGTAGACGCTATTTTTAACTCAAGATTGTTAGCTAGCGGTTGCTATTAATAGGCACAAAAGCTACAGAATTTATTTATGTAAAAAAATAACTATACTTTATATAGAGTTATTTTTGGGGTTGAATATTATTTTCTTAAATGCAACACTCACTGTGATTGTTAAAGGGATCTGTCGAGGTGGTCAAAGTGGAGTTCTTCTGCCTCTCCTGAAAGAATTACATTACGAGCGAGTGAGCGCAGGTTAACCAAGTTCAGTGCTAAGGCTTCAGCCATTTGTCTCAGCTCAGAGTTTAAACACTTTTAAAAATGTAAAATCAATCCGCAATTTGGACTTTTACATCCTTATAAAAGTTTAGCTTTTTTACCTTCTCTCAGAGACTTCCGCAGCATGAACGCAATCCTGCAAAAATGGAGAGCAGACTCCAAGTGCCTCCTTGAGCATCTTTTTGAGTGTAGCTTCCACGACCTTGACCTTACAGAACTGGACGCCGAGTTTCTGTCTCGCTATCAGAAGAGCAACACTTTAGCCCGGTAAGCAATGGACGCAATAATAATATTAATACTAATAATAATGATGATGATGGTGATGATGATGATGATCATATAATGATGAAGATGATGATGATGATGATGATAATGATGATTATGATGATCATTATGATGATGATGATCATCATCATCATCGTCGTCGTCACAATACTGACATATTCATCATCATCGTCACCACTTCCACCACTGTCATTATCATCATCTTCATTATCATCATCATCATCATCATCACCATCATCATCAAGAGTACTTCTGTACGATGTGTTTGGCTTTGTTCAAATAATAGATGTGTGGAGAGAGCCAACAGCATCACAGCTGCAGTCAGAGCCAAGATACCAACCATTCCCAACTCGTTCGACGACGATGACTATGACGACGACGACGAAGACGACGATGACCTTGCCATTAATATCCGAGGGGACCAGACCATTTTTGCCTGCCTCGACAACGCCGAAAATGTCTGCCGAAGGTCAAAGGTCAGAGTCCTCAAGGTCATCCGACTGATGTTGCGTGACTATGAGCCGATGCTGGAAAGTGATCCTAACCTTCAGATCATTCTTCTGGTCAGGGATCCCAGGAGCAGCCTGTGGTCCCAGAAAGTCGTTTTTCAGGTGATTACAAAACAAACAAAAGTCTCTTTAAATGAAGGATTTTCAACAAGCCCTTGTTTTCATTTTCAGTTTTATTGAGAGTTGCCACAAAGTATCGGCTTTTAGCTAAACACACACACACACACACCCACCCACACACACACACACACACACCCACACACACACACACACCCACACACACACACACACCAGGGGCGGACGAGGGGGGGGTTTCCGGGGTTTCCGGAACCCCCCCCCCCCAGCCCAAAAAAAAAAAAAAAAAAAAGGAAAAGAAAGAAGAAGAAGAAGGAGAGAAAGAGAGAGAGAGAGAATACAATTATAAAAATAAAAATAAACATAAAATAAATTATATATATATATATATATATATATATATATATATATATATATATATATATATATATATATATATATATATATATATATATATATATATATATATATATATATATATATATATATATATATATATATATATATATATATATATATATATATATATATATATATATATATATTTATTTATTTTATTTATTTTATTTATTTATTTTTTTTAATACGAATTTTGGAAACCCCCCCCAAAAAACTAACTGATCCGCCCCTGCACACACACACAGAACCGAGGTTACACAGTATTATCATGACTTTCCCAAAACGTATCATACGTTGTGCTGACAATGGGTCATATTTCGTCCCCATTTCTAAGTACTTTGCAGTGTTCGAACCCTAAACCTAACCCTAACCCAAATCCTTAACCTAACCCTAAGCCTAACACAGCCCTAACCCTAACGGAACACTGTTTTGACGTCAAAATAACGGGGTCCGTCAAAAGAAAGTACGTAGAGGTTCAAGTGTATGTCAGAATAAAGGCGTTTCTACCTAGCCACACACACACACACAACAAACCCAAAAACAACAACAACCACAAAAAAAACTGTAAAAGATTGTACAAAGAAAAAGGTCAACAAAATGCACGAAAACAGAAGTTTCGTTCACACTATTCCATACAGCAGTGTAAGTAATTTAGAAGCAAATTTACATAAACGCGTTACAATCTTAAAGACAATGTTACATTTATTGGCGATAAAGGAGTCGTATGGTAAATGACTTACTTGAACAATGACATAATGTCAGTCAACTGGCAAAATTGTTTTCTTTTTTGCATTGGACATGTTAAACGGTTTCCAACGGTCAACCACATTTGAGTCGTTAAAGTGCTATGTAAGGATAAATGAGTTTAGTAATTTATTTTAAGTTCATGAAAATAGTAATGGATTGCTTCAGAACGTAATAAAAACATTGGTGATAAGAGTTATAATAATAATGTTAATAATGATAGTAACCATAGTACTAATTTAAATCAATAATGGCAAAGTAAAGATGTATAACACCCCCCTAACCCCACCCCACGATGTCAATTTGCCCCCACTCCCCCTCCCTCTCCCACGGTCCTCCCTCCCGCACCGTCTAACTCCCCAAAGAACTGAGGTAGCCTTGAAAGTCCTATAAATGACGTATGCGCGTTGATTTTGAACCAATCACCTGCCGTTTTGGACACAGAGACCTGGTTCTTTAACGTGGAGCCGCTGAAACAAAACAGAGGGGTGAGGGGTGGTGTGTCGTGAGGGAGGGTGGGGGAGGTGGGGAGGAAAGTGGTGAAACACCGTAAAAAGAGTCATTACAAAAAAGTCGAATCTTCTCCGTGCTTAGTATTTTGCTGTGAGGATCCATGTTTCGCAAGAGTATAGGAAGATGGAGATGACAAGGGAGCGCAGCAACCTAACCTTGGAGTGTAGACTGTGTCATGAACCGAGCAGTTTACCCTGCCCAGTGACTATTTAGCCTTGTGTAGTCATTGTAACATTAGAGAGAGGAGTGTATTACACAGCAGCAATTAAGGTACACAGCAGGCCACACACGGCGAGCGAGCCACACACAGCGCAGTGACTCAGCACTTGAACTTTGAATCTGACCGTTTTAACCAATGAGAGCTCAGGCCAAGCGGGTAGAGCAGTTCTGACTGTGTCAGATCCTAGCGCAGTTTGAATCAGTCGTGTGTGAGACGAGGAAGAGTTAACATCTACATAGATAGCTAGAGAAATATCTTCACTCATAGACCAGGAAGCAGGACTTTAGAATCTTAGAATTCTCTCAAGTCACCACGGGCCTGAACTTGTCAAACAGGTAAATGGACACCCTTCTGTTTCATCGTGATATATTTATATTATTGTTGAAATTATGTTTGTGGAATTTGCTATGCATAAATGTGAATTGTTAATCCGAATTTGCGTGAACACGTGGAACAGCCGAACACGTGGCGAAACACGACCGGTTGCGCCGCCATGTTGTATGCTGTACGGAACCACTGTTGTTTAACTTATATGTATGTTTGCAGACCAGTGGCTGTACCCGTGAATGTTTATAATATTATTAATTCTGTATGTGTATAGTTAGACACGATTGATATTTATGTATGTATAGGAATTTAGAGTGAGATTCCAGTGGACCCCGGAAGTAGCAGAATGTTCGTCGCTTATGTATAGAGATGTGGAGCTATCACTGAGGGCTACTTTGGCTTTCAGTGAGACGCTCTGCACAAACCGATTATTCAGGGTTGTGCAGAATTTCGTCTCTTATATTACAGACGAGCAGGCGAGCTATCCTGTGCGCCCCACTCCACAGAAACGACGAGTTGGTTGAGTAGCCTCTACCGCACAAGTCGGACAGAGCTACCCGGAAAAACACCCTGTCAGACCCCACAGCGTGGCAAGGGAACCCAACTACACAACGACACAGGTGGACCAGAAGCTACCTCACAGAAGGACTTCGAACACCCCACACCTGAGTTAAGTGCATAAGGAGAAGTGCACTTAAACTGATCGAAAACGGACCACAGTAGTCCAACTCTTCAGAAACTGTAAAACGGACCACAGTAGTCCAAATCTACATAAAATATAATAGCAAGTGCCCGAGGAAGAAAACAGCTGCCTAGACTATCAGCGATCGAACTATTAGCATTGACTGAGACTTTTTAAGTTAGATTAGTACTTAGAGAATCTTGTATAGAGTAGAAGAAATAAATGTGTGATTTTAACTGTTATCAAGTGGCTGGACTACATATGATTCATAGCCGTGTGAAAGCTAGTGTGACAGTAATCTTTTACCATTTTTCTATCTATTTCTGTACCCCAACCTTAACACAGAACGAGCTAAACAAATAAATTTATTAAAGTAATTCATAGGGTGACTTACTAGCAGTTCCCACCGAATAAACGTGAGGGTCCATAATTCCATTGTGCAGAGCCCATAAACCCCACGTGACAGACTGATGGTCATGTCTTTCCAAATGGCCTTCAACCTTGTCAGGGCAGCAGTTATTTGTGCTGTCCTGGAGAGGACTTCCTGTCTGGACCCATTGTCTGATACAATTGCTTCTAAATATTTGAAGCTGTGCACCGTATTGAGGGATTGGCCTTAGACTTTGATATCAGTGTTGATGCCATTGGTGTGGTTGGTCCTTATTTTGGTATATCCTATCCTAGCCTATCCCGTACTTCGAAAGTGGTTGGGGCACCATAGATGATCGTGGTCATACCATCGGAGTTTCCCTTTCTTCACCACAGTGAGCATGTCATCATGGTGTCCAATGGTTTGCGTGATGGTCTGTCGGACTTCGTCGTTGATGATTTGCTGGATATATGCCCATAAGTCTTCTGTAGCACCTCATCTTGATGCTTTGTTTTCTTCGTTGTAGATCTGCTATGAGGGTCCATGTTTGTGACCTGGTTCTTTAACGTGGAGCCGCTGCAACAAAACGGAGGGGTGAGGGGTAGGGTGTGGTGAGGGAGGGGGCATGGAGGAGGAAGGTGGTTAAACACCGTAAAAAGAGTAATTACAGAAAAGTCGACTCCTCTCCATGCTTTGTATTTTGCTGTGAGGGTCCATGTTTTGCAAGCGTATAGGAAGATGGATATGAAAAGGGAGCGCAGCAACCTTACCTTGGAGTTTAGACTGATGGTCCTGTCTTTCCAAATGGGCTTCAACCTTGTCATGGCATCAGTTGCTTGTGTTATCCTGGAAAGAACTTCCTGTCGGAACCCATTGTCTGATACAATGGCTCCTAAATATTTGAAGCTATGCACCCGGTTAAGGGATTGGCCTTGTACTTTGATGTCTGTGTTGATGCCATTGGTATTATTGGTCATCATTTTTGTCTTCTCTGCACTTATTTCCGTTCCAAAGGCTCTGGCGTGGTGTCAAGCCTCTGTACCAGCTGTTCAAGTTATTGTTCCTCTCCAGTCAATCCATCAATGTCATCCGCAAAACGGAGGTTGGAGATTGCTCTTCCCCCTGTGCTGACTGTGCCTTCGTGATCTGAAAGGAATTTGACATGATGCGTTCCAAGAAGATGTTGAAGAGTGTAGGAGAGAATAGGTATCCTTGAAGCACGCCGATTGTTGTTCTGAACCAGTTTCCCATGGCGCTGTTGTGGAGGACTGCACTGGTAGCCTTGTCATACAGGTTTTTGATGACTTCAATAATGTTAGGGCTGATGTTTAAACTCTCATGGCTGCCCACAAAGCTGCATGCCAGATTCGTTCAAACGCTTTCTTGAAGTCTACAAACACATGATGTAGTTGGTGCTGTAGGTATTTTTCGCAGATTATTCTGATGTTGAAAATCTAATCAGTGGTACTCGCCCTGCTCTGAATCCTGCTTGTTCTTCAGCTATGATTTGTTCAACTTGGGGTTTCAACCTGTTGTGTATTATTTTCAGGAGGACATTGCTGGGATGGCTGAATAGGCTGAAGTGGCGGTAGTTTTCCTACTGCTGAAGGTTATTCTTTTTGGGAAGAATGATAACAAGCGACTGGGTTTACTCTGCACTTACTTCCATTACAAAGGCTCTGGAGGTGGTGTCAAGCCTCTGTACCAGCTGTTCACGTTCTTGTTCCTCTCTAGCCAATCCAGTATTCATCCTATGATATTCCTCCTATTGCTTTCTAATGTGAGGATATTTTAAATTAATATATTTATTCATTTATTTACTAAAACAATAAATAAAATATTAATTTGGATCATTCATTTATTAAACCAGGAAATAAAATACTCATAAAGCTGAAGGTAAAAGTACAAATGATCGGTTTTCTTAAAATATCAATCAAGTACTGTTAAACACTGACCACGCTTTAATAAATGAATTCATTTATTTGCACATTGATGTATTAATATATTTGATATATTTAATATATATTCAGGAGGTTGGACCATCCCAAGACGACTCGACCTTTATCCACAGCCAGTGTAACGTCCTGGAGGATAACGTCAACATGGCCGTTGAGCTGCATACTCGTTACCCGGACCGGTTAAGGCTGATGCGATATGAGACGCTGGCACTGGAACCCGTTGAGGTGAAAGCTGATGGCGAGGATGATCATGATGATGATGGTGATATAGTAGTGACGTGGTGATGACGACGACAACGACGACGTTGATGATGTTAAGTTATGCCTAAAGATGATAATCATGATGATAGTGTTGGAGATGTGTTGGATGAGTTGCTGCTGCATGCTGCTGTCAATGATGACGATGATGACGACGACGACGATGATGATGATGATGATGATGATGATGATGATGATGATGATGATGATCTCAGCATCTTTAAACATTCAATTATAACTAACAGTCCATGTCATTTCGTTCCAAATCCAATGCATGGAGAGACCCTGAGCAAAATACTGGTAATAGGACAATAAATATACGTTGTCTCGGCTCAGAATACCTTAGGAGGGATGGTTTTGTCTCACCGGGTATAGTCGCAGACGTTTGGTTGTCTCAGTCTGTGCAATCGTTGCGCAGGTGTCCAAAAAGCTGTACCGCTTCTTGGGGATCGAATGGAATGATTTCGTGGAGCACCAGATCACGGCGCAGACGTCAACAGGAAAGCACACGGATTCTTTAAATGCCCAGCAGAACGCCATGGATGGGGGAGCCAAGGTCAAGGACGACGAGGCCAACCCGTACGCTGTTAGACGTGCGGACTCTCTGCGCACAGCACGCGCTTGGCGAGGCACCATAACGTGGCGCTTCGCCAGAGTGGTGCAGGAGCGATGTTTCGCCGTGATGGGGCAGCTCGGTTATCCATTGTTCCACTTAGAGCAAGACCTTCGAGACGTCAGCGGCACAGACAGCTTTATCCCAGAGCAAGACACTGCCATCTCTGATGGCACCATTTGGTTGTGAATGTGGGGTACTTTAATAGATGTTGTATAGGTTGTTCGTCGGGCTTCCACATTAAGGGCACAGCGCACGAAACATTACATATTGTGTTCCCCAGCATGCAAATAGATGAACGTTCTTGTTCTCTTTTATGTGCTTAGTCTGTTGAACTCGCCACTGACCTGACCTGATCGTACAAATTGCATTAATTTTCAAACTAGTAGGCTTACTTGTCTTTGGTGATGGTAGTTGTTTGATCTCAAAGCACAGTGGACTGGCATTCGAAAAAAACGTATGTTTCGTTGCTGTTGCTGTTTGCTGGGTAATCAGAATGATGTCAACAATCATTGGTATTCAAATCCGGTGTTTTTGCTGATTTTATTGTGGTGTTGATAGTGGTGTTTGTTTGATTTTAAAATCTCAAAGCACAGTGACATTCCAAACCTGTGTTTTGCTGTTGTTGTTGTTGTTATTTTTGTAAAGAGGTGCAACACTTACTTTGAATGGTAAAAGGAGATGTCATACATCTAAAGGATTTGTGGAACCTAGCACCTTTAAGATGTGTTCCGTTGTCTTGATATCCGTGACATTAAATTAAGTTGAGAAGTCTAGCACCTTTCAGACGACAGTACTGTTCCATCGTTTGAACTACCGTCGTGCCATAATATTGGGTTGGAGCAAACATGGCAAGCAAAAACACTAAGCAATACGACACCAGTTTATCAATCCAACATATTGTGTGAGCGGGTGGGAGAGTAATGTTGGTGGTGGAGAGAGAAAGTGAGAGAGATGATGATGATGATGACAATGATGATAACGATGATGAAGATGATGATGATGATGATGATGATGATGAAGAAGAAGAAGAAGAAGAAGAAGAAGAAGAAGAAGATGATGATGATGATGATGATGATGATGATGATGATGATGATGATGATGATGATGATGATGATGATGACGGGGCATGGATGAGATTTAGAAATTAGAATGTAATATTTCAGTTTTTAATGCCCTTGTATTATCCACTATATGTGCTATGTACTCCTTCCCGTAACTCGAAAATCGTTGGGGCATCACAGATGATCGTTTAACCAGCATACTCCATCTATCTCTGTCCTAAGCAGCCCTCATGGCTTCATTCAGTGTCAAGCCAGTCCATTATTGAATGTTGTTTTCCAACATCTTTTTCTGTCTCCATCTTCTTCTGCCTCCTTGCACCGTACCTTTCAGGAAGGTCTTTGCAAGGCCTGATCCTCTGGTGACGTGGCTTGCCATACCATCAGAGTTCCGTTTCTTCACTACTGTTTTGTCCACAATTAACGTAATTTTATTTTCCGCTATTGTGTGTGTTTTAAATTAATCGTATGTGTTGAATTAATGATGTATGTATGTATGTATGTGTATATGTATGTATTTTATAAGCCGTTTGTTTGCTTATTTAGATTTTGTTTTGAATAGGCTACAATTATGATCTATAGCGACAGTTCTGAAAAAAGAACAGTGTATTTATTTCTTCGTCTATTAATATTCGTTTATGTTCTATGTATCTTTCGTTATAATCTTCACTATGTAGCTTAAAGGTGAAGTTATGATTAGGACTGAAAACTATTTTTTAAATGTATGATTAAAAAAAAAACCCACTGAACTTCGGAGTCCCAGTATTGTTTGTTTATTTATATTATTCCACGGGATTCCTCCTCCTCCTCCTCCTCCTCCTCCTCCTCTTCTTCTTCTTCTACTTCTTCTTCTTCTTCTTCTTCTTCTTCTTCTTCTTCTTCTTCTTCTTCTTCTTCTTCTTCTTCTTCTTCTTCTTCTTCTTGTAAGACTATGGTAATAAACTTAAATCTCCATTAAGTGTTGTAAATATTTTTTTATAAAATTAAATAAATAAAATGCCAACGCCAGTCCGCCGGAGATGATAAAAAAAAAACTAACAAGGAGGACGATTACATCGTCGCTGTCAAACGAAAACCACGTAGAATAGGTCCCAAAATGGCGGTTCGGAGATTCCTTGTGACCCTTCTCTTGCCCATGTTCTGTGCTAAGTCCGGAATTGCGTCTCGAATAGAGAGTACATCAAAATCAAAGACACCAAACCTCATATCTCTCTACTTGCGGACCAAACCTCGTATGTTTAGAAACGAGCTTTTGACAGTTTTCGCGGTAGAAAGTGACAATGTATACGCGGTTCCACATAGTACTACGCGGTTTTCTTTGTCGCAAGATTTGCACACCAGCCGGTTGAGTTTGGACGTCAGCGTCAGGATCTTTAAAGTCCGTTATGATGGAATGTATGCGACACAGACTAGACCTCGGTTTATACTCTCATCCGAAGGAGTAGGAAATGGGAGTAAAGTGTCTTTCCCAAGAACACAACACAATGCCCCGGACTGGGCTCGAACCCGGGACCTTCAGATCCGCAAGCCAAAGCTCTATCATTAGGCCACCGTGCTTCCCTAGGACAAAACTTGCGAGGTAAGGTAGAGATGTAGATTGTAGTCATTTCTTATCATGGACATTTTCATGATACATTTGTAACTTTAGTAGTGTATATATTTAATCTATCGTTGTTTTTGACTTATTTCTTTTAGTTTACGGCGAAACAGCAGCAACTGCCCTGAGGGCAACGTTTGGTGGACATGTCAACAGGGTCAAAATATCACTATCAAAACATGTACGCCATTCAGCAACCGGAAGTTTGGAACACACACAATTGCAAGGCCTGATGCTCTGGTGACGTGGTCATACCATCGGAGTTTCCGTTTCTTCATCACTGTGAGCATGTCATCGTGTTGTCCAATGGTTGGTGTGATTGTCTGTCGGACTTCGTCGTTGGTGATTTGCTGGGTATAAGAAATGCCCAGAAGTCTTGTGTAGCTCCTCATTCCATGCTTTGTATTCTTCGTTTTAGGTCTGCTATGAGGGTCCATGTTTCGCAAGTGTATAGGAAGATGGAGATGACAAGGGAGCGAAGCAGCCTTAACTTGGAATGTAGACTGATTATCATTTCTTTTTAGCAGGGAAGCAGTTGTTTGTGCAATCCTGGAGAGGACTTCCTTTCGGGATCCATTGTCTGATACAATGGCTCATAAATATTTGAAGCTATGCACCCAGTAAAGGGATTTGCCTTGGACTATGTCCGTGTTGATGTCATTGGTGTTATTGCTCATCATTTTGGTCCTCTCTGCACTTATTTCCATTCCAAAGGCTCTGGAAGTGGTGTCAAGCCTCTGTACCAGCTGTTCAAGTTCTTGTTCCTCTCCAGCCACTCCATCAATGTCATCCGCAAACCAAAGGTTGGAGATTGCTCTTCCCCCCTATGCTGAATGTGCCTTCGTGATCTGCAAGGGCATCTGACAAGATGCGCTCCAGTAAGATGTTGAAGAGTGCTAAAAAAAAGTAGGCATACTTAGCGCATGCCGCTTGTTGTTCTTAACCAGTTCCCGATGGCGCTGCTGTGGAGGACTGCACTGGTAGCCTTGTCATTCGGGCTTTTGATGAATTCAATAATAAGCTTTTAAAGAGTAAATTTGATATTCCTATCCTCTCCTATCCTATCCAGTAACTCGTAGTTCGTTGGGGCACCACAGATGATCGTTTAACCTGCGTACTCCATCTTTCTCTATCCTCAGCAACCCTCATGGTTTCACTCAGTGTCAAGCCAGTCCATTCTCGAATGTTGTCCTCCCACTTTTTCTGTTTTCCTCTTCTTCTGCCTCCTTGCACCGTGCCTTGCAGGATGGTATTGATATTTATCAATATTATTTGGGGTTATTTTGTGATTTTGTTCTTTTTCTCTGTTATCGTAAATTTTGGAACTTACAGTATTTCTGTTTTGACGTTTTGACAGTTTGTGACCCAATAAATTCGTTCAATCTTTGACATTTTTCAATGATTTTGTGTTGTACCAGGGTCTGTTGTTTTATTCAAAAACCTCGGACCTAAAACTTTTTGACAATTAAAGTTGTACGACAAAAACCTCGTATCTTTTCATTTGCTTCCAGTTCTTAATGGAAAACACTTCAGTATAAATAGTATCCCCACTTTCTGGAAATTTAGTGCTTTAAATTCCCACTGTCGCTGTCTTCCTCATTTGCTCTTTCCCATTCCTGATCTGTCCTATCACTCTGCTATACTATCTTGTTCTTCGCTAGATCAATGACCTACCCTTTTTCTTGAAAACTCTTCCTGGACAAGACTCCTTGTTTGTGTATGAGGTCTGTTGGATCAGCTTGAGAGTGTTGGACGCTTTCTGCCGGGTGGTCACTAGGGCTTCCTATGATGTTATTATTTAGCACTATAGGCATTTTATATGTATGTGTTTTGTTGATGATTTATAATGATGTTTGTATTCTATTTTGTTTTTGTAACCGGGGGTTCGAGTAGTTGGGGTAAAGCCTCAGCCGTCCCCTGCGTGGGATGTTTTTATTGTAAAGTGACTGGCCGGTGGAGGACATTCAATTTTCCCACTAGGGTTGTTTCGGCAGATCTTTTATGCGGATTGGGGGTTGTCCGGTCCTGATTTGGCTCGGAAGAGTCCGCTGGACCTAAAGCAACAATCAATCAATCAATCAATCAATCGAGTTTTTATCCCATACTGCAAATTTCCAAACTTTTCATAGTCCCTTTAAAGTAAAATGAAAATAAAAAATAAAAAAAAAATAAAAAGACGCTAGTTTGGCGTAATTTGAATGGTTGCAACAGTTTCTATCGATTTTCTCAAAACAACAACAAAATAATAATTTAAAAAAAGAGATGCGAGGTTTTCGTTTGACAGCAACGGCATAAGATCCATGGACAAATAATCGAAGTGCAAAATTGGCAGATAAAGAACTGGAAGACTGACTATGACTATAAATTAATCGAGTGCCTGTCCCAGGCTTCCCGGCAATGACGTAATAGGGTTGTAGCGTCATTAAAGACATGACGTAAAACAATGGCCGACAAATAAAATAGAAGAATGAAAACAAAGCGAAGATGGTGGCGAGTCTCCGATGCTTCGGGAACAACAGTGAGCTTGTAGTTCAAGTGTCGCCGGCGTTTGTTTACTCACAAATGTCAGTGACCGTTGCGGGAATTCTACTGTCAGTCCTGGCTCTATTGGGTTTGTACATGCAGAGAAGCCTACACAGGCGGTACCGCATCCTCTTGCTGAGTCTCGTCATTTGTGATCTGTGCTTCCAGCTCACCATGCTGATCCAGACAATGGAGGCGCACCTGGAGAGACAGGCCGGCTGCATATACTTCAGCTGTTCCTCAGCTCAAACGGTGCTGTACTTCTTTTTCTCCGTGTCCATCTCCAACACGGCCACTCTGTCGGCCGTAGCCTTCGTAGGCACGTTCTGCCGTAAGCTGTTTTTCACGTGCTCCGACAAGACTCTAACTTTCCTGGTGATGACGATATTGTGGCTGTTCGCCATTTCAGTCACCTACAAAGCTTTGGGCCAGGGCTATGACAGGGAGTTCATCGTGTGCAACTTGTACACAGTGGTAGGGAATAATCCCGGCAGGACGTTGATGTGCGTAATCACCTTCCTCTCCGCTGCCGTCTGCGTATTCTCCTTCATGGCCATCCACAAGTGGCTGGCGATTCTTCACCGCACAAGAAGTCAGCGTATCGTGTCCCGTTTGTCTTTAGCGACCAATCTACATTCCACGTACGAGAGTTCCAAACCCCACAACGTGCCTTTACATACCTACGACTCCTTGTCGGCTTCACCTCCACGCTCGGTTCAAAACAGGACACTACCAGGGAGAACCTTGCCCCAAGGAGACACTGTGGAAAAACTGCAGACATTTGAGCTGAGCCCTAGCTTAGTGAACGTTGAGACCCCCAGATCTGCTGTGTGGAGGCTGAGTTCCTGGCAGCTGCACGCTTACTTGGTCGCCTTCATCAGCCTCCTCCACAGCGTCCTTCTGCTGCCAATGGGCGTCTGCTTCTTGTACGTCATCATCAACGTCAAAGACTACGACGATGACGGTCATAAGGTCTGGGCGACGAAAAAAGCTCGCGTGATGGAGTTCTTGACGGGAGTTATCTACACGTTGAATTCCACGGTATATTTCTGGACGATCCCCCGCATGCGTCAGAAGGTGTCTCGTTTCTGCGCATCTTACTTGCCTGAGGTTAGCCTCATCCCTCCTCACTGTAAACTGGTGTCTCGGTGCTGCGTAAAAGTGCCCAGCCCACACTGGTGGACAGCAGAGGCAGTTACGGACGTGGAAGACTGTCCTGACGAAAGGTTGTTCCAGTTAGGCAATGCCTCGCAGAAGCTGTCCACAATGATTGGCAACGTTTTCAGATCTTCATCGCATTCTCCCGAAAGGAGACCCGCCCCGAGGGGCCGTTACAGGCTGGATAATGACTCGGCTAAGCTCCCGTACTTCAACAGAGACCCCCTAACAGATTTCTACAAAACTGACCGAGATATCAAACCCGACTCTGGCATGAAGACAGCCAGAGACCTTCAGAAGCATATGTACAAAGCATGGCGCGACTTGCAAAAAGAGTCGCATTCCTCTCGGAAAGACTCTCACAACAAAACTGTCGGCGACTCCAAAAAAGATTCGCAGAAAAACAAAGTCTTGTTTGGAGACACCCTGCGATCTTCCAAAGGTTGTACAGTTCTGTTCGACGCGGAGGGTAGGAAGATCACGAAGAAGAGAGTATCGTTCGGTTACATAGATAAGGACGGTAACATTCGGCAGTTATCTCACAAGCAGACCAAGATGCTGCAAGCTGGTTGTAAGCTAGCGGAACAAGGACACACCAGGGCTGAGGGCATTTCACGGAGGACTGACGAGAAGATAAAATTTGCTGCAGCTGTTTCTGATGATGGACATAAGTCTGTGAAAGTGAGGTCTAAAAAAATGGACAAAAAGCATAAATCTTCCGTCGACGTTTCCCGAAAGTCAGAGGAAGGACGAATGTTTCCAGCAAGAATGGGCGAACGGAGGAGACCTTCGGAAATTTCAGGAACGTCCGACGAAGAGCGGATACTGCCAGGGAAATTTGCTGACAGGTGCCTGCTGTCAGGGAAATTAGATCCGGATGCTAGAACAAAGTCGTCTCCCTTGATCTCTCGAAGGCAAATGGAAGGACGAGCAACGTATGGAAAATTAGACGAGAGAACGTACGGAAAGTTAGATGAAAGGCACAAGTCTTGCATCGAAATTTCCCAAAAGCTAGACGAAAGGCCCAGGACGTTTGCCGAGAGGCGCAAATCGTCTAGCACGAGTTTCGTCAAAAATGACGAGAAGTGCAGGTCTTCCAGCGCGTCGCGCATCACTTTGGATCTGATCAACAAACCAATGGCTGTCAGGTCCCGCAACATTCGCATGCCTGATGGAAGAGTCAGACAGGTAACTATCATCATCATCATCATCATCATCATCATCATCATCATCATCATCATCATCATCATCATCATCATCATCAACATCATCATCATCATCATCATCATCATCATCATCATCATCATCATCTTCATCAACATCATCTTCTTCTTCCTCTTCTTATTTTTCTTCTTCTTCTTAGAAAACAACACACTCTTACTTACTTTTCTGTGTGTTGATGAAGGTATCGTACGTTCTGATGGATCCGAAGAGACAGCCATACCGGAGCTCGGTCAGCGGAGTGAAGAATCCCTACAGAGCCTCCAGAATCAGTGTGGCCTGGACAAGACCTCAAACGCTGGAGCCTGGTGTGGAGCTAGGTCACTTCAGCTTGGTGCAGAGAGGAAGCGAGCTGGTGTTCGTCCCCATGAGCACAGTTCAGCCCGAGGTCACTTCCAACGCTTATCGGCTGAAAGAAGACGTCGTCTCGGTCACTGCTCCTGCAAAACCGGCACTATATCCTTCACTAGAGTCGAGCCTGTCAGCAAAGACAGACTTGTACTCTTCGCTGGTTCCTTTGAAGACAAAACCCCCTTTGCAGTCTAACTTTTCAAAAACGGTGTCGAGCACGCTAGAGGTACAAGACCCAGGAATGGCTCACTCACAAACAGAAGCCGCAGAGATGCGGGAGCAAATTCATCTAAACTCTCCTCCACACGCTCCCAGGCAAAACACACATCTAGAAACCTCCTCGACATCTCATCTCAATAAACAAGCTTGTGAATCTTCTGTCTCACGAAAACCTGCTTCACAATTGGAGGTCGTCAGAGAAGCTGTCACTGACTCAGAAAAAGTCTTGAGTGAAACTGTCTCAGTCTCAAAAACAGTTTTTAGTGAAGCTGTCTCAGATTCAAAAAACTGTCTTTGAAGAAGATATTTCAAAAAAGGTCTTTAGGGAAAATGTTTCAAAAACAGTCTGTAGGGAAGCTGTCTCAGGCTCAAAAACAGTCTGTGGAGAAGCTGCCTCAGATTCAAAATTAATCTTTAGTGAAGCTGCCCCACACTCAAAAACAGTCTTTAGTGAACCTGCGTCAGACTCAAAAACAGTCTTTAGAGAAGCTTTCTCAGACCCAGAAACTATCCTTAAAGAACGTGCCTCAGAATCAGAAACAGTATCGAAAGACCCATCCGTGGCTCCTGCAGAATCTTATCCTACGATATCTTTAGGAGATAGAGTACCTATAGACGACTTTTGCATGACCTAACTTCTGCCTCATTAACACTAACCGTTCAGTCTGGTAGTTCGACGGAAACTGTAAGAAGAGCAGCCTCGCTGGAGACTTTTTCTACGAATCGCCGCAGAACTTCGATCTTACCATCTGAAGAGACGCAGTTTGCAGTGGCGACGAGCAGAGAATAGGCCCCGATCCCTATTACTGAAACGGCGTATGTCACTGATGGTCCTTCTGTAAGTAGACTGAAGGATGATGCTGGTATTCCTACAAGAAGAACTAAAGATAAAACATTCCTAGTCACACCAGAATGTTTGGATGTCCAAAGAGTGGCGGGAATCTCTATCAAATCGAAGACAGTAGAAACTCTGACCAATAATGATCCGAACGATTGTGTACAACCTTTCGCAAAGTCAAAACCAATCGAAATCTTAGGAAAAACAGAAAGTCAAAATGATTTTGTTTAGTTAGTTAAGTGTTGAAAATTGAAGAATAATAATTATTTGAGTCATTAGTTCAGTGTTTGAAAATAATTTTTGCAGTCAGTTTCGTATTAAAACGTGAACGAATGTTTGCAGTCAGTTTTGTGCTAGGAATCTTTCAGAAGCGACTGATTTTCGTTGTGATTGTGATTCCGCACTACTTTCTGTCCCTGACATCAGCAGTTTATGCTGTCATTAGTATGCCAGGGTGAAAGTTTACTAACTTTATCTTAGTTGTTTCGTGGAAAAGTCAACTTCGTGGGTATAATTTGTTTATTACATCGCTTGTATGACATACAAAATGATGTGATTTTCTGAAAGGGATCTTACTCAACCATTTTAGATGCAAAAACGGGGATCTGCACTTGTTTTGAGACTTATAACGTAATTTGAAGCGAGGTACTTGAAGCAGGTCACATTCGTCATTGCGTGGCGCAACAAATGAAAAGAGAAAATAGTGCGGAATCATTACAACGAAAATCACTCGCTTCGGAAAAGCGAAATTGTTTCTGCAGTCAGTTTTGTATAAAAATGGAAAATAAGGTTTCAATGTGCAATGCAGTTTTTCGTAATTCTTTTTTTTTTTCCCTAATTTAGTACACTTCGATAGAAGGTCAAGGTGCTTTGCCAAAGTCAGGACCAAGTTTCTCAAGTCGCCCCAAAGGCAAACCTGCAGCAAGTTGTGCTCTGCCAGTCACACCATGAACCATTCAGTGTACTCAAGTATTACGATGAGTTTGAAGTTTTAATCACTAATCATGTTGAGTTTTTTTTTTAATGCAATTAAAAGAAAATTAGTGCTAGCTTGTCACAATATTTATAAATGTGATAGTGAATGTGTCTATATTTTAACGTTGCAATACAAACAATAATAAAATAATAAAGACCTAAATGTTATTTAGTATCTGTTACAAAGTAAACATTTATCATGATGATGGACATAATTAATCATCATCGAGGTCTTCATCGTCATGATGATGATGATGATGATGATGATGATGATGATGATGATGATCCTCGTCTGCCTCCTCCTCTTCGTCTACCTTTTCTTCTTCTTACGTGTGGTGGCATTAATAACGCTTTGGTACTATCGTGCGGTAGTAATCCAAATTAGTAGTTAATTAACAAGGTGTTCAGTCTGCCAGTTGTTTTTTCTCCAAATTAATAGTTTCGTATATACTATCTTCCTGTCCGGAATTGGTATTGCATTTTTGGTTGAGTTGGTATATATTAGGGTTTGGAAGTAAATAATTTATTTATGTGTTGTCTGTGAACGCTTCTGATAAAAGAGTTGGAAAATGTGAAAAACCAAGGGGGATAAAGAATGTTAAGAAGTGAAAAGTAAGTAAAAGAGCGAATTTCGGCGTACATTCAGTTTTTATATGTCCTATCCTATCCTATCCCGTAACCTGAAAGTCGTTGGGGCAACACAGATGATCATTGTTTAACCAGCGTACTCTATCTTTCTCTGTCCTCACCAACCCTCATGGCTTCTCTAAGTGTTAAGCCAGTCCATTCTCGAATGTTGGCCTCCCACCTCTTTTTCTGTCTCCCTCTTCTTCTGCCTCCTTGCACCGTGCCTTGCAGGATGGTATTTGCAAGGCCTGATGCCCTGGTGATGTGGCCATACCATCGGAGTTTCCGTTTCTTCACCACTGTGAGCACCGTGTTGTCCAATGGCTTGTGTGATGGTCTGTCGGACTTCGTTGTTGGTGCTGGTTCTGGTTATAGGAAATGCCCAGAAGTCTTCGGTAGCACCTCATCTCAAAAGAAAAGTGAATGACTGTGCTAGCGTTAAAAAAAGAAAGAAAGAATGCTTTACATTACAAACATGCACTGATTGTGATTCGGCGTCTATCAATGGTGTTAACGAAAACAACTACCGCAACAATATTGCCCCAAAACGTCATTCATTTCAGTCACTTCAGTCCCGCAGTCGGACAGGCTGTTGGGGGAGACATGAAGGATGCCGACGAAGGGGGTTGTCGCCACTTCGATCTGTCTGCAACTATAGTCAAGAGGGGCGGCGCGCGCGGCATGGCTAACGCCGTCCTTTTTTTAATTTTTAAAAAAAATATATATCATCTATCCAGCTCTTTCTTTGTCGTCCTCTGCGCCTGCCTCCTTCCACTGTTCATGGCAGGATAGTTTTTGCAAGGGTGTCATGCCGCGTGACATGGCCAAACCATGCCAGCTTCCCCCTCTTCACAATGGTAAGGAGTGGTTCTTGATGGCCTGCAAGTGACGTGACCAGGTTTTTGACGTGGTCATACGCATTGCGTTCATGCCAGGCAATAAGCATCAGTCTATACGATAACATTTAATTTCAAAATGCCAATTCCAATTCATGCTGTTAATGTCCAGCTTTCGCGGCCGTACAGCGGAACAGTCCTAGCCAGAGACCTGAAGAGTTACCTTGGT
This sequence comes from Oncomelania hupensis, assembly GCA_036898135.1. Classification (NCBI taxonomy): domain Eukaryota; kingdom Metazoa; phylum Mollusca; class Gastropoda; order Littorinimorpha; family Pomatiopsidae; genus Oncomelania; species Oncomelania hupensis. The sequence continues at coordinate 11,097,516 of CM072526.1, read as the reverse complement.
GCAGAAAGGAATATCTCTACTCTTCTAGATTTTGTTCAAGCTTGCCAAAGTTGACATGGCCATTGCCAATCTGGTCTTGACCTCTGTGGAGGATCTGCCTTCCTTTTTTAAGATAGAGACAAGATACTTAGTACTAAATGATTTCACCTCATCCAGCTTCTCGCCGTTCATTGTGATGTTGGTGCTGATGTTGCTGTGATTGTTCACGAGCACCTTGCTCTTTTTTGAGCTAACCTCCAAGCCATAAGCACCTGCCCGGTCAACAAGCCTAACCGGTCTTGGAGTCCCTGATCGCTGCCTCCCATTAGGTCAATGTCAGCACAGGATGCACAATGGTCTTCCTCCAATGGAGGTGGTAGTTTGGAAGTTCTGGAGGGTTTCTTCCATGATGTCTTCAAGGAATATGTTGAAGAGGAGAGAAGACAGTATGCAGCCTTGGCGAACACCCACTGTGGTCTGAAAGGCTTCTCCAGTCTGTCTATTAAGCAGGACTGCACTGTTGGCATTGTTGTAAAGCGCTTCGATTGTTTGGACCAAGCCTTCTTCAATATTGAAGTGCCGCAAGACGTGCCACAAACCTTTGTGCCAGGCTATGTCAAAGACCTTTTGGAAATCGATGAATTTGTGGTATAGGTCCTTTTGGTGTTGAAGGCGTTTTACGATCATGACACGACAGTTGCAGATTTCTCCAACTGTGCTCCTTCCGGTCTGAAACCTGCCTGTTCTTCTGCGAATATTTCGTCTGCCTGGTTCTTCAGTCTGTTCAATATAACATTCAGCGTGGTCTTGCTGGGATGGCTAATAAGGCTCGTTGTCCTGTAATCCTTGCAGCTTGCACTGCTTCATGTTTCCATTTGGGGGGGGGGGGGGGTGTGAAATTATCAGTGATCGAGTCCACTCGAGTGGCCACTCTTTCTTTTCTCAGAATTTTGGCAGATGGCCAATGGCCATGCTTCAATGTCAGGACCTGGAGCATTTCCAATCTTCATACTTCTGACTGCACACTCTATTTCCTGTTTCAGTATAGGCAGCGGCTCTGGAGTTGCTGCCGGATTTCCAGTGGTCAACAGGTTCACGTCAGGTTTTATGGGTTGGTTATAGAGCTCATGGCAGCATTCAGTCCATCGTTTTAGAATGGCTATGCTCTCCCTCAAGAGCTCTACATCGTGGCTCACAATCCAGAAGTCCCGCTCTGTTGGGTTTTTATCAGCTTTTTGAGGGTGTTGAATGCCTCTTTGGTGTTTCCCCTCTCACTGCACGGTGATTCAGTTCTCTTTTGCCTCTGTCATCTTTTCCCGTACCAGTCGGTTAGCTTTTTGGTATTCTTCAGCACTGAACTAAATAAACTTTCTTTTAGATCAGTGATTCTTCAGCTGCCTGTGGAATTCTTTGGTCCTTTAAACGCTCTGCGCTTATCACAGAGGTCAAGTACTTCGTCAGTGACCAAGGGTTGTATCTTCTTTTTTCTGACGCACCAGAATCTCTTCTGCTGTTTCTCGAACTGCTTCGCTAAAGCTGTCTGTTAGCTGGTTTATATCGCAATCTATCAGGTCCAGTGCTGCAAAACCTCCGCCCAGCTGAGCTTGAAAAACTGCTTCCACTTCAGGGTCTGCAAATTTATCCAAGATGAACTTAATTCTGGAATTAATTAATGCTTGGAAGTTCTTCCGTAACTTCAGTTTCATTACCAACAGTACTAGGTCATAATCACTTCCGATGTCCGCTCCAGACCTGTGAACGTCCGGGCCTTATCGATGCTCGACTTGAAACGGCATGGCGCCAGAATGTAGTTGATCTGGTTATGGACCTGAGCGTGTAGAGCTTTCAGTGTTGTTCTTCGGGACAGCTTGTGTAGAAAAAGAGTATTCGCAATGGTGAGTCTGTGGCCCTTAGCAAATTTTTAGGACATTCAGTTTTCTGTCGTTTGTCTCTCAAATGCCAAATTTCCCAACAGTTCTTTTTCAGTGGTCGTACGCATCTTGGCCATTTTCAGAATCAGAATCAGAAACTGTATTGTCCCCATGAAAACACAAGGAAATGTGTGTGCGGCGTACACTTCATCAACACAACGGCTAAAAGCAATAAGACACAAAAGATTAAAACAAACACACCACAAGCAACAGAGAAGCAGTTGTACACAACATAAATGTAGGTTATCAAATTATAAAAGTCATGCATCCTACATTCTAACCCATAGCAATGAACACCCCCCCCCCCCACACACACACCAGAAGTTAAAAATTACCTCCTACAAAGACACACACTCATGCACACACATATATACAACCACTACTACTGTTAGCCTAATAACAATAATCACAGTGTGATTATAACATATTAAATGATATTGCATCCAATCTAACGATCATTATCACAGGTCCTGATAGTTAAGACTCAACAGCATGAGTGCAATACCAACCATAATGATGGTAGTTCAAGATGGTGATGGTGATGTGGTATATAAGTACGATGTTCACATCGACAACAGTGATGAGAATGACAACAATAGGATAAGGTAATCATATCACATTGCACAGGCTGTTTTGAATTATTTGCAAACAAACAAGTTCATCAGTAGTTCTCAGTAATAGTGGTTAGTGATGATGATGACGACGACGACGGTGACGATGCAGACGATGATAGTGACAATAACGATGACGACGATGACGATTTATGTACTAATAATGTTGAAATATACAATAATTGTAATTCCTACTAGTGATGATGATGATGATGGTAGAGGTAATACACATTGCTGCGATCAGTAGAAAGTATCGCCAAAACTCCCGCTAGCGGCAGGTGAAAGTATTCCCTCCATCCCTTCAAAGTATACTTTGGGCTCGCTGCTAGCCGCGGATGCGAACCGCAGTATTGTTTAAAAGTGACGGAAAGAGCGGAATATTGTTACAAGGGTTCGGGGAAGGGTTAGTTGTAGATCTAGCCCTAGCCCTTGCCTTAACCCTTTTCTCTATAGGAATGCTCTTTTTTCGTCCCCAAAACCCATTTGCCTCCTTGGATTCTTAAATTGTATGAAACCAAGTGAGGACACTGTCCGGCGTCAATAAACGGTTCGAAAAGATTCTCAAACGGTTCGTAAAAGACAGTTGACCTAGAAACAAATACAGCGTGACCTAATTCGTCGCACTAGAGGAGACGAAACTTACTTTTCCGTTTCTAGCTCTTTCACCGACACTGAGAAGTCCCCTATACGCTAATGTGTCCGGGGACGTTAATCTACTTGAACCGACACTGTACCTGAGCAGGCTGCTAACCTCGCCAAAGTATTCACAACTTTCCGGCACCTCTCATAAAAACTCGTGGGTATCGCCATTATAAATTAAAACGAGGTTATATGAAACCAAGTTCCGGTATGGCTTGTTTTGCTTTTATCAAAGCTTGTTGCGTGACTTTTAAATATGGCAAATTGCCGAAAACGACGATTGTTAGAGCCAGAAAACGAGTGGGATAAGTATAAAAACGGTGGAGGAAGTACATGCTCAGTGAAAGAATGCAAAAAACAATCGTAGAGGCCTGTATTTGTGGCGACTTCGGAGGTGCGTCGATCATCGACAGAAAGTGAAACAACATAGCTTCGCCGTCGCAACCTTCACAAAACACGAAGTAACTGACTATTTTAGGCGAGCGTTGTGGCCAAGTGGGCTAAGGCGGGACTAACTTGCCTTGTCCACAAGCTGTGCGCCTGACAGGTGTGGGTTCGAGCCAGCATCTGGGCTTTATGTTTTTCCGAATATTTTTCACAAATTCACAAATAATGTTAGGTAGGTAGGGTTTAGGCGCGCCACTGGCGATAGAAAGGGATAATAAACTGCAGCAAAAAAAAAAAAAAAATGTGAGGGTACGATACAGGTGGCCAGTGACATAATTTGTTATTATTCTTGAATATTTGGAAATAACTCACTAAAACACGCGTAGAAAAAAAACCGGAAGTATTTTTCATAGAGGGGATTCCCGTTGGTGCATAGGATAGCAGAAAAGTGTGAATCCCTTCAAGGGACAAGGGACATACTTTGGCCTGCTGCGCAGCGTGTGCCTGGAGTATAGTTTCTTTCGATCGTAGCTATGTGCAATGGGTGGACGCAAAGACGATATCGTCTTTGGTGGACGGTAGTGATCGATGAGGATGATGATGATGAGGATAAAGATGAGGCTGCCAAGGATGAAAGACCATTTCATATTTCTCTTAACAGGGGCGGATCAGAGAAAATGCCCCCGGAGGTAGGCACTGCCTTTTTTTTTTTTTTTAAATTTTTATCCGGTATACAGATTCGTGCTTGGACTCAAACACAGTAAAGGAAAGGTTGACATGAGTGTGATTTGTGTGTGTGTGTGTGTGTGTGTGTGTGTGAGAGAGAGAGAGAGAGAGAGAGAGAGAGAGAGAGAGAGAGAGAGATCAACACGTGCGTGTTTCGTGTGAAATTAGAAATTAATTGTGAGAGAGAAAAAAAAAAAGGTTGACACATTGGCCCACAGCTAGAACACTTACTTTCTCAGGCGTTGATTATTGCGAGGTTGAAGAGTCATGATGGTGCGGTATCTTCCCGCAAACCGTTCTACGACATCGACAATGTCCACCGTTGAGCCTGGTCTCACCCATCGTTGATCTCAGATAGGATTTCAGCGTCCTGATGCCGCTGATAGTTCTTTCACATTCAGCTGTTGTGATCGGAAGAGTGCACAAAAGGGTCAGTAGCACGTGAATGTTCGGGAAAAAATCCACATTGCATGCTCTGAGAGTCTTGGCCACAGTATCAGGAACGGCCCCTGCAACAGCGCTCTCCCACTTGTGCATCCTTCGGATGTACTCGGTGTCCAGCTCATGAAAACTTGGCAGATCTGCTTGCCATAGACTGTCAAGTCGCTCGATACCCTCGGGTACCTTCCGAAAACCTGCCACTGGCCCGTTCCTGCCTTGCACGATGCACGAGGGTACAAGACCAAGCCCGTCAACAGCAATTTCAGAGCCGGTGGTGAAGCGAGAGTCCAGCTGGGCGATGAGGTGATCCAAAAACGGGATACCTATGGACCTGCGGAAGTAATCTTCAGTTGTCTCTGCTGGCGGGTTACTCCGACATGTCTGTCGTTCTGCACCCCTTGGTCTGCGCAGATCAGAGTCGGCTGTTGCTGCCATCCGACTTGCTTCCTGAAACCAGCTGCTGAAGGTTGCAATGACGTCATCCCTGAATCCCTTAACTGTTGTCTTCACTGCGCTTATTTCTCCGTACGCAGCCACAACATCCTTTGCCTTTTGCTGAAGTTTCAAAGTCAGTGAACGGAGAACTTGCAGGCATTTTCTGGTGACGACAAAAGCAACCAGAAAGTCACCCGACTGAAAAGCGTGCAAAAACCCTCCAGCTTTGGTGAGCGTTTCACTGTCCCAATCTGTGTTCTCCTGCACCATCTGGCCAAGGCAGTCATAGACCACAGGGAAGAGTTCGGCGAAAGTTTCAAAGGCAGAGTGCCTCTCGACCCACCGTGTTTTACACAGGTCGACCAGTTTTCTCCTCTTGCTTTCTGCTTGGGCTGACTCCACCACATGTTCAAACTTTCTCTGTCGTTTTGGAGAAAGAGAGAAGAACAGGGACACTTCTTTCAGGACTCCAAACATGTTCTTCACTTCTAGAATTCTGCAGGCATGAACAACACAAAGGTTCAAGCAATGAGATGCACAGTGGAAGTACAGAGCCTGCTTGTTAAGTTCTTGAATGCGTGCCTGGACCCCCTTGAACTTGCCTGACATGTTTGATGCCCCATCATACCCTTGTCATCTGATTTTGCCGATCTCAAAACCCCAAGAAGTGAGACTTTGGACAATGTTGTCTGCTATGATGCTCCCCGTGATGCCCTCGCACTCCATAAACGCAATGAAGTCTTCGCGGATTTCTTGTTCGTCTGGGTCGACATATCTTAAGACAATAGACAGTTGTTCCCAGTTGGCCGAGTCCACATCAACGCATCCGCTCACGTGCACCGAGGGTCAATGAGAGGACCTAAAGGTGGGGGAGGGGGGCACTTTTTCTTTGTGATGCAACCTTACGCCTTGTGACCCACTCATGTGCCCGAGGGCCAATGAGGACCCTGAACAGGTGGATGGACTAGTGGGGAGGACGCTTTTTTTCTTTCCACCTTTTAAAATTTTTATATTATTATTATTTGTGTGTGTGTTTTTTCCCCTTTTTTTTCTTCTCATTTTTCTTTTCTTTTCTTTTTTTTCTTCCCTTTTTTTCCTTCCCTCCCCTTTTTTTTGGTCGCCCATGGGAGGGGACACGTGCCCACTGTGCCCCCCCCCCCCCCTCGTCCGCCCCTGCTTAACAATGTCCTAACAAACATGATAGTGAAATAAACAACGGACATGTTCCAGGTTAAGAAGTTAAATTTGAATCAGAAAATAGCAGCATTCAAATAACTATTGCAAATTCATATTATTATTATTATTATTTTTTTTGTGACAGTTAAAGTGTTTGTTTTTTGATAGATAGAGATAATGATGACAATGGGGACGGTGATAGTGATGATGATAACGAGGACGCTGGACCTGGCAAAGGTGAATCAGGCCTACTCCTTTTGTATCCAAGCTAATCATTCTACCTGGTGATTGATAATGATAATACTCAGTTAACCCATTCACTGCCACCCATCCTGGGTTACAACCATCAACTATCCTCTATTATCTATTATCACCGGTCCATTGCAATCGCCCTGTACTATCAAGATGTCCTTTTTGGGGACATTCTTGATAGTTTCTTCCAGTTTGGCATAAAATTGCTCCACCTCGTCATTAGTAGGCCTACCACTTTACGTTTGACATCTCCAAAGCGTCATTAGTACCGCATTAGGCCACGAAGTGTGACCAGACAGCTTCTGGTGTGACATCTTTGAGTGCTGAACAGCCAGCAACCAACAAAACTAGTGAGTCAGTCGGTGAATAACGAAAATTATTATTATTATTATTATTATTATTATTATTATTATTATTATTATTATTATTATTATTAAATTTAGCAGCTGTTGTGAAGGAGCGAGAAAAAGAATAATCATAGACCGCAAAAATCAAGCAGCCCCCCCCCCCCCCCCCCCCCCCCCCCCCCCCCCCCCCCCCCCCCCAAAAAAAAAGAAGTCAAGTAGAGGGGAGGAAACTTTGTAATAAACTCCTGTTCTTGGGCAGCTAGAGTTATGTTTAGCAGCCAACATGGCGTACCGTGGGATTGCGAAGTTGCTCAAGATGTTTCATTTGAGGGCTGTGAAGAATATGAAGTTCACATTTGACCCATATTCGACGAATGTTCGATCTATCAGGTCAGTGTCACATTTTGCAACAACCTATTTTGATGAATTATTTGGATGAATGCCTCGAACCCTTTGTCGCCGGTGTCAAGGGCATGTTCTGGATTTTGAAACTTGTGTAGATTAGGCCTACTTTCTTGATATGTGTTTCTAGACTAGAGAAACGGTAGATCTTGGGGTTCCGTTGATTCAATGTCTTAATCCCTTTCAATAAGGAAGTTTAATTGTGTGTGTGTGTGTGTGTGTGTGTGGTTAAAATAATAATTCTTTGCAAACAGGAGTCTTGTTTAAATATTTCAAGTAAATTAGTTTATTTGGTCTTAATTTTCCTACAGCAAAATAAGGCAAAAATTAAGAATGAAATTGCTGAATTTCTGTGCGTGCTTTGTTACAGAGAAGTGCTGTATCAAATGCACTTTCCAAAGATCATCAGCAGCAACCCGAACCTTTTGCTTAAGGTGGATGTCAAGTCAGACAGAACAGAACCAGTGTTAGACATCACATTCGGTTTGTATAATTATGCTTTCAGGCAGTAGGCTAATAAATTTGATGCACACATGTGTGAATAAGAAGCAAAGAAGTTGTAAGGGCAGAAAAAAAAAAAGTCTGTTTATAATATCCGGACCGACCCTAATTTTTTGGACTGACCCTAAACCTAATTTGGTGATCGTCTGGAAAATAAATTGAAAAAAGGCCAAAAAATCACACAGAATGTGGAAAAAATGTAAAAAAAAAAATTTTTTTCGTTAAATGCCAATTTACTTATCTTTTTTTTCTATGTTACCGTAAACAGACATATTATTTTGGGGGGCCTAATAAGTAGTAGTAGTAGTAGTGTGGGGGCAAAACAGGTCGTGAAGCCTTTCTAAATGCCCCGTCCTCAACTTGGCAATAACTCAGTGGGTCTGTTGAGCACGTAAGTTTTGTAAACATTTCATTCATCATAGCAGTAGAACATATTTTTAAACTCTGGAAGTATGTCTGACTGGTTTTTTCAACATATTCATTTCATTATTTAGAATGTTCAAGAAAGGTAGATTATTCCAGTTAATAGCAACTCTGTTAGAAAAGTAAAACTTCCTTATATTAGTATTGGAATGCTGAATAAATGCTTTCCCTCCGGACATGCGTGTAATATTGTAGTGAGGCGATGCAAGGAAATCAGACCACTTTAAATCATCCAGGCCATTGTAAATTTTATATGCTTGTACAGCGTTAGAATTTGGCATGCGCCTGAGGGCCCGGGGAGCCTTAATTCCTGTTTGGGCACCCAGATCTTAGTTGACAGTGCGCCCAAAGGGAGCGTGTAAAATCCTTTAAAAAAAAAAAAGATATATATAGCTCATTGAAGAATTGTAAAATCCTAAAAGAAAGGTAACTCATTGAAGCTTCTTCAAATAGTCAACATCAAAATTAAAGATCGGAGGAAAATGTCATAGTGTCAGCAACAGAAATGTTCCGTTGCACATCGCATTCCTATTTTCTCCATTCGCTTTTAAATAGGTTGCGATGGGTCGGGAATAGTCTCCATTTACGCATGAAAGACGAGCTTTCTGATTGGCCAGTAGTTTATTCAATGACCAATCAGGGAGTCGGTTGCTATCTCTCGAGTGCAAAACATTAAGCAAAACCAAAAACACATTATTGGTTAGTTTTTTTTTATTTTTGTCATTTTGTAATTGTATGGTTAGCATTAACTGGAAGGAATCTCCTAGAAGGTCAGTCGTGTATTTCAAGTTATTTGTCTTTGGGCCCTCCAACATTTTTTGGGGCACCCAAAACTTTCATCCAAAGCCGGCACCCTTGTAAAAACGTTAATTTCTAACCCTGATGTACTGTATCAAATCCCCTCTAATTCTACGGCCATGTAATGCAGTGTTTTTTAGACCAGAGCGATATATTTAACTTGTTACATTTTGTATGTCAGAACATTTGTGCAGAACAGTCACATTTTTTGTCTATAGTATACATGACACCATAATAATAAAATCAGTTAAGCACCAGCCTTATCTCAAGTTTCATTCCTGAATTAAATAATTTTAACTTTTTCTTTTATTTAACTTAAATTATCTGTGACTTGCATGAACTTTTGATGAGACCAATATATTTTCATGTGAATCTTGAGAATTTTTCCAGGAAGAGAGAGAGAGAGAGAGAGAGAGAGAGAGAGAGAGAGAGAGAGAGAGAGAGTTATTGGATTTTTTTCAGTTCATTCATTTAATTTGTGTACAGTGGACGGCCATCGACTGTTGATGAAAACGCAGCACTTGAGCACGCTGGAAATTCTGGATCGGCTGTGGGAGTTTGTGGACGCCAAGGATCCGAAGAAAGGCGAGGCACCCGCCCTTCAGACCAAAGCCAGCAAAGCAGGTGGCAAAGGCAAAAAGAGATAATGACACTGTTAAGCTGTGTGTATGCTTTCTTTGATGTGGAGATATGGGGATTGATGATGGATGACATGCGAAGTGTTCTTTTAAGTTAAAGGGCCAGGGTATTAAGGAGTTTTCTTTCTTTTTGTGTCGCGTTCAGAAAGTGGTTTCTTGCAGGCATCTTCTCACGCTTTGGAGAATCAGTCCCTTGAATTTTTATCAGGCTGGGAACACAGTCAAATGGCCATCGGTAGCTCATGGCGCAAATCCACAAATGACGCAAACCAATGGCAGCAGAGAAGGGGAGATAACTCTTTGCTATCATTCCCTCTTTGCACTGTGGAGGGCAGCAACTAATAAGGGTTATATCCAACATGCTATCAATAAACTCCAATCCCACCTTTTTAGGTGAGAAACCTTCATCACTGGTGTTCTGCACAAACCTTGTGTCTCCCACGTTTCTTTCTTTTTTTGTGTGTGCGCAGAGATGCCAACCCTCAACGGTTTCGCCGTATTATTTTCCGGTGGCAAATAGTTTTTTTTACGGATTTACGCTGAAGTCATTTTTCTTACGTCGAGAATAATTTTTGCAAGAATATATATTTCCAGCTGATGATTATGGCAAAAGGACTGTTACACGTTTCAGACTGATTTCACTCAGGCACTGTCACAGTATAAAATAATGCAGCATATTATATAACGACCTTATAAGGTAATAAATCTATTTGATTAGTTTAACTTATTGCATATCGTAGTTCACAACCTTGTTAGCGGCGCTGAAGCAGCAGCAGCAGACAAAACAATGCAAAGAAATCAATGAGATTTACCTTTTTTTTAAAATTTTATGCCGATACACAACCTCAAAGCGATTTATTTTAAATAACTCTAACATTGACACATTGTGCTGTACATGATTCTGATTCGTAGCAGGTTGATGTTAAAAATTTTGCGAACTGACATCGCTTATCCTTCTGACTTCGGTCGGGATCAAGTTTTACCACAGATTATTATAGAATTCTTTTGCGGAGCTCAGTCATCTTTGATTTTTCCTATATGATTTTTAATAAGAAATCTCAATTCTGGACCTTTGCTCCCTCTTGTTTACTGACAAAATTTTAAATCTACTGACAATTTATAAATTTCTCACTGACAGATTTTTCTGCAGGTTGGCATCTCTGTGTGCATGACTGTAATAGCAATAATAATTTTATTCATTTAAAAATTCACGCGTGTCTTTAGAGCGTCGTTACATAAAAACAAATTTGACTCGCACCAGAACGCACAAGCCTATATAAAGAACATTGGGCAGTTAAAACCGTAATAAAGATAATAGAAATCATGCTGTAAGTCAAACACAATCAAGTACACTACAGAGTACATAATTCACTACAACCAACCAATTTTTTTTTACAGAGTAATTAAAATGTGAATATAACACCATGAGTTTTCTTGGGAAATTGCAATTGTTGTTGCATTCAAAGATGATATAATGGGTAATCACTGCTCAAACTGACCACTAAGCTTTTAAGTTCTGGCATCTCTTTGTTTTGTAAAGAAACAAACTTTTTCCTGCTATGCACACTTTTGTGTGATACTATTTTTAGAATTAACCTTGATACCATGGCATGTTAACAAATGTCTACCAATGCATCAATAAATCAAAATGATACTTTTGAAAGAGGTTGGTTTTTTTGTTTTGTTTGGGATGGGGAGGCAGAGGGGTGTGTCTTAATCTTATTTTGTTCTAGTGGGACAACATTCACTGTGAATTTGGAAAGGATCTGTAACACCGAGTTGTGTAATCTTGGGGCCTGTTGGGTTTGGGTTTTCTCTAGTATAGCCTGGTCGTAACTGTCTTCTCTATACGCATACTTCCTGATACATATATATGCCTACAATATAGATACGGTCGTTTCCTGGATATGTGGGGCTATAGTTCAGATCCATTTGATCCATGTCAGAGTACGGTACCTACTTTCTACGAAAGGCATAGAAAAAGGCTCCCTTTTTTCACGGTCTTGTTGAGGTTTGTCAGGTCAACACAAATCCATACCTGACCTATTTCTTTGCGTACGACCACCATTCCGCCGCATTATGGCATCAGCTGGTCAACCTTTTTGATGACCCTTCTTGCTCCAATTTATCGATTTATGACTTACAGCATCTTGTAATGCTACTGGCTTTCATGCCTAGGCTTTCGGTTGGATTTTAATGTTAGATTCTGTGTTCATACTGCCCAATCGTTGGAACATCTCTGCACTAGCAACGCTGCTGCTACTCTTCAACTAACAAGGGGTGAATGGGGCATATGGCTTGGCATCCTGTTGGATTTTAATGCTGTATTCTGTGTTTATCCTGCCCAATCCTTGGAACATCTCTGTATAATATTCTTGTTTGAGCCCTTGTTCTGTTGCGTTGGCAGCTTTGCTTGCAGCGGCATTTTGCTAGGTCCTGATTTGGCTCCTTGTAGTCTGCTGGACCAGTTAAAGAGTTCCTCTTTTACCAGACCCCGACAGATCTTCTTAACATTCACAGCGAGTATTGAACCACTTTAAAAAATAAGCTGACATTATTTTCTTTATTCTTTCTTTTTTGTTGTTGTTGAAAATTTAGTTATTTTTTTAAATGAATAAATTCTGTAGTTTTTATGTCTATTAATAGCAACTGCAAGCCAACATTCTTGAGCTAAACATAAGCCGGCAAGAGACGGAACCAATTAAAAAAGTGGTTCGGCAGGGTTTTTGGTTTTAGGTAGATACAATAAACCCTACCCTACCTCAGACGTACCTTTGAAGTTGCGTACGCCGATGGTTCCTTTAGTAATAGGGTAAAAGGTCACACAACTATGGTACTGAAAGTCCACTTTATCATTGTGTAAGTGTAACAAGTGTAATCCAATTTTTGCCAAAATTAAAAAAATAGTCTTTGAATTGGGGGCCTTTAAAACAATGATTAACGAACTGCATTTTGCTCTCTAAACACAGAGTTTATGCTTGCATCATTCTCCTCTGCAACATCTGCTCATTTCAAAAGCTGTAGGGCCTCTATGATAGGTCGGCCTAGTGCCTCAGTGGCCTAGACATAGTTCAGATACACTTCAGGGCCTTGGAATGTACAAAATGAAGTATTCGACCAAGAGGAAATGATCGGAATTTGATTATCAATGCCTGTTGCGTTAATATTTGTTTGTTTGATGGCATTGGCTTGAAAAAATGTTGAGCGTTGCACAGAATATTGAAAAAGAAAGTAACAGAAGTGCTGACAAGAAAGTGCAAATATGAAGAGGTATTCAGGGAGCGAAAAATGTGTGTTCATACTTGGGTGTTTGAGAAAGAGAGAGAAAGAGAGAGAGAGAGAGAGAGAGAGAGAGAGAGAGAGAGAGAGAGAGAGAGAGAGAGAGAGACAGAGAGAGAGAGACAGAGAGAGAGAGAGAGAATTGTTGTGAATGTTTTATGTATTTTGATTTTTTGTGAAATGAGTTTTAGTCTTTGTAAAAATGTCTGCTTTTGTAAAGATTTAAAATTTTGTAAACATTTCTGATTTTGTAAACATTAAAGCGAGTTGCATGTTGGGAGAATTTGTTAACTATGTATATGTATAAATAATAAAGATACTTATAAAATAATCTGCATGTATTATATTGAATGTATTGTGTGTGTGTGAGTGCATGTGTGTGTATGTTTGTATGTGTGTGAGAGCGTGTGTGTGCATATATGTGTGTTATGAAAGAATCCCATGCTTTGTACAAAGAGTTTTCTCTTTTCTTGTGCACTGAAGATTAAATTTTTAAGCAGCTGAGATGATTTTAACTATGTCCTATCTTTGAATATGTAGCCAGTTTTAAAGTTAATCAAAAGCAAATTGCAACAAGCTGAGATATGGTTGAATATATGATACCAGACAGGAGTCGCAATTGAAATTTGTTTTGCATTCCTGTTTCCAGTAATAATAAAAATAATAATAATGTTAATAATATATTATTATTATTATTAGTAGTAGTAGTATTAGTATTATTATTAATATTGATAATAATAATCTTTAATATTAATAATAATATTTCTATCCTATCCTATCCAATCCCGTAACTCGGAAGTCATTGGGGGCACCACAGAGGATCGTTTAACCAGCGTACTTCATCTTTCTCTGTCCGCAGCAATCCTCATGACTTTGTTCAGTGTCAAGCCAATCCATTCTCGAATGTTGTCCGTCCATCTCTTTTTCTGTCTCCTTCTTCTTCTGCCTCCTTGCACCGTGCCTTACAGGACGGTCTTTGCAAGGTCTGGTGACGTGGCCATACCATTTCCGTTTATTCACCACTGTGGCCTTGTCATCGAGTTGTCCAATGGCTTGTGTGATGGTCTGTCGGACTTAGTCGTTGGTGATGTGCTGGATATAGGAAATGCCCAGAAGTCTTCTGTAGCACCTCATCTCCATGCTTTGTATTCTTCATTGTAGGTCTGCTGTGAGGGTCCATCTCAAGCATATCGGAAGATGGAGATGACAAGGGCGTGCAGCAGCCTTACCTTGGAATGGAGACTGGTTGTCCTGTCTTTCTAAATGGGCTTCAACCTTGTAAGGGCAGCGGTTGTTTGTGCGATCCTGGAGAGGACTTCCTGTTGGGACCAGTAGTCTGATACAATGGCTCCTAAATATTCGAAGCTATGCACTGTGTTAAGGGATTGGACTTTGATGTCTGTGTTGATTCCATTGGTGTTGTTTGGTCATCATTTTGGTCTTTTCTGCACTTATTTTTATTCCAAAAGGCTCTGGAGGTGGTGTCAAGCCTCTGTACCAGCTGTTCAAGTTTTTGTTCCTCTCCAGCCAATCCATTAATGTCATCCGCAAAATGGATATTCAATAATAATAATAATCTCCAATACTATTATTACTACTAATCTTCATTAATAATAATAATTTTCATGGTACTGTTCTTGCCAGTTATAACTCGATCACCAAGTGCAGCAATTTGCGACTGTGAAGAAGAAGAAAATCAAGTGCAGCACAATTCAATGTGCAAGAAACACCCACCCATAGTATTGTTTTACTATGAAAATTTTATTTGTCCCGATGTACATGAAACAGTGCAGTGGTAGTTAATTACAATTTACGTCACACACGAATAATGGCAAGTAACATTGACATAGTACCACAGTACTTGTATACTGTTTATGAGCTTCCAAAACACGACTTTATCTTGTGACTATATTTTCATAAATACAGTTGGATATAATTCAAAGTGTATGTATGAAAAACAAAAGCACATACATCCAAATGCATATAATGACTAGAGTTTCCCAGTGCGATAATGAAATGGTGATAAGGTTAATGAGTGTTTGAAATGTACATACATTATCATGACTAGGTGTTCATGGTGGGAGAATGCAGACGAGGCCTTTGATAGAAGGCTTTTTGAGTAATTATTATCTAGCATCTAATATAAAAAGGTAAAGGTAGTCCCATAGCCTGTGGCCGTAGGGGAGCGTGATGTTGGAGATCACACTTATCTTGGGCCAGCGTAATGAGAGTGATGCCCATCTCTCTCCCTCACTGCTTTACCTTCCTCACCCTTAAGAGAGTAGGTACTCGGTCACAGTTGAGTCAACTGGGGGCGTTGTTATTTGTCGCTTCACGTTTTGCGGTCACCCATCCAAGTGCTAACTGCACTGGACGATGCTTAACTTGCGACACAGTAGCGAGTGCTCCATTGATTGATTGATTGATTGTTGCTTTAGGTCCAGCGGACTCTTCCGAGCCAAATCAGGACCGGACAACCCCCGATCTGCATAAAAGATCTGCTGAAACAACCCTAGTGGGAAAACTGAATGCCCTCCACCGGCCAGTCACTTTACAATAAAGACATCCCACGCAGGGGACGGCTGAGGCTTTACCCCAACTAATCGAACCCCCGGTTACAGAAACAAAATAGAATACAAACATCATTATAAATTATCAACAAAACACATACATATAAAATGCCTATATTGCTAAATAATAACATCATAGGAAGCCCTAGTGACCACCCGGCAGAAAGCGTCCAATACTCCCAAGCTGACCCAACAGACCTCATACACAAACAAGGAGTCTTGTCCAGGAAGAATTTTCAAGAAAAAAAGTAGGTCATTGATCTAACGAAGAAGAAGATAGTATAGCAGAGTGACGGGACAGAGCAGGAATGGGAAAGAGCAAATGAGGAAGACAGCGACAGTGGGAATTTAAAGCACTAAATTTCCAGAAAGTGGGGATACTATTTATACTGAAACCCCCGGCACTCCAACGGCAAAGCAGGTTTTCAACTGGGGCTTTCACTTTTCCCTTTATAGGTTAGAACAATCTACAGTGGCAAGATTGCTCATGACCCCAAGGGGTACGAGTGCTCCAACCACTGCGCTATCCGACACACATCTAATATGCATTACATCTATGGTGCTGTCAATAAAGCCCAGTTCTATCTCTGTAGGTGGGACACCGCTATCACCGGTGTTCTGCACACCTCTATCACTGGTGTTCTGCACAAACCTTTGGTCTTCTTTGAGTAATTATTGCTCAGTGGGTATTGTTTACAAATATTTCTGCTTAGTTTGATTTAAAAACAACGACAATAAAACCAACAACACTATACATTAAAAACAAACCAAGAAAAGAACCCAAAACAAGAACAACAAATTTAAAATAACAACAAGAACAACCAAAAAAGTAACAGTTATGTTCATATATATTAAAAAAAAAAAAACACTTAAAAAGAACACCAGAAGAAAAAGCAACAGATGGTTAAATTGATGACGGTATAAATAATTTCCTTTTGCTTGATAAACAGCTTGACCCCAAAAAATGTAAACACACAAACATTAACCAGTTTGATTTGTCCCCAAAATATACGTGCATTATTATTTTTGTAAAAACCCAAACAAACAAACAAAAAACCCTAAGCACACCCCCTAAGAAAAAAAAATTAAAATAAAACAATTGAACAAAAAACTCGAAACAAACAAACAAAAAATAAATAAAATAAAACGGCGACAACAAAATAAAATCAAACAATTAAGCGGAATAGTAAAAGTGGAGGTCGACATTTTGATTCAGTGCTACTAGCTGAAATAAATACACAGGACTGACATGACTAAAACCCCAAAAATACTATATGATAAAACATAATAAAATATTTAAAAAAATAAATCAAGAGATAACATACAATTGGTTTTGTCATAATGGTTGTTAGCAAATGGTGATACTTATGGAAACATTACATAAAAAAAGAAGCTACAAATGTTGTTGGATACACACACTTTTGAAACATTCACTTTGTACTGAATGAATGATATTTCTTTCATTTAAGCTGTACAACTGCATGAATGAATGAATGAATCAATAACAACTCATATAACGTAGACAAAGGAATTATAACTCAGAGCACCCAATGAAGATTTAATTATATGAGTCATATTGAGTTATAATTCCTTTTTTTCTATATTATCATTCAGTGATCAATAACACATGTTTTCCTACACAACATGTATTAGTATAACAAATGAAAATTCCCACATCCGAAGGTGTGCTCTCACAAACACAAGAACAACTATAGCAACACAAGCACTCAAGTTGAGTAAATACCTTGCCCCAAAGTCTAGTTGGTTGTTTTATAACCTTGCATTTTATATTTCAGTAGAGATAAAGAAGACACTGAAACAATGTCCAAATGTACAATACCAGGTTAAAATGATTTCCCCCTTTCAAAGTAAAGCAATAACAAAAAATATTAAAACACACATAGGGAAAACCCCCCCAGTTCAGAATCCTGATTCTAAAAATGTTTTACCCCCCCAAAAAATCCATTTCATGCAAATTGGGATGCATGAACACATTACCTAAGAGGGATGCATGAACACAGTACCTAAGAGATAAGTTTTTTGAAAAGAAGAAACATGATCGAATGATTACAACCCAAAGTGTAAAAGTTATTAAACATGCAAGAATTTGAACACACCCCAGATATGACGTTTTATGTAAGTTAATAAAAATTATCGACACATGTTAGATTATACATCTCAAAATAAACAGTGTATTAAAATGATTAAAAATGATAAACACAAAACAGTTTGAACACCATCCAGATTGGTTCAAATTTATTTGGGTTATTCAACATGATCAAGATCAAACCAGATAAGTGAAATGGGCATGTAATATTATCACTTGGAAACCAACCTTTCATTGTTCATGAGTGAGTCAATGTTATTACTTGGTACAATTGTTCTTTTTCTCATTTGTGTGGTCCTGTTCTGCTCTTTGCAGTCCACTGGACCCTGTAAGCAATGAATAATTAACTTTCTCATGTTTTTCTTGCTTGTTTTTTGGCCATTGGATTACTATTGTATTTGATGTAAACAATATAATTTACCAAAAAAAAACAAAAAAAAAACCCTCAGAAAAACAGTTTAAATAATAATGCTAATGGTTGACTTATTTTGAAAGCGTGGTCTGCCAGTTCAATTATGTTTTGATAATATTGATAGCAAATGTGATATTAAAGCATTATGTGTCGAAGCCTACCGAGATCTGTGTCTTAAGGCAAAGAGTCCATGCAGGCGTTTGATACTCGGCATAAGGATTATTAGAGTAATTGATACTATTAGATCAGTGTTTGTTGTGTAGATCATGATTTAATCAGAAACTGTGGATAATGCAGTGCTAGTCTTTGATTTAATCACAAATTGATATTATGCAGCATCACTTTAATGTTTAGCGGTGACATTTTACTTTAGTACCGTCTCGCAAACTGTGTATATAGTAGAGTATATGTTTCCAGAATCTGGAGTCGTCTGGTCGTATTGAGTAGGGATTATCTTGACTCAGATTCTATGATTTACCTTGATATATTTTCAACAACGTCAGACAGCATCACCCAGCTTGATCGTGAACTCCCTCACATTTATGATCAAATACTGTGGAAATCAACTGGCCCAGATTCCCATTTCCATTAATCTCAGTGGCTTCCTCTCAAATGTTCTCCCTCTTTTAATCAACATTTTTCAACTTCAACTTTAGTAGGCTGAAGAAGGCAGTGCGATGCTGCCCATATATACCAAGCTAAATCATTTAATCCGAGTCAAAATAATATCTACCCAATGTATATAGAGCACAAAAAGCTGGAAGCTCATACATACAATGATACAGGGAGGCACTGTGGCCTAATGGTAGAGCTTTGGCTTGCGGATCTGAAGGTCTCTGGTTCGAGCCCAGGCCGGGGTATTGTGTTGTGTCCTTGGGAAAGACACTTTACTCTCGTTTCCTACTCCTTCGGATGAGAGTATAAACCGAGGTCTAGTCTGCGTCACATACATTCCATCATAACGGACTTTAAAGATCCTGACACTCATGTCCTAGATGGGTGAGTGCCGGTGACAAGAACACACCCAGCATGCTCCTAGGTCCTTCTCCCCCATCCCTGGCTGCCCAGGATTGTGCTCAGTTGTCTGGAGCGTTATTACAATGCACCTAAAGGCTGCAAGTTGGTGCCTCAGGCGGCTTGAGTTAGATCCTGTATCGGCCAGCGCCTTGAGTCTTGTCAAGTATGGCAAGAATGTGCGCTATAAAAATCCTCGATAATAATAATAATATTACATGTACTATCAGTACTTCCTCACATAGACTCTTAAGCTAGTAACTTTGACTACACATTTTAGTTAAAACTTATTTATTACCAAAATAAAATAACTTTGCGGTTTTAGCAACAATTTTGTTGTTCTCAACAGTTTGGAACGAGTTTGTCAGATGATCATCACACAGTGTTATCAAAATCAAACAATGTAAAATGAACTTTGGCAAGATCACAATAACTCAATTGCAGTGCAACATGTGGACCAATTATTCATGAATTTCAATGCATATGTGTAACAATACTTAAATAATTTCAGTGCAAACATGTAACAATAGTTCACTATCAACAGTACAAATATATATACAGTTGTAATGAGTAACAGTACAAATATGCAACAAATATGAATGAGTAACAGTACACATATATAATATAACAAACAAACAACAAATAGCAATGACGTAACAGTACAAACATGACAAAAAATATAATAATAATGATTAACAGTACAAATATTAAACACAGTAATGATTAACAGTAGATGTCCCACAACTTGTTAATGATTAACAGATCAAACATGTACCGATTGTAATAAATAGCATGTAAAAATTCAACAATGAAATGTGTTTACAGATTAAGTACAAGGATTTACAAACTTCAGATTATACCTCAACACCTCAAGTGTTTAGAGATTATGTATAATGATTAAAATATACATGTCAGATTATACACGAACACCTCATATCACCAAGTGTATTCACAAACATTGTCCACTTTTCTTTTTGCACTTTCACATAAACAAGAAGTTTACTTACAAAACTGTAATGTACCCTTTAAACATTCAAACAAAATAGATGTAACATCAAATGTTTTACCTAATGTTTTTGGGACCATCACAAAAAAAAGTGGATTTAAACGTTTATAATAATTTTTTTATGGGGGTGGAGTGGGGGTGGGGGGGTGGGGAGGATGGGTTGGTAGTATTACACAAAACAGATTATTCACACATATTTTACCACTTTTTTTGTTTTTTTTGTTGGCACCATCACATAAACAAGAAATTTACTCACACAACTTTACCATTCTCTTTACACATTAACACTACATTTCATTTAACAAAAGCTTCACCTCACTGTTGGACACCTCACAGAAAATGTGTATTTAAAAATGTACCTTTTGTGTATCTTCACACAAAACAGGTTATTCACAATTATGCAACATCACACAAACGCTTTCATTTAAAAAAAAACAACAACAACAATAATTACCTGACGTTTTGCACAACCACCCACAATACATATAATTTAACAAATTCTTTACTTCATTTTTTTTACCATCACGCAAAAAGTGTATTTGAAAAATTTAACTTATGCGTACATTGACACAGGTTAAAATGTAATCTCATTCTCTTCTGGTTCTGGTGAAGTACAGTGCTACTGTACATCCATATACTGCTAAAAGCGCAGTGGTGAGGGGTGCGATGCTGCTGTTGTTTAACGGCTTCTAGCAGATGCTAGAGTGGTTTTGTAACTCTCAATAGATGTCGAGTTAACAAAAGAATTATCCATGTTGGGCAACATCACATAATAAGTTTTACGTTTTTGAAAAAGTAACCTTTTCTGTAACATTTAACAAAGTTAAGTTTGTTCAACATTTGTGAAAAGTCCTTGTTTGTACCATCAGGGTAATTGTTTTAACCACCGTCACTAACACGCGTTAATAAGTTTATTAACACATTTTAACGTAATTATTTGCACCGCCAAACAAGATCAAGTGTTTAAATCACACATGTTGGGTACTGTTCTTTGGCATCAGCATATGACAAATTAGGGAGTTCGAAAGTATAATATAGTATAATGTCCATACACAAGTATAGTAGTACAGGATTACTCAACTATAGTAAAAATACGATATAGTAAAATACGATTACTCGCACGTAAGTATACACTAATACAATTGCTTACGTTTAGGTATAGTATACTTCTAAGCCAAACTGTATTTCTAATTATGTTGCTTGATATTTCAACACATAACACACACACACCAAACAATGCTTTTTGTACCCACTACCCGAACCCTTGCTAGATGGTGATGGCAACAGCAATAACCACAACACCAACAATAATAAAGCAACAAAATAGCTTGTAATAATTGTTTAATACAGCTAGTTTTATGGGTACAAATGTTAACAATTGAAACTGAACATTTTCTGATTCATCATGAAATAAAAATTTGATAGACCTTTCCCCTTACCCTTTCTCATCACTTTCCACTTCCCCTTTCTCACCTCTTTCCACTTCCCCTTTCTCATCTCTTTCTCCTTCCCCTTTCTCATCTCTTTCTCCTTCCTCTTTCTCATCTCTTTCCCCTTCCCCTTTCTCATCTCTTTCCCCTTCTCCTTTCTCATCTCTTTCCCCTTCCCCTTTCTCATCTCTTTCTCCTTCCCCTTTCTCATCTCTTTCCCCTTCCCCTTTCTCATCTCTTTCTCCTTCCCCTTTCTCATCTCTTTCCCCTTCCCCTTTCTCATCTCTTTCTCCTTCCCCTTTCTCATCTCTTTCCCCTTTCTCATCTTTTCCCTTCCCCTTTCTCATCTTTTCCCTTCCCCTTTCTCATCTTTCCCCTTCCCCATCTCTTTCCCCTTCCCCTTTCTTTCCCCTTCCCCATCTCTTTTCCCTTCCTCATCTTTCCCCTTCCCCTTTCTCATCTTTCCCCTTCCCCATCTTTCCCCTTCTTAATATCTTTCCCCTTACCCTCTCTTTCCCCTTTCTCATCTCTTTCCCCTTCCCCTTTCTCATCTCTTTCCCCTTCCCCTTTCTCATCTTTCCCCGCCCCCCTGCCCCTTCCCCCGAAAAAAATCATATCCGAATCGATATATTTAAATTAAAAAAAATTAATGCACACATAAATAATAGTTATAAGTAAATAAATCGACCAATAGTTATCTTTATTGTTTTGTAATCACTAAAATCCTAAGACGTGCGCAATAATAGGCCGTTTTCGGAAATGGGAGGTAACTTGTCGTTTTGTTTTATTTTTAGTTATCTAGCGGACGTCTCGTCTCGGAACACTATGAAAACTATCCCGGAGATGGAGATGCAAGCTTTTCTTCGGGAAAGGGGGGTTGTGGTTGCCTGGAAGTGCAAGGGCAAACTAGCGGAGCTAGCTAGGATTGCAACTGAAATCAACCTTTCGGTAGATCCGGAAGGTTTGATGGAGGACAGAGCAGAAATGGTAGTCGAGAAACTGTGTTCTTTTGCAATGGATTTCCGCCTCAACGTTAGACAATTGTGGCGCACCAATGGGGCAAGCCGGCCAAAGTTGTTTCCCCTTGTATTTCCGAGGACGGTCTATTCAGTGCCTCAGAATAAGTAAATAAAATATACTAATAAATAAATAAATACGCAGAATAAATAAATCTCTACATAAATACATAACATAAAATAAATAAACAAAAATTGCGATGCATGAATAAACATTTATCCTCCAGTAAGTTTTTCTGTGGCAGTGTGGCAAACACAACGATTCATCGTTAATTGCTTTATTTGAATTTGTCATACAGTGATGACAAACTATGGACGAATACCACACGCACAAGCACGCACCCTCTCACCATGCACCCTTACCCACCTCACACAATGCACACATACACCATCACCCACACAGATAACCACCCTACACACACAAGTCCTATAACATAATTATAATATTATTATTTTGTGTTAATCAGGTAAATAAACAGTTATGTTCATTCTCAATTTCTTACCCCCCCCCCTACACCCCCTCCTCCCCAAAAAAAAGAAAAAACAAGTTGATTCGATAATATGAACATGCATATTAAAAATTCGCTAAAAATATGTTGAATTCACTCAATAAAAATGTATAATACAAATTCATGAACACTTTATTAAAATCAAATGATGCTGTAGCAGTTTTTACACTCTTAAGTTGGGCCGTTTGAAGAATAATTCTATTCCAAGGTGCATTTTATACAAAAATTGGAGTATAGCTGAAATTGTATAGAACGAATAAACATTGAAGTTTCACATCTACACCCGCCCTTGGCGATAATATGGCAGGTGGGGATAAAAATCCCATGGAAGCGGGAAATTAACACTGAACCACTAGAACAGTCATATATTACAATTTACACAGTGAAGATCATATCAACTTCAACCTCTGGTTTTTATTCAAGCCCCGATTTGTCTCCCATGTTCCCCGTTGTTCTTTTACCTTTGTAAAACAACAACAACAACAACGGTAATATTTAAAGAAATTCTACTTTAATAAAAAAACAACCCCCATTATTAGTTGCTAAATTTGTATTAAAAACAATATTTTAATTTGGAAAACGATTCTGCAGCACAGGTGAGATTTATAAAGAATGAAATATTTACAATCTGGCCACAATTGTTCAAGCTGCTTGAATATATCCGATTTGCACTGTATTGTGTGGTACAGGGCTGTTATCAGTTTACCCCCATTGGGTGCCGGGGGTTTCAGTATAAATAGTATCCCCACTTTCTGGAAATTTAGTGCTTTAAATTCCCACTGTCGCTGTCTTTCTCATTTGCTCTTTCTCATTCCTGCTCTGTTCTATCAATCTGCTATACTATCTTCTTCTTCGCTAGACCAGTCTCCTACCTTTTTTCTTGAAAACTCTTCCGGGACAAGACTCCTCATTTGTGTGTGAGGTCTGTTGGATCAGCTTGGGAATATTGGACGCTTTCTGCCAGGTGGTCACTAGGGCTTCCTATGATGTTATTATTTAGCAATGTAGGCATTTTATATGTATGTGTTTTGTTGATAATTTATAATGATGTTTGTATTCTATTTTGTTTTTGTAAACGGGGGTTCGATAAGTTGGGGTGAAGCCTCAGCCGTCCCCTGCGTGGGATGTCTTTATTGTAAAGTGACTGGCTGGTGGAGAGTATTCAGTTTTCCCACTAGGGTTGTTTCAGCAGATCTTTTATGCGGATTGGGGGTTGTCCGGTCCTGATTTGGCTCGGAAGAGTCCGCTGGACCTAAAGCAACAATTATGTAATGTAATGTAATGTTATCAGTTTGAAGGAGGTATCCTTTTGTTCATTGTACAAAAGAGACTAACTCCATTATTATTCAGTATTTAATTAAATAGCCTAATTATACGTTTTAGCACAAGTCATTGCTGTTTGACTACATAACCTAATTAGTCGCACAGTTATTACATTTTCAATCAATCATCGAATGCCATAATTTAATTTTTTTTAAAATTCATTCATTTATATTAGGCATCTTTGTGATTGTATGACATACATAACTTAATACTAATTACTTGTTATTTCATTAAATAAGCTAATTCTTATCACATGTTATCTTATGACATAACTTAAATTTCTGTTTCTTTTGCAAATGTCATTGTTCTTTTGGAACATAATTAAACCGTCTTCGGAAGTATCTTGTCTGTTTGTTTTGTTTTTAGTTAGACTACCTAGAATTATCCCGGCGGACATCTCGTCTCACAACATTATGAAAGCTTTCCCGAGCTGCAAGCTATTCTTTGGAAAAAGGTGGTGGGGGTTGGCTGGCAGTGCAAGGCCGAACTAGCGGAGCGAGCTAGGGTTGCAACTGAAATCAACCTTTCAGTTGAGCAGTTTCAGTAGGCGAGAAACTGTGTTGGTTTGTAAAGGATGCCCACCTCAACGTTAGACAACTCTGAAGCAACTTGCGGGCAAGCCGGCCAAAGTTGTTTCCCTTGGTATTTCCGAGCATGGTTTAGTGTTTAGCTTATGTCATTAGTTATCTTAATTTTCTTACCGCATGTTATATAGTTATTGTATTACATAACGCAGTTCTTAGCAAAAGACATTATTATGTTACAACATGACCTCACTGTTAGTGTTAGCATGGTATAACAGCGTAACTGTCAACAAGGGGTTCATTCTTTATTGTAAGCTACTGTAATTTTATATGCAGATAATACAGAAAGAATCTGAAAAGTGTATTAGAAAAGGTTAATGTAGACAGGATGTTAAGAGAGAATATGCTGCAGATCAGAGAGAGAGAGAGAGAGAGAGAGAGAGAGAGAGAGAGAGAGAGAGAGAGAGAGAGAGAGAGAGAGAGAGAGAGAGACGGTAGCTGCCTATAAAGGGCCAATTTTAACACAATCACTCGTGTTTGAAACCAATATGATTTTGAAAATAAATAATTAATGTAATGAATAATTAAAAATGTCACTTAAATGAAAGCATAAGGAAAAAAAAAAGAACGGAAAAACAACAAAGATGAAGAAAGGAAATTAAAGATGCTAGAAAGAGTCTAGCGAGAGAGAGAGAGAGAGAGAGAGAGAGAGAGAGAGAGAAAGAGCGAAAGAAAGAGAGAGAGGGAGAGAGAAGAGGGTGGGAGTAAATTAAAGCAGAGTACTTGAACAAATTGAAGAAAATTACCACACATTCAAAAATAATGCAAAAGTAAAAATAAAATAAAATGTTGTTAAAATGCATTTTTAAAAAAATGAAAGCGCACTGAAATATGAAAATGTCCATACAAATAAAGCAACAAGCAGAAGACATAATGGTAAGGAAGTAAATACATAGAATTAAGCAAGCTAAGCAAATCAGATGGATTAAATCTTCTCCGTACGAAGAGGTATGTTTTTTGTTTTTAACCCAGAAAGCGATTAAACAAAAAAAATCTATACAAAATTGAAATTTTGCTCCCACTGCTTGCAAAAGGTGTATAGTCTAGTCCTCAAAGATACCAAGGGTAATGTGTATCCAAATGTAAGCGTCAATATTGATTCAACAACAATTCATAGAGTAATAAAATGTGTACCCACTAAAGAAACATACGTACAGTTAAACTTAATACTTGTCCATTGCGAACAAAATGGTGCATACATCTTTTGGAATTTTACCGATGTATAAATTCAAATTAGTTGAGGGTTGAAATAAGTTAAACGTAATAAATGTTCATTGTTTTACAAAATGAATATTCATTCATTTGCGATTCAACATCATTCATTAGCAGAAACAAGCTAATTTTGCTGGTTATGTCCACACATGAGCTATTGCCCTTTTGACACACATTCGATCGCCTTCCATACAAGTTTCTCTCTCTTTCGTACTCAAAGGAGGAGAGAGAGAGAGAGAGAGAGAGAGAGAGAGAGAGAGAGAGAGAGAGAGAGAGAGAGAGAGAGAGAGAGAGAGTTTATTTTGGAGAACGAGAACGGGGACACCTTACTTGACCGGTTGTGCAAAAACACCTCCATGGTGATGACAGAGATTGACTGTCAACAATACTTTGATTGAGATTCATATTTCATAACCTCCAGGAATATCTAATAACTTTTGTCCCAACAAATATTTCTGTTGAAAGTAATGTATGTAATAGATTTGTATATTAAATTATGCCAAATATAAGTTATAACTTCCAATTATATAAAACATTATACACAACAAATTGCTGTAGTTCCTTAAAAAAAGAAAGAAAGGTTTCCTCCAAAGAAGCTCTGCAATTTTTAAAACACGAGATCCAACAAATGTATGCAGTGTTCATTAAATGAGGCCCACAAGCTTGTTGCAGTATGTCTTTTTGTCCACTCCCCAAATAATCATAAATGTTAGTTAGTTAGTTATTCATTGCTTACAGGGTCCAGCGGACTGCAAAGAGCAGAATTAGGACCACAAAATCAGGACCATAACTTGGTTGAAAGACTACTCACCTCTAATTCGTATAAAAGATCTGCTGAAACAACCCTAGTGGTAACACCGAATGCACTCCTCCAGCCGGTCACTTTACAATGAAGGCATTCCACGCAGAGGACGCTGAGGCTATACTCTTAATTTATCGAAAGCCCGTTTACAAAAACAAAATAGAATATAAACGTCATTATAAAATATCAACAAAACACATACATATAAAATGCCTACATTGCTATATAATAATATCATAGGACCCTGCAAAATAAATATGGAAACAAAATCCGTTGAATGTAAATCAATGTAAATGTCTAATATAACTCTTGAAAAATGTGCAATACCTTGGGTTTAACAAACTGTTGCAGTCTTAAAGACAAATTTCCATCATAATTTGTTGTAATCTAAATTGTGTTTAGGCATGCTGGGTTCTCTATTAAATCGTATATGTTGTAATCTTTAAATAAAACCTTTAACATCTGAAATATATGTATTCCCCTATATTAAGCTATTAACTGTTCAATCTTTTAAAAAAAATCTGACAAATATGTATACTGCTACTAAATTATAAATATTGCAATGTTTAAAATTCATATGTTCAATAAAACGTTGACTTTCTACTAAAATATGTATAAAAGAATAAAATGTTGCTCATTACATTAAACAAAGTAATTTTTTTTTCTCCAAAAGCTATATAGAAATATTAAACAATGGAACACATATTAAAACAACAATTTTCAATTGAAGTATGGGCATATATATATATATATATATATATATATATATATATATATATATATATATATATATATATATATATATATATATATATATATATATATATATATATATATATATATATATATATATATATATATATATATATATATATATATATATATATATATATATATATTATAAACAAATAAGCACTTCTTATAAGTTTCCAATTTAATTTTAATGTAAAAATTTGAAATAAAAATGTAATTTTAACAAAGGAAAAAAAAGAACTTCATTTCAAAGGTGAACGATGGATGATTATATAAATATGGATAATTAACTGTCAATTAATGGATTGTATGCACAAAGCGTTTAAATAAATAAATAAAATATAAAATAAATAAATAAATAAATAAAAATTACCCTTAGACACTGCATCCCTACTCCTTCGGATGAGAGTATTAAGCCGAGGTCTAATTTGTGTGGAGTGAACAAAGAGGAATTTGGCTGAGGTCCAGGGACCGCCTACCAGCTGGGAGAGGGTGTAAAGGAATGACGCCCACCCTCTCTCTAATTCCCTCCTTTCGACATACGTATTGAGCCATTGTAATCGTGCATTTTTGATGACTAAAAAACATATAAATTAGGGAAGGAAAGACTAGCTTGCTTACACAGAGCTAATTACTCCTGAAGTAGCCTGTCTTTATCAATGCATAGCTTACAGTTAGTATTCCCCAACAAAGCCCAACTACAAATCTAAGTGTAAACACATACTGATGCTCAGTTTACAGTCACTATTGTAATATCAGAAATGTTGACAACGAAGATGTGGTAACTCAGCTTAGAGATAAACAGATAGTATTGAACAAAACCTGACGTTAATTTACCAGCTCTCTAAAGGGAAGGTTCGTAGATGTTAAATGAACATTCTTGAAACGGTCACTCCTGATACCATCAAGCAGAACTCGCTAGGAAGAACATGTGACCAGGGTCACTTGACCGCTAGTTAGCCACGCGAATCATATCACTTCTATATCTACCCAGCGATTCTCCTCGGACATGAAGTTGAGACGTAACAGATAGTGGCCCAAACGCCGGACAGGAGAGTAGAAAATTCTGAGAAAAGATTCCTGTAGTCGTGAGAGCGAGATGAGTGGTCGGAGGTGACGTAGAGACTCCTGCATATCCCTGTAAACCCCACATTAACCGGGTAGTCACACGCGAAGCTTGGGACGAAGAGGGTCTAAACAAGGAGCGAACTGCAGTGAACAACAATCCTCAGCCATCATCAAGAAAGTGATAGACTAGAGATGGTTTCACGATTCCCAGAGACTAGAAGTAAATTAACAATAGTAGTTTCTAGTACTTGTATGTTTATATATTATATTGACCGAACCGTGGAAAATTACAATCCCTGACGCACGCATTCCATCGCATGGACTTTAAAGATCCTGACGCTCATGTTACCGACGGATGAGTGCCGGGTACACAAATACGCACTTGGTCCCTTGTCCCCATCCCCGGTTGCACAGAATTGTGCTCAGTCGTCTGGGCGTCAAACTATGCGCCAAAAAGTTGTAAGTTGATGCCTCGGGCGCCATGAGTAAGATCCTGTATCCGCCAGCGCCTTGAGCAGCTCTTGAACTGGAAAAGCGCTCTATAAAAGTAAAAAAAATTGATGGATGACGATAATGGTGGTGGTGATGATGATGATGATGATGATGATGATTATTATTATTATTATTCCTAATATTATTATTATTATTATTAATATTGGTATAATTACAAAACCTGCGAACTAATGCTCAGAAATGTACCATTTATCAAATTGAAATAAAAAGTATAGCCTATTAGTAAGTAATTGCACTTGTGTTACAATTTACAATTATTATTATTATTATTATTATTATTATTATTATTATTATTATTATTATTATTATTATTATTATTATTATTATTATTATTATTATTATTAATTACTATTATTATTATTATTTTTTAAAATAAAAATTATAAATAAGCTTTACAAATAAATATTTACCCACCGAGAGTGTCCTGTTTGTGTTGTTGCAAATAACATTTAATACATTTCATGATTATGATATTCTTTCATGTAGTCCCACATTTGAACTTCATCAAATATAATTTACATTCAACACACATTTGTTTTGATATTTAGTTTTCATTCATACCTCGACACTGTGGCCCAGCATTGTGGAACACTCTCCCCCAGGACTTGAGAGTTGTAGAGACACTGGGCTCTTTCAAGAGGCGTTTAAAGACGTATCTTTTTTGACTATTTTTGAGTGTATAATCACTATACATAGAGAAATTCCATCTTTTTTTTTCTTCTTTATTTTCACCTTTTTTCGCCAATTCCCTGCGCCCTGAGCATGCTGCCAGCATGGATATGTGTGCCATACAAGAGGACATCATCATCATCATCATCAATACAGATCTACAAACTTAATTTTTATTGTACCAAGAAAAACAGGCTTACAGTGAATCTGATGTAATTTGTTCACACTATAGAATAATAATAGAAGAGTTTATGAATCCACATTAGCGATATGAAAGCTCTTAAAAGGCATGCGAGCATCTTAAACTAGAAGGGTAAAGCCCATATGACTCACATGCTCCTAATGGAACTGGCAATATTTAACATGAAAAATGAGTGCCCAGTAAAAACAAAATGAAACGGTGGCATTAAAATGCAAAGTAATAACGACTTTGATCTTTCTTTTGCTCTTGACCTTGAGATGACAATGACCTCTGGCTCCAAATAAACTCATGTACTATCAAATAAACTACAGCAAAAGTTGTATTATGACAATAACAACAAAAAATGAAAAAAATAGATGGTCTTGGGATGACCTTGACCTTTAGTGAATTTGACATTGAGATGAACTTGACCTTCACATGACCTCTCAAGCATGTATGGTCATATAACTCATTTTTGTTGCATACTAATGGTTAAATCAACAGCCATTCCATTCTATTTTTGTATGCTTTTGCAAGCCTAAAAATGAACTTGACCTTCAAAATCAACGCAAAACGGAACATATATGAAAAATCAATCTATCATCTCTAAACACAACGTTTGGACTTTATATCTCTCATAGTTTAAAGTCAAGGTCACTTCAAAATACCTATACTAACCGACTTTGGACATCTCTAGTGATTTGACCTTGGAGTGAGATTGACCACATTTGTTTAGTACGTGTGTCTCATTGATGTCTATCATGCATTTAAAAAAATCATAAATTCAATGTTAATAATTTAGAAAAAATTGAAATTTTGTGAACATTTGTCATTTTTTGGACTAAAGTTGTTGACTCTGTGACCTTGAACTTGAAATGAAGTAATTAATTCACTGATCATTTATGAGGTCTCATGGGTATACACAATCTTACCAAGTTTGGTTGTAATATTTGATATAGGTTCTAACATAATATTCCACTTGCAAGTTTTGCACAGACAGACGGCGGACAGACAAATAATAAAAAGAGTAATTTTTGGACTATTTAGGACTCATCTCGCGCACATATGCAAAAATCTGGATTTTTTTTTTTGGGGGGGGAGGGTGGGAAGGGAGGCGATGAAGGGGTGGGGGGTGGTAGGACGGTGGTGGGAGGGAGGGGGAGTGGTGAGCAAATAGACTCACATTGCTATGCATGTGAGTCAAAAAGACATTGGGGATCTTAGATTATTTCCCACTGTCTAGTAGCAAAGAGCTTTGGGATAGATAATAGTCATTAAGCCTCACTCAATGCCGCGCGCACAACAATGCTCCCGCTTGGCGAATTCACAACAACGCCTTGGAACAGGTGCGTCACGCACCGCTTGCGTTCAATCTGTTTTGAGCGCCTGTGCCACTGTTCTAAAGGAAGATATACGCCATTTACTGCTATAGCAGACAACAACAACGATCGATGAGACCATTAGACTAAAATTGCAAAACATTCTACTTTATGCAATGTTAGGCCACTTCTATCTTCATTCTGTAAGCCGTTTTACTTCGTTACAGCCTTTTTAAAGTACCATTTAAAATATTTTAAATTGTTTATTCGTCGTATATTATCGTAGGTACGTGTTTGTAATTTGTACAACAGTACTTAACTCATGGATACAATACACAAATGTCAGCTGACAACATTAACTCAACACAGCCACAACAAACGATAACACGAATGGTGAATTTCTCAAATCATCCACAAACGGCAAAATAATGTGTAGGGCACACATTTCACTACCAACACTTAAAATTTCAAATAGCAGGTGTGAACGAACGAACGATCGAACAAAATAACCTTACACAACTCCTGCTATTCGCATTACTAAGATTACTTCGCTCGTATCTCGTACCAGCCATTGTATTTAGCCACATTTAAATTTCCATAGCAGTCATTCGTCTTCACACACTAAAAATACCTATACTGTAAACATAGGTACTGTGTGAAAGGAAAATATATTAATGCGTTATATTTATGTGCAATGTCAAATGACAAGCGACTTTGCAGCCATGATATAAAACTGAATGGGCAAAATCGTTAAGATGGTTGCAGGAGAAAAGCCCCATACCATACAGCGTGATTGAGACCAGGCGAAGAGAACTATGCTGTATGGCCCCCGTCTACCGTACCGTGCCATCTCAGGCATGCTGTAATGTTAGGTCCATTAACAGAGTTACACTTCAACCAACATAATATTTACACTACTACCTATCCTGCCTTCCTTGAATTTGGAGAAGCAACAACGATGAAGAAATTATTCATTTTGGAGAGGCAACAAATGAAGAACTTCTTCATTTCAACAACGAACCATACTCACAAACAAAGCATACCATTTTTGTTTTCGCATCCTAAGTAAGACGAAATTATTGCACGTGAAATCTGCACAGAAGTGTTCTAGACGTCCGACTCGGATTGAGACTGAGGTGGCGAGCGGTTAAGACTGCGCATGCGTATCAAGTCCA
Organism: Oncomelania hupensis; assembly: GCA_036898135.1. Lineage (NCBI taxonomy): Eukaryota > Metazoa > Mollusca > Gastropoda > Littorinimorpha > Pomatiopsidae > Oncomelania > Oncomelania hupensis. Next base: position 11,064,888 of record CM072526.1, on the reverse strand, counting down.
TGTGACGATACTGGGATTTCCGCTCGCCATAATAAGAATTCGTCGTGCGATCGTCTGCAACAAAAGTAGCAAACTGAGGAACACACTGACCAAATACCTATGAAAAAGTTAATAAATTGATGATGTAATTCAAAACATACTTGTGAGGAGCAAACTTATTACCCCCCTCCCCTCCCCCATTGATTTAAGAGTTAAATGACGTCATTGTACGTACCGACGTAACTTTGTTTGGTGTTGTCCATCGTGAAAGAGCTGATGAAGGACTTCCGGAAGCGGCTGGCACGCTTGCGCACATTGCCCAAAAATGGCGCTGTAGAGATGGTGTAGAGAATAGGATTGATGGCGGAGTTGAGCGGCAAAACGAATACAGCAGTCCATGCATACACCTGAAGACAACAATAGTCAAGTTTAAAAAAAATTAAATGGACTGGCATGACAGGCCCAAGCTGTAACATTTATAGGTCGTTCCATCCCTCCCCCCCTCCCATCCCCCCGCCCCCTCCCTCATCGCCCTCCAAAACGGCGTAGGTTTTCAGTGAATGTGACTATTGATAAGACGGTGGCTCCACATTACGAACATCATACGAACGTCGTAGGCTCCTACAATGTCCCGATTAAGATTAAGCTGAAGCTGTGCAGACTCACATCATTGGAGGAGCTGCATCCACCCAGCGAGGCAAAGCCCAGCAGGATGATAGGCACCCAGCACATGAAGTCCGTCATGACGATCAGAGTCATCCTGCGCGCCATGGCCGCGTCATTCTTGGCTTCGTTGCTGCGTACGGCGCTACGCGTTTGCTTGGCGATGAAGAACATCCACAGGTATGAAAAGAAGATGACGATAAAAGATATGAAATTGAGCACCTGTTGAAGAAAAAACCAAAAGAAAACAAAATGAAATAATGCATGCATCGAAGAAAATTGCTCCGAGGCAAAATTTGTGACCAAAACAGTAAAACAGAAAGAATGAATCAAAGAGTTTATTCGTCGGCCAAAATTTACTGCATGCATGCGAGACAAAGTAGAGTTATAATGTCTCTATGCATAGCCCCATATCCAAAAATGAGCAATTTGATTTCAAAACCGTGGAACAAAAAAGAAGACGATTACAGTCCTTACCAAAAACACGGCAACAGAGTATTCCCAGCCTGGTGGCCTAGCTGGCGTTATGTGGAGGGCTAGACACACCCCAGAACGACCGTAGAAATCGTGGAAGTAGTCCATGCCCAGCAGAGGGAAGAGAGAGACCATGAACACTACTCCCCACACAAACAGCATCACCATACAGGCCTGCGCCAGACCTAGTCTTTTGAGCTGCAAACAGAAAGGTGGATGCAATGTTAGACAGAAAGAAAATCGACACAAAAACAAAAGACTACCGGCTAGTCTCAATGACACCCGTTTCTTCCAAACCTTCCGAACACTTCATCTGCCTTCATCTCCATCTCCGTCTTGAGAAAGACAGCATCCAAAAGCACTAAGATATTACGGTTTATGTACTTGCTACTCCTGTGAAATCTAGCTACTGACAGTCATGAACAATATCAAGTCACCTGATGCTGGCATCCCAGACGGACATGGCAACCTTAGACTTTAGAAAAAGCGTTCGACACTGTCTGTCGTCAACAATTTCTGACAAGCTCGAAGCACTACAGTATCGATGGCCCTATTCACAACGGACTTTCAAATTTCTTTATTCAACGCAGCATGATGGTGGTCTCGACGGGTGAAGCGTATGAGAAGGCGGCAATCCTGGCGGGCGTTCCGCAAGGTACAGTGCTTGGTATTTTTGCTATTCCAGAGACACATCGGTAACCTTCCCAGTACCGTCAAGTCAACCGTCGCGGGTGTTTATCTTCAATATTCAGAGGCCCGAACCTTCAGTTAACCTCTTCACCGGGTTAATGTATTTCCTTATACAAACACCCCTGGTTTAAAATCCTACTACACCTTACAATCAAGCCTTACCCTGAGTGGAAAGATGATACAGATCAGACGATCCAGGGTAATCACAGTGAGCGTCAACACGGAGAGCTCACTGGAGAAAGTGGAGATGAATCCAGAGAACTGACACAGCTCAGAACCTCTCCAGACTTGATCGTAAATAATGTAGACTCCTCTATAATAGCTGTCCACTACTGCGATGATCAGTAGATACACTCCCATGAAGAAGTCGCCTATGGCCAAGTTAGTGATAAGGAACGAGTGTACCTGAAAAGAAACAAAATATCAAGAAAATTCAAAAAGCGTTGCAAGATTAATATTCAAGGTGTAGATTCAAGGACAAATTCAACTGTGTTCAAATATAATTATCAACTCGATGATAAAGTAAACGTAATAAATGGAAAACCTAGCCTTTGTAAGTAAAAGTAATAAGTTCTCATAATGAAACGGATTGAATTGCTCTAATATAGCGCAGGTTACCAGCTCAAAGATCTAACTCAAGCTGCCCAAGACGCCAACTTGCAACATCAGGCGCACTGGACAGCTGAGCAACCCAGTATAGTAGAAATCACAATGGCAGAAGCATTTACGCGAAATTTATTTTTTGTCTGTATAGCGGTTAAAATCAGATTTCAATCCTAAAAGGTTGAAGTAGCCTAAATTGATCTTACATAGCGTTTTTCCTATTTCAAATAACTAGTCAACACACGAAAAACAATGCAACAAACGTTTTGGGTTGAAAGCTACACATTTTCGATTTATCACGATTTTTTGTTCAAAGTAAAATCCTAGCGTAAAATTAAATTATAATTATAGTAGTCTTCCCTGCAGGGAAATCAATATTTTAATTCAAATATTCAAATAATATAGCCACACCTTCCCGCCACTCAAGTCACGTGCTCTCCAGCCAATCACGAGCAAATTTCCAAAGGAGGCTACCATTCCGAGGACCCAGATGCTGACGCGGAGGACATAGTTCGACATAAGATCCTCGCATGACGAAAATTCGTCAGGCTCCGGAAAACACTGAGGCACATCCTTCGCTAAGCAGCAAAACCAGGCTCCGTCAGTGTATCTGGTGTCAAGGACACATCAGGAAGGTCAAATAAATGCCAAACACAACCATCTCAGAGAGAGAGAGAGAGAAAGAGAGAGAGAGAGAGAAAGAGAGAGAGAGAGAAAGAGAGAGAGAGAGAGAGAAAGAGAGAGAGAGAAAGAGAGAGAGAAAGAGAGAGAGAGAGAGAGAGAGAGAGAGAGAGAGAGAGAGAAGGATAAGATAAGATAACAATTTTATTTTGCAAGGGTAAAAGAGTAAGCGCTGGATGCGCTTTTTTACATCTTGCCCTTGGGGCTTGTAACAAGAACTATTAAATACAACAAATGAATGTTATAACATTAACATCATGGAACAATAACAAATAAACAATATCATCATGGAACAAATATTTTAAAATTTGTTTTTGAAAACATTAAAGCATATTATTGATGTTAATTTTTACAACAAATAACGTTTATTTAATTTTTAATGTGTTTTAAGAGACGTGTTCTAAATGATGTAATTTTATATTCTGGAGTGCGAAGATCGTCAGGAAAGTTATTCCACAAAGTTGAACCAGAATAAGCTAGACTAGTTTTGAAAAGATCAATTCTTGGAAGTGGAACATTTAATTTTGTGGACGATCTGGTTTTTTGGGAAAAAAGAGAACAAAGATAGGAAGGTGCATTGCAAGAAAGGATCTTGTGCATGAAAACCCCTTTATTAAATTTTAGTCTGTTGGCAAGAGGTGGAATATTAATCCGTTTATAATCATCTGGAGATATTTTTTGTTTAAGAATAATTTGTTTAATTGCACGTTTGTGAACTCTAATTAAAGGCTTCATTGCATTGCCACTAGCAGAATCCCAAATAGTAGAGGAATAATCAATAAATGGTTGAATATGACCAGAATAAAAAAGTTTACGAGAATGTAAATTTAAAAAATGTTTAATTCTTGATAACTGATAAGTCCTTTTAGAAATGGTTTTACTAACATTTAAAATATGATTAATCCAGGACAAATTATTGTCTAAAGTTATACCAAGAAGTTTATGAAATTGTACTTCATCAATTGTTTTATTGCAAATTGTTAATGGACGAAGTTTTATAGATACATTTTGTCTTTTTTGTCTTGTTGTAATTAGGAGGAGGAGGAGGGAGAGCGGGAGGAAGAGGGGGAGAACGGACAAAAGTGAAGAAGAGGAAGAATTGTGCAGGCTTACACACTTATGATGTAATACATTGAGATTGACTCTTGTTCTAGTTTACCTTCATTGGGATACTGTGGATACTCATCCGGACTAAGAAATAAAGATTTAAACAAACCAGTGTAAGCTGAACATGAAATTTCGGTGCAGGGCAACACCACTACATTAAATTTCGTATCCTGACTCGGTTCCATGTAATTATTAGCTATCGCGTTCAATTTGAAATTGGCGTCCTCGGTCCTTTTTCCGAGTACACCGCGACAGCAAAAGCTCGTTGACTGCTGTGGTGTTTGTTTTTGTTTTATTGAGGCAAGTTAGTTATCCTTGCCACAGTGTTTTTTCTTCAGGGTAAATAAATAAGTAGTAACCTAACTAAAACATAGAATGTGGAAAATGGAAATAGCCTTGATTTTGGTAAACAGTAACACATACATAGTAGTAGCTGTACTAGTAGTTGTGCTGCTGTTGCTACTACTACTACTACTACTACTACTACTACTACTACTACTACTACTACTACTACTACTACTACTACTACTACTACTACTCACCCGATGCTCATCTATTCAGTCTGACAGAGCCTAGGCCAGGAGAGGTTTAACCAGTCATGGCAGCAACTGGCACACTCTAGTAGTAGTAGTAGTAGTATTGTAGTAGTACTTTGTTATACGCTTGAAGCTCTATAGTCACGGGTAAAAGCGCAATTTCACTGCAGTGAACTCATCAAAATAGAAAAATGTAAGTTCGCTCTCCTCTAGGGACGAATTACGGGTCAAACTGTATTAGTTTCTTAGGTCATCTGTCTTTTACGAACCGTTTGAGAATTATTTTTGAACCGTTTGTTGACGCAGGATAGTGTCCTCACTTGGTTTCATGCAATTAGAATCCAACAAGGCAATTGGGTTTTTGAGACGGAAACGAGCGGAATATGGTACAGCAACATTCGGGTATATATTTACAGTGAAATTGCGCTTTTCACGTCACTATGCTTACTACTACTACTACACTACTACTACTACTACTACTACTACTACTACTACTACTACTACTACTATTACTACTACTACTCCTCCTCCTCCTCCTCCTTTAAGGTAGGCCTATCTAGCAGAGTGTGCCAGTTGCTGCCATGACTGGGTAAACCTCTCCTGGCCTAGGCTCTGTCAGACTACTACTACAGTAGTAGTAGTAACAGCAGCAGCAGTAGTTGTGGTCTAAGGCGGGCCTAACTTGCCTTGTCCACAGGCTGTGCCTAACAGGTGTGGGATCGATCCCGCCTCTGGACGCTTATGTTTCTCCGAATAGTATTCACTTTCGACTCGGGTTTTCTTCGGGTACTCCGGTTTGCTCCCCCAGCAAAATTTTCAAAAACACTTCTAATATTAGGTAGGTTGTGTAAGCGTGCGCCACAAGCTGCGACTACGCCTTCTCCAGGGGAGACGACCCAGAATTTTCCAATAAAAGGGTACAATAAAGTGTACAAAAAAAATCAACAACACCCCCCTCCTCTCCCCCCCCCCCCCCAAAAAAAAAGAAAAAAACAAAAATGAATTAAAAACAAAATAGTAGTAGTAGTAGTAGTAGTAGCAGCTTTAGGATAAAACAGGCCGTGAAGCCTTTCTTAATGTCCTATCATCGTCACCTTCACTTGGATCTGATATGCATGCAATTTTCCTATGATTCTTTTAAAAATCATCATAGCCATAAAATAATTTACATTTTGGAATCTCGTCCAACATTTTTAAAAAATCAGAATTTATGTTAGTTTCTTATAAAAATGTATTTAGTGAAACAGGAAGGTCTGCATGCAATTTTCCTATGATAAAAAAAAATCATCATAGTCATAGAATACATTTTTTTAAAAAAGGGGAGGGGGGTAGGGGGAATCTCCTCCAACTGGGTTTTAAAGAATGAATGTTAGGTGCTTTTTTGAAAAAACAGAATTAAAACTGGAAGGTCGTTCCAATAAGTGGCGATCTGGTTAGAGAAATAAAACTGTTCAAGGTTAGTGTTACAATGTTGAATACAAAATCTTTCATTCTGTATTACGTGTTCTATCACAGTGGGGTGAAGCAAGAAGTCTGACCAGTTCAAATCATCAAGGTACACTCACAGTCTGGTAGATTAAAGTTCCCGACACATGCAAGGATGGGCAAGTAGCGAGAGTAGCGACTACATTTTGTAGTTTCGCTACTATTTGGAGTAGTTTGTAACGATCCAAACTACATATTGTAAAAAAGTAGTTGTAAAGCAGCGAACTACTAATTTGTCAGTAGCGAAGTAGCGAAAATGTGTTTTTCGCTACGCTACTTTCCTTGCCGTGTGACTTGCACTTTCAGTCAAGCCGAAGCGAGTGCTGTTTCGCGCGAGATTGATCGCTTGCTCAGCGAACGGAAGCATGATTGTGATAGCCTGAAAGCAAATGCCAACCACGTGACTTTCAAAAGCGCGCGTCAGTCATCTCAGTCTTTGTTCGGACAATTCAAGCACAGAACGCACAAATTTTAGACCGCAGAAGATGGAGAAACTTCCAACTTTGTTTAAACCATATGTAGAATTGTTTTCATTTCAAAGAAGAAACGGACAATGCATTTATATTTAAATGCAAGTACGGATGCAATGAGTATTCAGCGAGCAAGACGACAGCATCCAATCTAAGGCTTCATCTCAAGTCTGCCTGTACAACCTTATGGCTGTATTTATGTTTTGTATCAGACATAACAGAGTACATATAACTTTTTTTTTCTATTTTCGACTTTTATTATTAATTTATTATTAATAATATATTTTTTTATTTTGCAAATGGTATATTTATATCATACATAATGTATTAAGTGTGCTCCTATATAATGATCTTGACTTGCAATGTTATCAATAACAAATTATGTAGTCTAAGGAAATATTTTGTATCTTTTTTTGTAATCTGATGAAGAGCATATATCATTAAAAGTAATTTTTTTCTTGTCTATTTAAAAAATTTACTTACATTTAAAAAATGCTTAGCAGTCCCAGTTGTGATTACAATTTAAAAAAAAAGTAGTTTGAAAAGTAGTTAGCTACTTTTTTTTAAAGTAGCGTAAAAGTAGCGAACTACATTCCTTCAAAATGTAATTGTAAAGTAGCGAACTACTTTTTTAGACTAATGTAACTGTAGTGTAGCGGACTACTTTTCAAAAGTAGTTTGCCCATCTTTGGACACATGGCATACAGGGGGGTCTTGATAGTGTTTGATATCATCACGATTACTATCATACATCTCCCACACACGTGAAACAACCTAGCAGACACCATCGGAAACATGGAACACAATGAATCTGGACATGTAAAATATCGAGTACCCTGTAAAGTGGTGAACTGTACACTCTCAGATACACGAAGTCTGCTTCAATCGAAAATAAAAGTATTAGAGAGAGATGGGTTAAAATATGGTACTCACAGCGTTTTCAAATTCCTTAAGCCATGGAAGACGTTCTTCTCCACCACCACGATAAAGTTGGCAGAGATATCTCTGTAAAACGACAAAACAAACCCAACGAGTAAACAAAAATCCCGTTTATAGTATGAGTGAATGAATGAATGATTAATAAATAAATAAATAAATAAATAAATAAATAAATCATCATCATGATCAATCATCATCATGATCAATCATCATCATGATCATCATCATGATCATGATCATGATCATCATCATCATGATCATCATCATCATCATCATCATCATCATCATCATCATCATCATCATCATCATCATCATCATCATCATCATCATCATCAAAACCCCGTTGGAATGCCGGGATTTCTTATAAATAGTATCCCTACTTTGTGGAAATTTAGTGCTTTAAATTACCATTGTTTCTGTCACTCTCCTTTGTTCTTTCTCGTTCCTAATATGTTCTATCAATCTATTATGTTCTATCTTCTTCGATAGACTAACCAACTACCGTTTTTCTTGAAAACTCTCTCAAAACTCCTCATCTGTGTATGGGGTCTGTTGGGTCAGCTTGGGAATATTGGACGCTTTCTGCCAAATGGTCACAAGGACTTTCTATGGTATTATTATTTATCAATGTAGACATTTTATTTCTTTGTTTTGTTAATATTTTATGATATTTATATTCTATTTAGTTTTGGTAAACGGGTGTTCGATAAATTAGAGGACAGTCCCTGCATGGGATGCCTATATTGTAAAGTGACCAGCTGGTGGAGTGCCCTCAGTGTTACCATTAGGGTTATTTCAGCAGATATTTTATATGGATCAGGGGTGAGCCCACTTTCAACCAAGATGTGGTCCTGATTCGACTCTTTGTAGTCCGCTGGACCCTATAAACAATGACTAACTAACTAAAATCATCCATCATCATCATCATCATCATCATCATCATCATCATCATCATCATCATCATCATCATCATCATCATCGTCATCACCATCACCATCATCATCAGATCATGGATGCTGTATACGCTCTTTCCTCCTAAATCACCCATTAGGCCCAAGCCTGTATCGGCACACACGCTCACATACGTTTCCCTGACTCTCTCATACCTAACAAACACACATCTATCACTTAAACATGTGGCGTAAAGGCATGGAGATCGCTACTAGAAGACGAAAAGGAACTCCAATGAACGAATGAATCAATCAATGCGAGCATGAATCTTGAGTAATCTGGGTCTCATACAAAGTGATAGCTGGCTAAAATGTAAGACCCGAGTATTATCTACTTTTAGGTTATTTCGATGCAAACAAGGCTCCTGCATTTCATGATAAAGCTTTCAAAGCTAAGCGTTGAAAAGGCCCCAATTCCAAAGTTGTGTTTACTTGTGGCAAGAACTGGGTTACCCTTAAATTCACATCGTTATGACACCAAACAATGATATAGTGGGCAATCGTTGCTCAAACCAACCTCTAAAGTTGGAATTTTCCATTTGACGGGGAGTTATTTCCCCTGTTTTAACGGCACAGCCCTGTGACGCTTAATACTATTTGTGAGTGAACCACGCGAGCTGGAAGTGTGCCTGTCTGGGGTCTGGTGTCTGGGGTCTGGGGTCTGGTGTCTGGGGTCTGAGGTCTGGGGTCTGGTGTCTGGGGTAGGGCAGAGTCTATGTTATCAACCTAACATGAAAACTTCTGAAGAATGAAGACTTCTGGGCATTTCCTATACCCAGCACATCACCAACGACGAAGTCGGACAGACCACCACACAAGCCATTGGACAACACGATGACCTGCTCACAGTGGTGAAAAAACGGAAACTCCGATGGTATGGCCACGTCACCAGATCACCAGGTCTTGCAAAGACCATCCTGCAAGGCACAGTGCAAGGAGGTAGAAGAAGAGGGAGACCGAAAAAGAGGTGGAAGGACAACATTCGAGAATGGACTGGTTTGACACTGAGCGAAACTATCAGGGTTGTTGAGGACAGGGAAAGATGGAGTACGCTGGTTAAACGATCATCTGTGGTGCCCCTACGACCTCCGAGTTATGGGATAGGATAGGATAGGATAGGATAGGATAGGAAAATGAAGAACTTACAGCAGTTTATTTTTTTATTTTTTGTTACTGTATTCTGCCTCATACTTATTCGGCTTTGGCAGATTCTATTTTTATGTCCAGAATGTTGGCTAACCCTTGCTATTAATAAGCACCCAAAACTACGGAATGTATTCAGTACAAAATAATAATACTTTCGAAGGAGTTTTTGTTGTTGTAGTGCGCTTCTTTTTTCATCGGGGCAACACTCACTGTGAATGTTTAAAGGATCTGTCGTAGGGGCGTGGTCAAAGTGGGTCCCCATTTCAGAAAATGAAATTCGTCGGCTATTACAAACCCCACTGTGCTCATAGTGAAGACATGGTGGTCCATATTTATTTGCAGTCGCCGTCTAATTCTGGTAGTAGTATAGAAGTTTGGGGTGTCGGATAGCGCAGTGGTTGGAGCACTCGCTACTGTGTCGCAAGTTAAGCATCGTCCAGTGCAGTTAGCACTTGGATTGATTGATTGATTGATTGATTGATTGATTGATTGATTGTTGCTTTAGGTCCAGCGGACTCTTCCGAGCCAAATCAGGACCGGACAACCCCCGATCCGCATAAAAGATCTGCTGAAACAACCCTAGTGGGAAAATTGAACGCCCTCCACCAGCCAGTCACTTTACAATAAAGACATCCCACACAGGGGACGGCTGAGGCTTTACCCCAACTACTCGAACCCCCGGTTACAAAAACAAAATAGAATACAAACATCATTATAAATTATCAACAAAACATATACATATAAAATGCCTATATTGCTAAATAATAACATCATAGGAAGCTCTAGTGACCACCCGGCAGAAAGCGTCCAACACTCCCAAGCTGATCCAACAGACCTCATACACAAACAAGGAGTCTTGTCCAGGAAGAGTTTTCAAGAAAAAAGGTAGGTCATTGAGCTAGCGAAGAAGAAGATAGTATAGCAGAGTGATAGGACAGAGCAGGAATGGGAAAGAGTAAATGAGGAAGACAGCGACAGTGGGAATTTAAAGCACTAAATTTCCAGAAAGTGCGGATACTATTTATACTGAAACCCCCGGCACACCAACGGGGGTACTGTTGCCGCAGTAGCACTTGGATGGGTGACCGCAAAACGTGAAGCGACAAATAACAACGCCCCTAGTGGACTCAACTGTGACTGAGTACCTACTCTCTTAAGGGTGGGGAAGGTAAAGCAGCGAGGGAGAGAGATGGGCATCACCCTCATTAGTCATTACGCTGGCCCAAGATATAGTGTGATCTCCAACATCACGCTCCCCTACGGCCACAGGCTATGGGACTACCTTTACCTTTTCTTTCTTTCTTTCTTTTTTTTTTTTTTAGTATAGAAGTAGTATTTTTATTTTTAACTGGCAAAACTACACACTATTTAGGCAGTAAAAAGCCTTTATGAGAAAAGATGAAATAATAGAATCCAACAATATTGAATTTAGAATGTACATAAAACACTCGTCTTTACAGTAATGCGATGAAAGAACATTAAAATCACAACACAAGACCAAATAAATGTATAGAAATGTGAAAATAGATTGCGCCTACTAGTATTTAGTACTTTAGATATGTGCATGAATCGCTGCTGAATCGATTGGTTGGCCTTCTTTCGGGAAAAATCTTCTAGTTCGTTTGATTTGAAAAATGCAACGACCCGCGAATTTCGCTGACATGACTCCAACACCTTGTGTTATTATGAGTGAACCCTACTCCGCTGACCTTCCCATACCGCGGACTGCACAAACTAACACATTAACTTGACTGACAGCTGTTACACTCACAACGTTAACAGTTTGTCCAGTCCGCTGAAGGCCCCGTTCTCCACCGTCTCTATCTGGTTATGAGACAAGTTGCTGAAACACAATGCAACACAATACAATCGAAATTTATTGTCCGATAAAATGCGGAAATTTGCATTTGGCTGAACATACAACAACATCCTTAAAGACTACCTTCCCCTCAAAACAACAACATCAACAACAACAACAAGATCAAAATTCAAGGTGGCAAGTCACTCAAACGTATCTCCATATACTCACACACAAATAAGTTTGTTTCAAAAGTTTCATTTTCTTGGCTGTGCTATAACTGGGCATTATCCTAAAGGAAGCCAAAGGAACACATGGAATAATAGGACACGATCTGAGCGACGAAAGCATGCACACTATTTTCAGAGAAGTCTGGACATACCAAACAAGCAAGAAGAGCTGTTTAGAAGTAGGCTTAATTATAATCTTTCTATTCAGACATCAAGACCTAGTACTGCATTCATACAAGTTGTCAACGCAGACTTCCTAAACTCACGAGCATGTACACATAATAAACAAAACAAAACAAAAAAAAACCAAAAAAAAAAACAAACCATTCAACCCAACAACCTCTGAATTCAAACTGAAATCAAGACAAGCGATTGAACTTGATGATGGTAATGATGATGATGATGATGATGATGATGATGATGATGATGAAGAAGATGACGACGACGATGATGATAGCCGTGACAGTATTGTTGCTGTTGTTAATGACAGTGTTTACGATGACAACAGTATTGTTGTTGGTTTTGTTGTTGTTGTTGTTGACGACGATGACGACGACGACGATGATGATGATGACTACTACGACGACGATGATGACGGCAAAGACGACGACGATGATGACAATGATAATAGCCGTGACAGTGCCGGTGGACAGTATTATTGCTGTTGTTAATGACAGCGTTTCCGATAATCACAATATAGTTGTTGCTGGTTTTCTTGTTGTTTATGATGATGACGACGACGACGATGATGATAATGATGTTGACCGCGTTGAAAGTAATGCTGCTGATGCGCTGATATTGATGATGACGTAGTTTTTGTTGTTAATAATGATGAAGTTGATCATGATGATGACGACCACCACGTCTAAATATAAGGATGATGACGATGATGAAGACGACTACGATGACGATGATGATTACGACGACGACAAGGATAATGACGATGACTTTTATACTAATGGATGGTTGTGGGGAAGATTGAAATAAAATGCATACTCACAGTAAGTGAAGCTGACGAATCCCGACGAAAGAATATCGATATATTTGTTTTATTTGGTGATAACTCAGATCCCTGGAAAGGAAAAATAAATAAACATCAAAATACAATTGATAGTTGAAGAATTACCGTACCCAGTTAAAGCTGTGATAATGCCATTGACACGGAAATGTTTATGCGTTTAACAAAACAATTTCAATCATTGAAAAAACAAGTCCACCTACAAATCTTACATCACCGAGTTTTTTTTTTTGTTTTTTTTTTGGCACCATCTCTTTTAAGCGAAACAACCACTATCTGTTCTACAAAAATGTTTTTGCTGTTGTTGTCTCCCTTACACCATAGAACACCTTGCATAAGTGTAAAAACTTTGCTGGAGGCGAAACGAGCTTTTTGAGCGGATCGTGGATTTTAAATATAACGAAAAAAAAAAAAAGAGAAGATGGACCTCCGATCTTTAAATACAGCTGGGATTTTATTATTTCCTATCCTATCCTATCCTGTCCCATAACCCGAAGGTCGTAGGGGCACCACAGATGATCGCTTAACCAGCATACTCCATCTTTCTCTGTCCTCAGCAGCCCTCATGGCTTCGCTCAGTGTCAAACCAGTCCATTCTCGAATGTTGTCCTCCCACCTCTTTTTCGGTCTCCCCCTTCTTCTACCTCCTTGCACTGTGCCTTGCAGAATGGTCTTTGCAAGGCCTGATGATCTGGTGACGTGGCCATACCATCGGAGTTTCCGTTTCTTCACCACTGTGAGCAGGTCATCGTGTTGTCCAATGGCTTGTGTGATGGTCTGTCGGACTTCAACGTTGGTGATGTGTTGGGTATAGGAAATGCACAGAAGTCTTCTGTAGCACCTCATCTCCATGCTTTGTATTCTTCGTTGGAGATCTGCTGTGAGGGTCCATGCTTCGCAAGCATATAGGAAGATGGAGATGACCAGAGATCGCAGCAGTCTTACTTTGGAATGTAGACTGATGGTTCTGTCTTTCCAAATGGGCTTCAACCTTGTCAGGGCAGCAGTTGTTTGTGCGATCCTGGAGAGGACTTCCTGTCGAGACCCATTGTTTGACACAATGGCTCCTAAATATTTGAAGCTGTGCACTGTGTTGAGGGATTGGCCTTGTACTTTGATGTCCGTGTTGATGCCATTGGTGTTGTTGGTCATCATTTTGGTCTTCTCTGCACTTATTTCCATTCCATAAGCTCTGGAGGTGGTGTCAAGCCTCTGTACAAGCTGTTCAAGTTCTTGTTCCTCTCCAGCCAATCCATCAATATCATCCGCAAAACGAAGATTGGAGATTGCTCTGCCCCCTATGCTGACTGTGCCTTCGTGATCTGCAAGAGCATCTGACATGATGCGCTCTAGGAAGATGTTGAAGAGTGTTGGAGAGAGTAGGCATCCTTGACGCACACCGATTGTTGTTCTGAACCAGTTCCCGATGACGCTGTTATGGAGGACTGCACTGGTAGCCTTGTCATACAGGCTTTTGATGACTTCTATGATTTTAGGGCTGATGTTGTACACTTTCATGGTTGCCCATAGAGCTGCATGCCAGACTCGGTCAAATGCCTTCTTGAAGTCTATGAACACATGATATAGATGTTGTTGGTGCTGTAGGTATTTCTCACAGATTATTCTGAGGTTGAAAATCTGTTCAGTGGTACTTCGCCCTGCCATGAATCCTGCTTGTTCTTCAGCTATGATTTGTTCAGCTTGTGGTTTCAACCTGTTGAGTATTATTTTCAGGAGGACCTTGCTGGGATGGCTGATGAGGCTGATGGTGCGGTAATTTTCACACTCCTGAAGGTTACCTTTTTTAGGAAGAGTGATGACAAGCGACTGGGTCCATGGTGTAGGCCATTCCCCACTCTGCCAGATCTTGTTACAGATAGTGGTGAGAGCATCAGTCATCGCTTCTCCTCCTGCTTGTAGCAGTTCCGCTGGTATGTTGTCCACTCCCGCTGACTTCCCTTTCTTCAGCGATTGCACTGCTGCCTCAACTTCTTCCCGGAGAATTGGGAGGATTTCTTCTTCTTCTCTGCTCTCGGGACATGCTAGAACTGATGGGTCTCCATTTGGTGTATGGTTGTAAAGGTCAGAGCAGTACTCTGTCCATCTGTCCAAGACTTCTTGTTCTTCTGTAAGGCAAATGCCAGACTTGCTTTGGATAGTGGAGACTTTGGGCTGTTTAACACTTGTCAGCCGCTTCACAGTCTGGTAGGCCTTCTTGCTGTTGTTCTTGTTCAGATTGTTCTCTATTTCCTGGCATTGATCTTCTATCCAGTTCTCCTTTGCTGTGCGCATGCCTTTTCGGATGTCATTGTTGATTTTTCGGTAGACATCAGCTCCCTGTGAGGTGTTCTTTTTCTTTTTTAACTCTCTTCGTTTATCACACAGATCCAAAAGTTCAGGTGTGATCCACGGCTTCTTCTTTGGTCGGTGCTTGCCAAGGATCTCAGTGGCGGCATCTGTTACAGCTGAGTTGAAGGTATTGGTCATGGTGTTGACATCTACTTCGCCTGCCCCCAAAATAAGCAGTGGTGCAAATTTCCCTCCAATTGTGGCCTGAAATATTTTTGCCACCTCCGGGTCTTGCAGTTTGTCCAGGTCGAACTTCAGCCTAGTGCACTTTGCTGTATTTACTCTCTTCAAATGGAGCCGGAAAGACATCATCACGAGATCGTGGTCACTTCCAATGTCTGCTCCTGGAAAAGTGCGTGTCCTGCCAATGTTGATGCTTGATCTGAAGCGTTTCTTGACCATGATGTAGTCGATCTGGTTGTGATGTTCCCCGCCGGGACTGTGCCATGTCCATCGTCTGGATTTTTTGTGGAGACCAAGCGTGTTTGCCAGTACCAGATTGTTGTATCTGGCAAACTCCAATAGCCTCAGACCCCTGTCATTTGTCTCGTTGTTGCAGTGGGGTCCGCATGTGTCTCCCCAGTTGCGGTGCGCATCTTGGCCAACCTTGGCATTCCAGTCGCCTTGCACTATGACTATGTCCTTCTTCGGCACTTGGTCAAGGACCGCCTGTATATTTTCATAAAAATCCTCCACTTCGCTGTCTTCATAGTCTGATGTTGGGGCATAGGCCTGGATGATGGTAATGTTGAAAGGGGTTGCTCTCAGACGGATGGTAATGAGTCTACTGGAGACTGGGCGGCAACCCATGACAGTGGCTAGAATGTTCTTGTGGACCAAGAATCCAACGCCGTGTTCGTGCCTGTCATCTCTACCGCTGAAATAGAGCTTGTGGCCTTTGTCAGTCGTTGTTTCACCTAGGCCTTTCCAGCGCAGTTCGCTGATACCTAGAACGTTCCATCGATAGTGGTCCAGCTCGTGGGCCAGTTCTTCTAATTTTCCTTCCGCAGTTAGGGTCCTGACATTCCAGGTTCCTATGACGATGTTGTTTCTCGTGCGGATCTTGCTATATTGTCCATCAGTAGCATACTTAACACCTCCGTCCTGGTGGCCAACGGAAGGCGCGGTCCTTGTGCCGGGTGACGGCCCGGGCGACGACCGATCCGGTATGGAATTAGTGGATTGTGTCATCATGTAGTGTGTCTTGGGCAAAAAAGACCTGGCAGGGCCCAATCCTCTCCAGGCTGTTGGCCACAGCCGAAATCCACGAATACAGTGTGGCTCGCCTTGGCCCTGAGCACGTGGTCGTTGAACCTGTAGTAACGTGAGGTTCCTCCGCCCTGGCCGGTGACTTCTGTGTAGAAGACTTTCGCCCAGTGATGCCGTGTTAACATCACCCCTGTTAGTCGCCTCTTACGACACGCCGGGAATTTATTTAAATTTATTTAAATTTTTATTTTATAACTGTATTTTCAGCGATGGAGCTCATGTTGAACACCTATTAAGACAATAAGGAAAAACAATCAAGACGGTACACTTTCTAAGCAAAGCTTGGATTTTTTTTTAAATATATATAAGCGAGCTTCAAAATAATCGATCTATGCTATAGTTTTGTTTTGTGGTCTACATATTACAATACAAGACTAGCAGAGTTGAATAAATTGTCATTCATGCGTTCGTTTTGGTCATTCACTCCACACAATCATAAATTCGTAAAAAAAATAAAATAGAAAAGGCAGGAGACTACGACCTTTTTGTCAACTCTAGTGATATACTCGCGTTCCTAAAACTCGCCGAGGCCGAGACTGGCTTACCCTTACCTCTGTCGCAAGTGAGAGGTAAGCCTAAGCGTAAACAGCCTCGGAGAATCTCTGCTACGCTGCGTGATCTAGCTATACTTACAAGAACGTTACGGAATCCAGACCCAAGAAGGCTCCCGCGTGTATCGTATGAATCGCATTTCCCTGTAAATATCTGCAAACAAGTCAATTAGTTAGTTAGTTATTCATTGCTTACAGGGTCCATGCAAAAAGTGGTATCGTAAGATTTACGAACGTGTCAATGCACAAAGTAGTATCTTACATTTTACGAATGTCAAGAAGTATCCTATGCTTTGAACCGAGTCTTTTCGTGGAGAAGCTCTATTATTATTATTATTATTATTATTATTATTATTATTATTATTATTATTATTATTAAAATAAGTCGTGTGCCTGCGTATGTCAAAACACACAGATCAATACATTGCCTTTTTTACTTACAATTGTTTCAAACTATACAGGCCTTGGAATGTCCCATTTCTTAGTTCTGTAATCAAATTGTTTTGCAGGTTCCTGCAATTTAGAAAACATAAAAAAAATTACTATTGATTAGACAAGAGTTAGATTAAATAAACTCAAGAAGACGTTGCAATATCAACAGCAGCAGCAACAACAAAAACAACAACCTGTTAGCTTCCCGCACCGCGACAAACCGCCATTATTCTCTTTATCCGAGGTCTGCCCGACACAGTACAGTACTAAAAATAGCAACTGACATCATAGAGAAAAAAGAGCGCGTTCTTTCGTCTAGCTGTGGTAGAATATACATTGTAAGTTAACGTCTGCACCCACCATTGGAGATATGGCAGACGGGGCTAACCATCCCAAGAAACAAGGGGTAGGGACCTAAATCCACACTGAACCACCAGAGCAATCATACTGCTAAAACGGACAGTGAAAAATGGCCACTTTTTATTTCGCCCACCACGGGATTCGAACCTGGATCATCGGTGTGCCAGCTCTAACACTTGAGCTACGGCGTTGGGACAGCATTGGTACTAGGGGTCTTTCGGAACGGGTGAAAGTGAAAGTGATTGTGTGTTCGTTTCGTCCAACGAGAGGCACGCCGCTGATTCTTACGGAAACGAACGTGTTTCTGTGCGCTTTCGATTCCAGCACCTAGTTTTGTTGTGATTTTGCTATTACTATTATGCCTACGTAAGGCTTCTTCTAACAAATCATGATTTGACACGAATGTAACGATTAGGTTGAACTTTAAAGATGGATTAGTGCTCTAACATTGAAGATATTTTACATTCTAGCTTCGAGTTTCATTTTTGTCACATAAAAGTTTTTGGACTGCTGATTGGTGATACAGAATAGATATATTCTAGACAGCCATGACGGCATGAGGGTTTGGGCACTCTTTTCAGTAGCTCGTTTGAAAATACGTTTTAAGTCTGAGACCGAGTTTAGATCCCCATTATTACTTCTAAAATGGTTGAGTAATGTACCATATACAAATTCAAATCATTTTTGAACATTTTACAAACGATTTAATAACCAAAATGTACTCACGAACATTAGTTCGTGGAAAACCTGATTTCCACGAAGTTTTATTCGTTGTGGTAGGCAGACTTCGTGACCTTTCACCACGGGAAGTAAAAGCGGCACATAAATTGCTGACGTCACAACAATAAGTAGTCCCGATTCACATTCACTTTCACTTTCACCCGCTTTCGAAAGATCCCTAATGTTATCAAAATGCTTAGCGTGCGCTTCTCTTAGTTTCGGTCCCAAGCCCGGCTGCAAAAGGAGGAGGGTTGGGCGTGGGGTTAGCACCCCCACCTCGTAAAAAATACTACGCTACAGAAACGTCGGCAACAGAAGAAAGAGAAAACTTTGTCCTGGGTTGCACAGGACAGAGGACTCTGGGGAGCTGTTGTTGACGTCCCATGCCCTGGTAGGGGTGACGGGCATTAAGTAAGTAAGTCTCTTAGTTTGTGTATCCGTATGACGAACAACCCGCACGGAGCGGCAGGACACTGTTTAGGGTAAGAGTTTTTTTTATAATAATATAATAGAAATTTAGTGAACGGTTTAATAAATAATGGATAGTTCAATAATGAATGTACGGGTGAATTAATGGAGGAATGATTGTATGAAAGAATGGATGGACGTATTCAAAATCAATTAATGAACCAATGGATGAATGAATACTTACAGTGAGTACAGACGGAACTGATTGAGAAAGCAGCCGTCTGGCAAATACGTAACTGAGTTGTTGCTTAAGTCTCTGAAAAAAAAAACATAATAAAAAAGAAGAAAACATAAGAAAACAGAATTATTAAAATGAAATCTGACAAGTACACATAAGTGCAAAAGTCACAACCATTTTTTTCTATGATGTGAGCGTTGTGGCCAAGTGGGCTAAAGCGGGACTAACTTGCCTTGTCCATGGGCCAGAAACCAATGGCGCCTGACAGGTGTGGGTTCGATCCAGCATCTGGGCGTTATGTTTCTCCGAATATTATTTACTTTCGAATCGGGCAACGTCTCAGGGTTTTTTTTCCGGGTACTCCGGTTTGCTCACCCAGCAAAATTTCAAAATCACAACTAATGTTAGGTTGGGTTTGGGCGCGCCACAGGCTGAGACTACGCTTTTTCCAGTGGAGGCGGCCCAGAATTTCCCTATGGAAAAAGGGACAATAAGGTAAATAAATAACCCTTTTATATTTTGTGTTAAGGTACAGTCCAGTCCTCACGCTCAAATGAAAAAAGAAATAAAGTGGGAGAGAAGAAGGAGGAGGGAAAAAAGAGGAGGATTAGAAGAAGAAGAAGAAGGAGGAGGAGGAGGACGAACAGGAGGGGAAGAAGAAGAAAAAGAAGAAGAAGAAAAATAAAAAGAAGAAGAAGAAGAAAAGGAGGAGAAGAAGAAGAAGGAGAAGAAGAAGAAGAAGAAGAAGAAGAAGAAGAAGAAGAAGAAGAAGAAAGTAAGAAGGACGTAAGAAAAAGAAGAAGAAGAAGGACGAACACGAGGGGAAGAAGAAGCACAAGAAGAAGAAGAAGAAGAAGAAGAAGAAGAAGAAGAAGAAGAAGAAGGACGAACAGGAGGGGAAGAAGAAGAAGAAGAAGAAGAAGAAGAAGAAGAAGAAGAAGAAGAAGAAGAAGAAGAAGAAGAAGAAGAAGAAGAAGGAGGACGAACAGGAGGGGAAGAAGAAGAAGAAGAAGAAGAAGAAGAAGAAGAAGAAGAAGAAGAAGAAGAAGAAGAAGGAGGACGAACAGGAGGGGAAGAAGAAGAAGAAGAAGAAGAAGAAGAAGAAGAAGAAGAAGAAGAAGAAGAAGAAGAAGAAGAAGGAGGACGAACAGGAGGGGAAGAAGAAGAAGAAGAAGAAGAAGAAGAAGAAGAAGAAGAAGAAGAAGAAGAAGAAGAAGAAGAAGAAGAAGAAGAAGGAGGAAGACGAACAGGAGGGGAAGAAGAAGAAGAAGGAGAAGAAGAGAAGGAGGAGAAGAAGGAGAAGAAGAGAAGGAGGAGAAGAAGAGAAGAAGAAGAAGAAGAAGAAGAAGAAGAAGAAGAAGAAAGTAAGAAGGAATTAAGAAAAAGAAGGAGGAACAGGAGAAGGAGGAGTAGAAAATAACACTTACAAAAGCGTGAGGCGACTTGCGTTCACAAATGTTTCAGTTGTGATCTGTAGGCGATTTCCCGACATGAAGCTGAAAATAAAATTCATTAAATAAATATCATGCTAAACGGCACAACTTGCGTGTGGTACTTGCGAAATTAGAATCTAAACCTCTCGCCCAGACCCAGCGTTTCTATGATCCGTTCACGCCTTAACTTCCTTGCAGATCGTCTTTGAGGACGCTAGATGTAAGCCTACTCACAGTTAGACACAGCCGCACTGCACTGTAAATCTTAGAGTATTATTCTGCCACTGACTGCATAAGCTACAACCCAACACAGTCCTTATACTGTGGTTAGCTCTGCCTGCCAACCTAACTGGAGTTACCGTTGTGTCTGCTGGGAATTCTTTGCGGGCCTTTGGTAGGCAAACGCCATAAAGAATTATTGGCTACAAACTGGATTTTACACGCTTATCAGAAAGCTTTTACCGCAGTAATGTGGACTCACAAACTTCTATGATCGTACCATCTAGTGCAACGTAAAACGTGACAACTATAATTGTGCCTTTATTTATCTTAGTCATTTATTATTACTTTAGATTAAAGTCCCCGGACACATGAGCGTCTAGGGGACTAGTCATTTATTCCTTTAACCGTTTCTTATATAGCTCTGTTCCAGTTCAAGAGCTGTCCAAAGACGCTGGCCGATACAGAATCTAACCCAAGAAACCCGAAGCGCCCACTTGCAACCTTCTGAACGCCCAGACAACTGAGCGCAATCTTCGGTTTAAGCTCTCATCCGGAAGAATCTGGTGGCATTGCCTTTGCCTTGAAGTCATGTGTTTTTTTGGGGGGTTCGGGACGCCAGTCCGCCAACCCTCTTCAAACCAACAGCCGGCACGGGCTAGGTTCAAATGTTCGCGCTCGACATTCAACGCCACAGCTGCACGACCTTCAATGTTATCGCTTTGACAATTCCAACTCAGGCTGACTTTGGAAGGACAAACTCACTACTGCGTGTAGGGCTCACTCGCTCCTAGAAGGACTGGCATGGCGGATAGGTTCTTGCCCTCACAGTTCATCTTGTCTCCCACGCACTCGCATGTTTTAGTGAGCAATGGGCACGAATGAGCTGCAACAAAAGAAGAAACAAGTTACAAAGCCTTGGTGGCGGAGTCCGAGTGGGCTAGCCGCCGGTTTCCCTATGAGGAAGTTCACGGGCTCGATTCCCGCAAGGGGAGCGAACTTATGCGACTTAGGTATACGAGACGTTTTTGAGTTATCGGGTAACAGAGGTTTCTCTCCGGGTACTCCAGTTTCATCC
This sequence comes from Oncomelania hupensis, assembly GCA_036898135.1. Lineage (NCBI taxonomy): Eukaryota > Metazoa > Mollusca > Gastropoda > Littorinimorpha > Pomatiopsidae > Oncomelania > Oncomelania hupensis. Next base: position 11,043,062 of record CM072526.1, on the reverse strand, counting down.
ATCCCTTCTTCACTCATAGTATTGTCCGTCTTGTAATCGCTATCTCCCGTCCTGCTTGAACACCCCATGTTTGAGTGGTAGAAGTGTCTTTGTTGTGTACGGGAGAGTGGGTGTAACGTGTGAGCGAGCATGTTGGTTTCAGATCGCCGAGCTTAGAGTCTGATTTAGGAATAAGGCGCGTATAGCATCCATTATTATTATTATTATTATTATTATTATTATTATTATTATTATTATTATTATTATGCGTGCCAGCGTGTGTGCGTGTGTGTGTCTCCACCAGTCGGCTTTGATTTCACCTGCTCCAAGCCATGTATGTATTTTGTACTAATGTTTAATGAGTGTGTGAATGCGTGAGAGTGCGCTTTGAACTGTTCCTTTATATCATCATCATCATCATCATCATCATCATCATCATCATCATCATCATCATCATTATCATCATCATCATCATCATCATCATCATCATCATCATCATCATCATCATCATCATCATCATCATCATCATATAACACCCATTGCACATAGCTACGATCGAAAGAAAGTATACTCCAGCAGGCCAAAGTATTGTCCCTTGTCCCTTGAAGGGATACTTTGGCGAGGTTAGCAGCCTGCTCAGTTACAGTGTCGCTGAAAGACTACAAACGGAAAAGTAAGTTGCGTCTCATCTGGGCGACGAATTAGGTCACGCTGTATTTGTTTCTAGG